>BSUD01000003.1:40726347-40803049 GCA_033239045.1 Fagopyrum esculentum
AAAAAAAAATAATTATTGATAAATGTCCGTTTTGAATATTATTTGCACTTTTCAAAATGAAAAAAAAAATAAAAAAATCCTACTTAAATTTTAATAAAACTATTGAAATGTACATACAAAACTCATGTTTTTTTATAAAAATTTTTCTTTATAAATATTTTTTTTCATGTTTTGATGCAAAATATGATAAATTATCAAATAGTAATAAACATATTAAAAATCATAAAATAATATGTAAAATCTTATATTTTAAGAAATATCATAATTTATTAATAGTTTATTAAATTGGTTTAACTAAAATATACTTGTCTTCAAAATTTATATAATATAAAATTGTTATCATTTTTTTATATAAATATAATATAAGAAACGTTATTTTAGACAAATAATAAGAAATAAGGGTACCATCCGGAAAAACCGAAATCTCAGGGGTACCAAGCGGAAACGTGAAAAACTTTGGACACCATCCGGAAAAGCCAAAAACTCAGGGGTACCAAACGGAAACGTGAAAAACTTTGGGCACCATTCGAAAAAGCCAAAAACTCAGGGGCACCAAACGGAAAAATCCTTAAATTATTTATAGACGCAAGCCTTTCGGTTTATTTGGAGTTGACGTGTGGCATGAGGAGATGAGAAGCGCGGTGCAGTGGAAGTCTGTTTGCAAGGTGGTGGGCCCACTCCCTTACCTACGTCTACATACATGATACAAAGTAATAGTAAAATTATTTAATATACTAGACGATGTATTACAAAATTAAATAAATTAAAATACAAATTAAATTAATAAGCAAATAACTGGTCGTCATAACAAGGAAAAACATCAAACACCAAGATCCCATATCATAACTTTGTAAGGAAGATGGGTGTATACAAGTTTTTTTATATTGTTAATATAAATTAGGTTTCTTTATTTTTATCGTAAATTTTTAGATTTTAAAATAAAATAATTAAAGAGGCATAAAAAGAAAAACGTAAAATAAAATCATCCTACGTCATATTTCATTCGAGGTCGTTCGTCTTTGTCTTCTTTATCTCGATCACTCGTAACCGCATGCAACCGCTTGCTTGCAACCCTCACCATCAGAACCGCCTCCAACTCGCCGCTGCCTCGACCGCCGTAGGAATTGCCATTTCCGGTCGTCTAGAGCCGTCTTGGAAGAGTGAATGCGCGCCTGGTTTAGGCGTAACGGTGAGACGGCGGCTTTTATCCACCGGCGGCCATGGTTGGCGACAAGGCCTTCGACGTAGATCTGGAGAAGGTACTGCGATCCATGGGCCACCAGAGAAGGCTCAACAATGTCTTCGGCGACCATGACCCGGCAAGGTTGCGTCCTCTTCCTCTGGCTCGCACCAGTCCGCCGCTACAAACCAGACCTTATGTACGTACATGTGAGATAGTTTTTTTTGTTACTTAAGTTTGATGCAACATACATGTGATTTGATTGCCTTTCCAGTGACATTCTTGTGTCTATTTTTTGTGCACTTTTATCAGGAAATTTTCACCTTCTTTTGGATCATGTGATCCATTGTGCTCTATTGACGAAACAAGTTCCAATAACTTGGACGCCACTTACCAACCAAAAACCGATTTGATGAAAGCAGTAGCCATTTTTGCAGCAGCATTAACTGGGAATTTGCACCAGTGTCGCCCTGTCTCTCGTAAATCTTCTCAATCTGGATTGATTAGGGTTTGGCTGAATTTATGGTAATTTATAATAGAGAGTCCAAACTTTTAAAATTTGTAAAGGTTCTTCTAATTGTATGATTACATAAAATGATCCATATTTTTTAATTGCATGAAAGAGCAAGAGTTTTAAAAGTTCACTAATTGTCCTAATTTATTTAATTACAGAATTTTTTATGAATACTGAATAGGGCCTATATTTTTTATAGTCATATTTGGGCTTGTTTAACTCGTTAGATTTAGACTCGTGTAATCAGACCTTCTGTAAATGACAGATTTGTGTAAATGAAAATTGTTTTGCTTGTGCAACTCATTTGAGATTGTGTAACTCAACTTTGTGTAAACAAATGGAACTTGTGTAATTGGAAAATGACTGAGTTTGTTAACTGCATATTTTTACATTGTAAATGAAATTGTGTATTAAGAGTGTGTAATTAAATTGTGTATTGACATTGTGTAACTGAAATTATGTATTAATACTTTATAGTTGAAATTGTGCATTAATATTATGTATTAACAAGAGAATACACAAAGTTCAATTAGTTCAGTTGTCATCTAGAGTTCGAAACTCACTAATTACAAGATTTTTATTTTAAATTGGGTCTCGCCTTGTGTAACTCGAGTGAGCCTAGTTGACCTGATTGAACTTAAGTTTTATTAAATTGATTGGGCTTAGACTTAAGTCAATTAAAATTACTAACTAACCTTTTCAATTAAGAGGGGTCTAGCTTATCACTAATAGACAAATGAACCTCATCGACGTCTACATTAGACAAAAAATACATGCTTAATCAAATCACCCTAATTTTAATCAATTTTTCACAACTTTATGTAAATATGTCCACATGTTATAATCATTGTAGTAAATTCAAATGAATCCACCAAAAAAAACAGATCAGTACAATACAAAAACTCTCCACACATGTAGCTAATAATAATAATAATATTATTATTATTATTATTATTATTATTATTATTATTATTATTATTACTATTACTTCTATTATTACCATTATTTCTATTTTATGATAGATTTGGAAAAAATATTATTATAATTTCATAAATAATGTTATTCTTATGTCTATATTTATATACTATATTAAAACTAAAGTAATAAAGCTTATGTGTCACATACATGGTCGTTTCACTTACGCGTGATACCAAAAAAATAAAGTCACCTGTTTTTCTTTTTTTTTTTTTTCTAAAAATAACTATTTAGATTATATTTTACTTTTATTGTCAGTAAAATAGTTATTAAAATTATATACAAATTCTATAATTAGACAACTTCTATTTACAGGAATATATTACTTCCATTTTGATTAGAACTTGTATTTAACTTATATATTACTTTCATTGTGATATCATTTCCTTTATTAATAAAATATTAAAACAACTTCTATTAAATTAGATTAGATTTTAATTTCGCTGTAACTACAAATTTTATTTAAAATATATATTACGCCTATATTTTATAGATGTCCGGTTATTTATAAAATCAAAATACACACTTTGATTCCAATTTTTTTAAATAAAATAAATTATTTATATTATATCAACCAATACAAGGTTCGAGAATTAAACTAGTACTATACAAAAGAAGAGTTAACAAAGCTTGCGTGTCTCACATTCGTTTCGCCTATGTGTTGTGTTGAAGATTAAAGCCACCATATTTTGAAAATAAAATAAATTTAACTTCTATTTAAATTAGATACAAATTATATAATAAAAAAACTTTTAATTAAGAAATATCTTACTTCCATTTTTTTATCACAACTTCTATTGAAATTATAGTTTACTTTCATCGTGATATCTTTTTTTGTATAAGATTAAAATATTGTTTATTAAATTATATTAGATTTTAATTATGTTGTAACTACAACTTTTATTTAAGTTAGATATGACGTCTACATTTAAGGTATATCCGAGTATTTAAAAATAAATTAACTTGTGAAATACTCTTGATTAAACTAGTTATTACGTCTATATTTTATATATGTCTGAGTATTACATCATCAATTTATATATTACAATGGATGAAAATTAAACTAGTTATTGTATGCTATTAAGTATATATTCTTGATTAGCTCATTGTATTTTTTTTAGTTTTGTATGATTGGATTAGGAAATATATATAAATTAAAAAATTAACCTTTAGAATAGTTATATGTAATTTTAATATTATTATGGGTAGTTAATATAAGACATATTTTGAAATCATATATTTTTTCAGTGTTATACTTTTAGCCATCAACTATGGCTTCGATTCAAGTACGAAGTTCTTTTACATATACGGTTTTACGAAATGACATGTGTCAAAAATTTTTTTTCAACAAACACTTTTTTCGTTCAAGTTTTTTTTACATTTCGTTCAAATTATATTATCCTAATGGTTCATGCATTTTTGAACTAATAGTATAAAATTTTCGAACTTTTTTCCTTCTTTTCTAAAGTGTATTTTGTTGTTCAAATTTTTTGTTTAGTTAAATAGTTCAGATTATATATTTTAATAGTTCATACATTTTTATAAATTATTTTCATAAGTTCAAGATAATGCATGTACTAATAATGTAAAATGTTTGAACTAACATAACACTCGATTTGAACTAATAACATTTTTTTAAAGGAAACATGTATATACTAAGACAAATCAGAAAAAAAAGAAGAGATTTGCAATGCATCAAGCACATTTGACAAAAGTAAAACTAGCATCACTTTGAGAGGAAAACCTAGCTAAGGAGTGAGCTACTCTAGTTTAGTCACGATGAGCAAAGTGAAATGAGCAGTAGCAAAACCAACGAGATAAGACTAATATCATCAATAAGAAATTCTTGCATAGAGAGCACTACAATAGAATCTTTGATAATACCAAAAACAATTTGATAGTCAAACTCTATCGTCATAGAGGTCCATCCAAAATCACGAGCAACATATAGTGCAAACCGAAAAGCAAGGAGTTTAACAAGGAGGGGTTCAATAATACCCTCAGATCTAGAGCAAGGTGCATCAAAAAGGGTACAATGATGACTATAAAAATCACTCTAAAGGCATGCCAAGAGGAACCTAATGCAACATCTCTATTGATTTTCACAATGACAAGAGGTGGCTTTTCCCAATACCCAAGGATAACTGAGATATTATGAATATGTTTAGGAGAAACAACTTCAAAATTCTTGATGAGTTGTTTGAAACCCTCACGAAGAAAACTTAAATTTGGACAATCAGAACTAGCATCAAACAAGCATTTGTTTCTAAAAGTCCACGAAGTCCATGCATAAGAAATAGGGGTGTAATACGAGCCGAGCATCGACATGCTCAAGCTCGGCTCGTTTATAAACGAGCCGAGCCCGAGCCGAGCCTGAAATTTATACGAGCACTTAAAACGTGCTCAAGCTTGGCTCGTTTAGAAAGTGAACGAGCTCAAGCCGAGCTTTTGACGAGCCGAGCCCGAGTAGCTCGGCTAAAATAATGCTCTTATAGTGTTATTTTAGCCGAACGAGCCGAGCTTTACCCGAACGAGCTGAGCTTTGACATGCTCAAGCTCGGCTTGTTTATAAACGAGCCGAGCCCGAGCCGAGCCTAAAAATTATACGAGCTTTAAAATGTGCTCAAGCTTGGCTCGTTTAGAAAATGAACGAGCTCGAGCCGAACTTTTGACGAGCCGAGCTCGAGCCGAGCCCGAGTAGCTTGTCTCATATTACAGCCCTAATAAGAAATGATGTATTTCACCACCAATTTCTCAATGGAGATCCCAAAG
The DNA here is from genome assembly GCA_033239045.1 of Fagopyrum esculentum. NCBI lineage: Eukaryota > Viridiplantae > Streptophyta > Magnoliopsida > Caryophyllales > Polygonaceae > Fagopyrum > Fagopyrum esculentum. The sequence goes on from BSUD01000003.1 coordinate 40,731,789, forward strand.
AGATAGTATGATATAACGAGGAGAAGAAAGGCTTAAACTATTGATGATGTTGAAAGTCTAAGAGCCTCAACACACTTCATTAATAACCGGGCATCCATGCATGTCATGTAGGATAATTTCATCCATAAGTAAACAATTAGAGCATGTAGAAGATGGAATGCTTAGATGAATGAATAGAGTTGTTCCCACACTCAAGGAAAATGCAGTCATCAGACAAGCAAATGATATTTTCTAGTTAGAAGTTCTTACAAGCTAGAAAATGCAATCATTTGATTCTATATACTTGTTTGTGAAGAAGATTGAGGCCCTCTTTCTTAAGCCTATGTGACATTTCCTACCTTTATATATGTTTTCCTTCTATTAGTCACTTCTTGTCTTTATTCTCCCTTCTTTGGTGCCCCTAAAAAATGCCTCACAAGCATGATATAGTCTCATATGACCTTATCCGGGGGTGTGATGAAAGCAATTAATGAAGAAATCAAGTATGTGTTATTCTCCAAAGAAGTGTGAATGTTAGCAAGAGTTATGTGTGAGTTTGGAAAGTATTGTGCTTATGAAGATCTTTTCTTGGTTGGTGAAAAGAACAAAAAAAGTTCCCGTCATCCTTGTGATGCAAATAAGTAATCATCGGGTTAAAAGTGATGTTTTATAGTGTTTATCCTTGAAGAGTAGTTCTAAAGAGCTTAAAAGTTAAATGTTGTGAGCTCCTGGAATAGTGCAATAATTTATATAACTTTTTGTCTTTGATCGGTGTGTTGTTTCATTGAAAAGGTTTCGAGTTTCGCAGATTTGGTACCCCATATATTTTTTATTGCACCACATTACCAAATATTTCCCTACCAATGTTGTTTTTCCTTTGTCACATGACCCTAATACACCCTATGAAAAGACCTCATGATTCACAACTTGTAATTTAGTTTATTTGATAGGTGGTGGAGATTAAGAACATCTTGACAAACATATGGTAAGATCTTTGCATTGTTGTTGAGTTTGAGTGATTATTGATATATGCTTAAACACATCATGCGAGATTGAGTGAAGCACATTATCCTTTAAGCGGTGTGGAGAGTTATGATTCATCTTTCATCATTTGACAGTGATTGATGTTATGATGTCATGGTTTGAAAAGTTATTCTTCTTCCTAGTTGAGGCTTGCATATAGTATTCCGTATGTCATGATCTTACTCGAGGATGAATAAGGTTTAAGTATGAGGTATTTGATAAGTCCAAAACATAAATTTTTAAAGTCATCATTTGCATGCATTTCATATCTCATTTGATTTAGTTCGTGTTCATATAGAGCATAAATCCTTCCTATTCCATATTGTGGTGCCTATTTTAGTTTATTTCATATTTCAAGCTTTTGAGGCCAGAAACGAGTGAAAACGATGCAAGAATGCCAAAGTACGAGTTTCATTGGTGTTGGAGAATGAAGAATTGAAGAACCTTGTGAAGATCATTAACATTGGATACCATTTCATGATGACCACTGAGAGATTCCCGATTTCGACCATCTTCCCTTTGGATTTAAACAAACATGACAATGGAAAAGTCTTAGATCTTCGAAAGAGCTTTGAAAATATTATTCATGTGTCTTGTGTTTCCAACAAGAGCAACGGGAATGTCAGTTTTACTGAAATGCCAAAAATCTGCCTAAAGCTAAAACGGCTAGCCTACAACCAGATTACAGCCATTTGATGGCCTTATCGCCGCCGTTGTTTTGCTGAAATTGTAAAACCAAATTTCCCTATATTATCTTATGCTTATGGGTTAGGCTTCTAATTTCCGCCCTAGGGTTTGCTGTAAACATTATATATAGATCTTTCTAGGTCAAATTAGAGGTATGCCGCATCCCACCTTAGGACGGACGAGTCTTCAAGGTTTCAAGGTTCCAAGTCAGCGCCATGACACAATAAAGTTAGATTTTCCTTACCCGTGCTTTGTATGTACTTTTCAGCTTCAATATTTATGAAAGTCTTTCCTTTTATTATGAATGGTTGATTCTTCTTGATTTAATGATTGAATGATCCCTTAATTGTTGATCTATTATTGCATATATATATATATATGTTTGTGAATTGAAATTGCAATACTGCTTCTTATCAAAGTGCTTAATTCCTACCTTTTATTTATCTTGAAAAATAAGTGGTGTTTATAACTGGTTTGGATAGAACAACTGAAGAGCAACAAGTGAAGGACGTTTTATATGGATTTTTATTGGAAAGAACTTGGTTTTAAGAGTACGTTTTATCATTGCCTCGAGGATTTTATCTATCGTAGAAAGTTTCGGTCTTTGTACCCTTTTCTAACCGAAGAGCCAAAAGCGAAGGTTTTTCTTGGTCTTTTCCGGATTTTAAAGTTTATAATGGGTTTTTGTATACTTGTCGAACTGTTGGATTGAGAGCTACGCGAGTTGGAAAGCATGGTCTTTGTTTATCTATGCTGAATGCTTTTTTAGATGGTTACCTACAATGTTCATATATCAATGTTCACGAGTTTTATATATGTAACATTACTTTTATTCATTATTTTGGGGATTCTTGCTTTCTTAGATCACCCCCTTCTTATTATCACCAACTACAATCATTGCTTTCTTTCTTGTTTTCATAACCTTTTAAATGCATATTTTCCTTTTCCCTTTCTCTTTCTCTTCTCCCTTTTACTTCGCATAATTTCTATCATCTATACACAAACCGATACGGTCCTTATGATTCGATACATGATATACTACATCCGATCCCGTAACACTTGCGAGTAAGGTTGTTGTTACCATTCGGAATAACTTCCACGATCAAAAGCCAAGACCACCTAAATTTTTGGAAGACAAATATCTTTCCATTTACGCCAATGAATGTGCCTTTTATCATTAGAAATGAATAAGAGAAAGAGGGAAAAATAGGGTCATCTTGTCTACTGTCACGAGAAGGCTTTACCAACAATTTTACCATTAATTTTGAAAGAATAAGTTACCGTAGTAAATACTTCATAACAAGATTGACCCACTCATCGGAGAAGCCCAACTTCTTGTGTGTAATCTTTAAAAAAATCCAACCAACTCGATCAAAGGCTTTAGCCATGAAAAGTTTTAAAGTCATGTATTCAATGCTTGTCTTTTGTGTTTCATGTAATTAAAATTATCAAGAGTTATATATATAATAAGACGATGTTTAACAAAAACACTTTGCTCATGAAAAATAATGGTAGGAAACAAACTTCTAAGCCTATTAACAATAACTCTAAGCTAATAAGTCTAAAATCTTTAATATTAGTGGAACAATAAATCTTAGGAATAAGAGAGATGATTGTATTATTAATGGTACCAAAGCTAAAATCACATGTCCACCATCCCTGAATATATTATGTGATATCCTGACCAATGATACTCCAAAATCTTATGAAAAATCGAGCATGAAATCCATCTGGCCCTGGTGCAGACCATGGTTTCGAGTATTTAATGGCCTTGATGATTTCAAAATGAGGCCTCTTATTACTTATTAGGGGAGGGTGGATTGGATTACAATCAGATATGGTATCAAGAGAGATTATGTTGTGATCACAGAATTAGAGTTGATGAGGTAGCCGCTTCCATATCTGAAGATAACTCAAGCTCCTTAAAGACAATCATAGCAGAGCCTTGCCAATCTTTCATATTTGAAGTAGATCCATCTAATACAATCTACAAAGGCCAAGCAGATATATGGATATCATCAATGGTGTAATACCCTATGAACGGATGTGATCGAGTTTAAAAATAGATAAATTTTTTTTATAAATTCTGTAAAAACATTTGTATTTAATAGTTTTAGAATATTAAACTTAATATAAAAATATATATAACAATAATAGCTTAGTAATTATCTGATTATAAAATAAAAATATTCAATTAATGTAAAGTATGTTTAGATAACAATATAATCAAGAGAAGTAAAATTAAAATCTTTTTAAAAGCATATAGAAAGATATTTTCAAAAAATATAGTTTACACAACTTTTATTAAAGATTTCTAAAAATGAAAATGCCTACAAATAAAAGAAATGACACGTAGTGAAAAATCAATCAGGTAAGGGCATTTGTTTTAATATTAGCATATAGATTTTCTAATTAGGAAGGCATTCTTACCTATTCATATTCAAGGACAAGTGAATTTTTATTGAGACAATAAAGTTTGCATATAAAGTTTGCACTTAAAAAGTTACAATGCCTTGAAAAGGCTTCTTTCCTCTTCCTACCAACATCCTCATTGCATTATTTTATGATTACCACATTATTCGTTGCAGAGGAACCAAAGACGCATGTTATTGTTCCTTATAATTATCATCCTTCCTTCAAACCTGTATGAGGCAATACATCCACACGTCAGAACATGTTTACAAAGACAGACAATACAACTTATTTCAGGGTATTATCATCATTATATTAGCTTTAAGGCCAACATACAATGATTATCAACTATCTTCTATGACTCTCTTGAGCATGTGATTATAGAGATTAGTAGTTAGCAGTACCATTGTTCATATGTGTTGCTTCTTCCATTGCTTCCGGTTTACAGTTTTCAAGTCTTTAATATCAATCACCTGCACTGCTCGGCGCTTCTTCGCTGTTTTGGGGTGCAAGAAAAAAGGCAAATCAGTTGTAGTGTAACAGCAAATTGGATGGACTAAAACAACAGCCGAGTATGCTTGGTTTTTATCAACTACCATTTTCAACATCCTGGTATCCTGCTCTGAGCTTCCTCCTTGCTTCTTCGAATTTTAGATCGTGAACATCCTCTGACTTCTTTAGTTTCTGAAAAATCAAAACAGAAAACATCAGATAATATTTTTCGCAGTTGCAATACAACTTTATAGTAACTCACGCTCTGATGATTTGCTTGAGACATATTCAATGTTGTGTTTTGTTTGAGCTGAGGTTGACTGCCAATGGCGCATTTTGCCTTCAAATCAAAACCCGAGGCTATTCTATTCCCAAGATCACCAGTTTGACTTAACTGTGCCCTCTTCTTTGGGGCAAGTGAACTGGATTTCAGCTTTGGCGTTATAACATTGCATTGCTGTGCTGGAAAAGCTATGATCATCTGTGATGTCTCGTCTATGTTCTGTTTTGCCTTCCGGTCACAATCTGAGGTTATTCTTTTCTCAAGATCATCAGTCTGAATTAATTGTCTTCTTTTATGTGTCCCAACTGAACTGGGTTTCACCTTAGTGTGTATATCATTGGACTTCTTTGCCTTCACAGCTCTTTCTACAGGCACTAGTGCCGTGTTGACCTTATTCTGATTGTCGCCACCAAACGAACTGGATTTGACCGTTAATTGAACATCTTTGCACTCCTTCGCCTGCCAAGCTTTTTCTATGGTTCCATGCAGTGACTTGACTGTGTTCTGTTTGAGATGATGTTTAACATCAATAGCTCCTTTTCCCTTCCGATCACATTCTGAGATTATCCTCTTCCTAATATCACCAGACTCGTTTATTTGTTCCCTCTTTTGGGTTTCAAGTAAACTGGATTTCAGCTTAGAGCGAAACTCATTGCAATCCTTTGCCTGCCCAACTCGTTCTACAATCTTCCATGACGTGCTGACTACGTTCTGTTTGAGCTGCTGCTGCTGATCAGCAACGATAGATTTTCCCTTCCGATCACTTTCCGAAGTTTTATGTTTCCCAAGATCACCAGTTTGATGTAGTTGTGCCCTATTATGCATATAGCATGAACTGGATTTCCGCTTAGGTTGGATGTCATTCCGCTCCTTTTCTAGCAGAGAATGTATACCATTCCTATCCGGGTTTTCGGCTGGTCCAATCTGAGTATTCTCAGGTAGTTTTAGATCTTGCTTCTTTTGTATCAATGACAGCATCTGAGTCGAATCCTGCTCTTTCTTAACACTTTCCATTACAAGCACAGTGTCATCATCCGGCAAAATACTAAAAAAGTCTGTGACATCTCAACCAAAAAATTACACTGTCAATTACAGGAATGTTCATGTAAGCAAACGGAGAGTATAGAAAGATGGAAAAGGTATACGCATCTGACTTACCTTTCTCATCCACATCCTCAAAAAGCTTCAATGTCCAAGCAAAGCAATGAGGATCAAGGATGTCAATAATAGTATCCTCTAAATTTCAAAATATTTAACCAAAGCAAGTAATGTTGAGAATGCTACATATACCTTTAAGAGGTCCACTGGTGTAGATGTAGGAGTAGCTGGAACTCCTCCATTGAAGAAACCACAAGGGAGGTACTCTTGATATAATTCAACGGGAGTTTCCTTTGTGCCTGGCACATTAGCTGAGACAAAATTGCCAACTCCGGGACAGTTCTCACTGAACTTATCACCTGAGCTTGCTGCTTGTTCTTTGATCCATCCAGCCACAACAATTCTCCATTTTCTGAAATAGGATAAACTGTTTGAGCATGTTTCTTATTGATGCTATATACATTGACCTCTACATTTTATGAGATCTTCAACAAATTGGAGGACTTTTCTGCATTTGCTATTATGTTCAAGTGACGCATGCCTGAGCTTTCTTTTGCAGAACATGAAACCTCAAGTCAAGTACAAGCATGGATAGGCCTCAGGAGATGAGTATGCTTTGAATAAACGAACAACATCAAGACAAACTTTCTGTGTAGAAAAAACTTTTTGGCTTCAAGAATCACTGATAAAAAGTTAGTATGTGGTTCATTCATACATTCAGCATGACTACAGATACAGATGAAAAAGATATCTAGCAGTCGTTAAAGTGTCCAGTGTTCAGGTGTATGATTTTTCATAGATGAATGGTTTTTCTAACCAGTTATCATAATCATAGTACTATGTACACTTTCAGCTTGAACTTGAGCATCCATCTAAGGTATACATCAAATTCAGACAATTCCATCACAAAATTAAATTGGTTGGCCATGCAAAGAATCACACAGATATACAGTTAAACCTCGGCTTCAGAAGCTCAAGCAGATGACGGTGACTTGCAGAAAACTCTAGACAACTTGTTTGATGGATGAAAATACAATAACAGTTTTTTAAACTAACCAAGCAAAGCATTTGTTCGTGACCTTAATGACAGTTTTGGCTACTTTGTCCAACGGACATTAGTCTGTTAGTTATCAGCAACATAAAAAGCCATTGACTTTTTTTGCTGCACCGGTTGACAAAAGATAGTTTCTCGTTTTATGTTTAACGCTTACGTAACATTGCACTGCTTCCATGCTATAATTAATGATTAAGTGATGACAGTTTCGGAAAGAATCCAAACTCTTTCCCTTTTGATACTTTTAGTATGAAAAAATGGACATCTTTATTTAGCACTAGCTATGGAACAGTGGATATCGTTATTTAGCCCTACCTTTATAACCAAGATAGGGTTGGATACTTTGACAAAGCCCTTACTAGAACCAAATAAAGTCTAACTGGAAGGAATGCATTGCCCTTCTCCTATGCTTCTAACTATTTTTTCCACTAAGTTGTTGCACACTAAAAACCGGAAAAGAAGCATTTGGTTATGCTCTATCACTTGTATGTTGCAGGTTATAAGAGGAAATCATAATGAAGCAGGACCATACAATGTGTACCTTGTATGAAGAACAAAACCATCATTAGTTATCTGAAGAAGAATCTTACCTTATCAAAGCCCTTGCATGTTTCCGAACATGCTTTAATCCATGTTTCTTCAAGGCAGTAACCGTTTCTCCTATCATTGTAACCTGTGGAGAGAATTTATTATGTCCTTAACACACTCACAATGACACATATTATTAATAATGTTCATTTGGTAAATAAATAGATATTATACATACATATATATATATATATATATATATATATATATATATATATATATATAAAAAACATCAATAAGAGTATGTGAAAGGATCAGAATGTGGCTCAAACCTGGAGGATCTGTATATTTAAATCCATCCACAGAAGCTTTTGAAGCAACTCTGTGATCATAAGATCATCCTACATCAAAACATACGCATCACTAGGGGCTAATTCTCTCATTATTGTACCACTTTCCACATTATGAACTAAGCATCTATTTGTTTAAAAAGTAGAGGTTATTTCTAACCTGAGGATGGCTGTTTCGAAGAGCCTCATTGATTTTGATAGCCTCTTTAAGTATTTCATTATCTTCATCTATTTCAAGGGTATAGTAACCACCAACCTCATTGCCGTTGATCAAGTGATTCTCTTCAACATTCTCATGGACCGGTGCTTCAACTTCAGAAAAAGTGCAACCATTCATGCAATTCACCTTATACATCTCAGCCTCTTCATTGCCACGATTGATTTGCATTCGTCCTTGCCTGTCATCATGAGGGACAAAGGTAAAGTGTTCCTCTTTGCTTTTCAGGTTTTCTTCATGCTCCTGAGTCTGCAGTGGCATTAGTTCTTCGTGCATGCCAATGGGGACTGTGTCCTTTTCCTTATTCACCAAGGCTAACGCTTCTGCAAAGCAACCATAATCAACTTGATTTGCATTCAAGGAACTTTTCCTATTAACCACATTGTTGCATTCCTGTAATTTTTCGAAGCCTACAGATTCTTCTTCAGCAAAGCTATCCTTGACAAGTGTCTTGACCCCTTCAATACTGCAATAACTGTCCTGATAGTCTCTACCCTTTTCACTCTCTTCTGACCGGACTGGACCTACAACAGACTGCTGTTGTGTTACGTAGTTGCTTTCCAAGCTAATACTTAGACCATCCCAGCTAGCTACATGACTATGAGGAATAATCTCACTACCACTTCCCTTCTCATAATGCTTAAAAGGAACAAAATCAGGACCTGGTAGACTCTTAGACCAATTCAATCTGGATTCGTTAGCACTAGCACTAGCTAGGCTCTTGTTAGACTTAGACAAATCACCTTCACAAAGGGAACATTTGACTAAATTGCATGTCAAGAGCTTGAAAACGATCTGCTCCTTTCGGATCTTGAACTCCAGTGGATGGTCCAAAGCAGCTATAAGTATTGCATTCTCAATTACATCAAATATGTTAGAGCTTGAGCCCCTAAAGTAGGTTCTCCATTTATCAAGATCCCCTGAAAGCATGGCCAGCCGGATCAAACAGAAATGAACACTCAGTGCTTACCTTGTGTCAAAAACATCTGAGCAACAAAAGCCCAAAAGGATCTCTTAAAAGATCTCAATTATCATTGTGTGATTGTGTTTCAGTGACTCGGGCTGATTCTATGGCAAAGTTTCTAAAATAGATAAAAGTTGTCTCCTTTACTTGTCAACTTCAAACTTCTTTCCAACAGGCAAACCTTCAAAGAGAAGACAGTTTAACAAGGAAGAGATAAGTATTCATCAATCAAACTAGCGAGAAAAGTTTAGAATTATTCTAAAAGAAAGTTTTGCATTTTTCAGTTAGGATAGAGAAGACACAAATCGAAGGGAAGAATGAGAAGACCAATTCATGTGTGCATTCACAACAATCCAGCTGCTTCTTCATAAGATTGTTGATATAATCATAACCAATTTATCAGGCAAGTGACACGCAAAAGATCAGATAGTCAATTGACTGCAGTGAATGACTTGCCTTGTTAGCTCAAGATCAGATAGTCAATTGACTGCAGTGAATGACTTGCCTTGTTAGCTCAAGACTTACTTTTTCAGTTGATCAAGACTTAACATTTTCATCAATTTTGTACTGCCATTTTATTTTCAACCTCTCTCCAAAATTATAAGGGGAAAATAAGCTGCAACTGCTAAAGTATGATTTTGCAATAAAAAGCAGTCAAATTCCAGGTTTCGTTAAGTAGTAGAGCATACCTTCAGTGTCGTAATTTAGCCTCTGCCAAGCTGCTTAAACTTTAGCTGTTAAGAAAACGATAACAAACCCACTGAAATCTTCTGAGTCTTTTCTCAAGTACTTGATATGGGAAGGGTCTTTTAAATGCATAGAGGCGAAGGTATCTCATGGCTTCTCAGCTAAATGGAGGAGAGCAGTTTCACTCCTTCAAGAAATAGAAAAAAATTAGCTTTTTCCCTATGGAAGAATGTGAAATAACAAACTCTGACATATTTAAACATCTGGCAGTGTATTTCAATGCATTTACCCGAAATCTGCCTTTTTCTTATTTCTCTTTTAATCTTCTATTGAGAAAGATGAATCTACTTACACAACCATTTTTTATTCACTTCCTACCTAAAATTTAATAAGGATGCCCTATTTATCTCAACACGAAATATTTAGTACCATAAAAGAAGTAACAAATCGAAGACGGAAGCAACAACTACGTTTTCACCTTTCTTCTCCGCTGAAGGTTTCTGGTTATCTCAACAATCCCCGTTAATTTGCAACGTCTGACCAAGATCATTCGGTAATAGTCAGTTTAATAAATTATTAGTTAAGAACATTTAATTAGACAAGTAGCAAAATTGAGCAAGTGCTACATACCAGTGAAAGTATGTAGACAAGTGTTCATGCTTTCACTAATTAAATCCATCACACTTACATTTTAGGTAAAGCAGCCATCAAAGAAAGCATAGAGATTCAATCAATACAATCACTGGCTACCATTTGCACCCATTAATTTCCATTAGGTAATCAGAACCAAAGAAAGTTAACAACCCTCAGTAGCTTCAGTTTCCGCTTACAAAATATATATAGCCCTAGTTGATTCTTGTGGATACTTGTTACGAGTGCATACTCTGCTAAGAGTCATACTATGCACACATTGGAAAGAGATACTGAAAGATAACAGTATCTAACAAAAGTATAACAATAGAGACGATATCCAGTTTGACCCACCCCTCCTTTCAGCCTTTCTTCCTGAAAGTTTCCTTGACATGTTTCCATTTCGTGATTTTTTTAGCTATCATGGTCACAACCTTCACCTTCTCTTTCTAGCTGATTCCACAGACTGCACACAAAATAAAACCAGATGCCTCCAGTGATTCTTCCATGATAAAAAGAACTTCCATAATTGTTAAAAACTGAGGATACGAGTGAAATGGCAGTTAGGTTTCTAACCTTCATTTATGTCAGCCTTGTTAGGAGGTTCAAAAGAAACCACCATGTAAAAACAAGTCTCCATTGGAGTTGCAAAGAGTAGACTCGGGCAAAATATGCACGTGCAAAGCATGACAACAGCCTTTATTAGAGGGAGAAATACATATTGGACGACCGAACCCAAACTATCCTGCAGCAACAAGACTCTCTTTCACAGTAAATCAGGTTATTGGACACGCCTATGATCTGTCAAATGAAAACAGGAAGAATATGCCAGATCGTCCACTAACAAAATGCAATCCAAATCCTGCAAATTTTCGGCTAAAGAAGATGCTTAATCAGGCATTACAATAACGGATTAGTTAACAGGTGTTTCCTATATAAGGATTACAGTGCTTCAGATATAATGCTTTCATAAAACTTTCACGTAGAAATGAAGGAAATAACCCAATTAGGTAAATCGGAATAAGTTATCTACACTGAAATTGAAAATGGTGACATAAACTTCCAAATCCAAAGCATGGGTTCGTGCAACTCCTTGTTTCCTTTACATGCATCATTACTGAAGATTATTTATATGTAATGCAACAGACGAAGAATTGGTCTGTAAGAAAATGATATCACAACCAATGTACCATCCGACTTATTAAAATCATATCATTTATCTTCTTTTGTGGCTAACTGTGGAATGCATCACTTATCTGCATTATCTGAGACTGCGAACGGTAACCAAGCAAGTAGTGTAACTATTTGCAAAGTGTAAGTACATGTCGGCATCAAACACACAACTTTGTGCAGCTACTTTTCAAATGTTATATAAACAAATAGCAAACCTTCAATATTAGTTGAATCATTTCAATCAACGCTTCCTTCAGATGGGCCATAAATTATGCGGTGATAATCCCCTGGCAGCCTTATTGATCACAATCTCATCACCATCTTCGAATTGTTTCCATTCTAGAAACCCTCGAATCCGTGATATGGGATCCTTTCACTGTTAGCCCTAGAACATGATTGGGAAAGATGCCTTCCAGTCTTCCGCGGCCATTGAGGTGGGCACACTTCGATGTGACCCGCTTCGATTCGGCGGCGCTAAGACCCCTAACGGCATTTTCATCAAAGGGGTTTAAGCCTTTCTTCCGCGGCCATTGAATTGTGTGGTTTTTTGCAGTCAGGTTTCTTGGGGAATAGCTATGGCGGTGGTTTGAAAAATATAAAAATGATAGAAATCTCTTGGAAAAAGACGAAATGGTATATTTAGGAACCCATAACCTGATTGGTTTTTAGAAAGAAGACATTTTGATATTTTAAATAAGACCCGTCACACAAATCGGTATTATTAAGGGTAATAGTTTTTTCATCGATTCTGAAAATTTAAATCGGTTTGACCTGATGCAATAATAAAAATTCAAACTAAAATCAATTGAACAATAACACCTCTCTCTCTTCTTAAAGCCCAGGAAACATTTTACACATAAATATCTTTAACGGCAGCAGGGAGATGAATTGATGCCAAGGCTTGAAGAATTTGCAAGTTGTATAAGGATTTTCATCAATTTAAATTCCATTCAAGGTGTTCAAGTATAGTGGTTAAGTTGTCATCAGAATTCCATTCAAGGTATGTAGGCTTTAGGGTTTATAATGTTCTGCATAGTTTTTTGTCTTGTTGTTTGTAATTCCCATCACTTTGTGTTCTATTCATTCTCATGAAAAATTAGGATCAAGATGGATCAATTATTACACTGTGAAAGATCGAAATTGACTCCAAGAAGAGGTGAGTATAATCTCAAAATGGCAGTGATAGAAGAGGGTATCGATAAGTTCATAGAAGTTGAACATGAAGATGGTATAGACACATTAAATTCTGATGAGGAAGATAATGAGTTGGTCAATTACGAAAACTCTTTAGAATGTGAAGACCAACTAGGAGATGAACTACAATATGATGCTGATGAGTTGGTTCAAATTAGAAAAGAAAATTTAGAGTTAAGAAAGACACAAAAGGAGCGAATTGGTCCTGTTATAACAACCCAAATGTGTGAGGATAATTCCCCTACTACAATGATTGAGCCATGTAATGATATTCAGTCTGTCATATGGAATTTGACAACGGAAAGAGTGTGCCCCTGAGCAAATGACCATCATATTGGACTACTTATGAAGGTGGATATGAATCTGAGCTGTGATATTCACATGATGAAGATCCTTTTACGAGTGATGAAGATGGAGAATCTGAAGTTGAAGAAGAGGCAAGAAAGAGGAAGAGAGGGGAAATGAAGGTGGACTCTCCTTTTTTTAATGAAAAGACAAACATGAGAAAGGTGTACTTTGAGCAAGTATTGAAGTTTCAATCTCGAACGATCTTAAAAGATGCAATTTTGTGGTATAGTGTACAACAGAAGAAGGACATTAGGTATCTTAAAAATGATCAAAAAAGGATTCATGTAGGTTGTCATGGCTGCATGTGGGAGATGTCAGCACACAAGGATTTAAATATGGTTGATACGTGGCAGATTAAGTCTTTGCGTGGAGGGCATCGGTGTGCGAGAACATTCAAGAATAAGTTGATATCTAAAAAGTGGCTAGCAGAACAGTACCTTGATCAGATTTTGAGGAATCCTAAGATGAAGTCAAAAGAAATGAAGAATGACGTGAAGAGTAGATACGATATCTTAGTTCATCAAAAGATGTGTGAAATAGCTAAAAACACGGCTTTGACGGCTGTCCATAACTTGATGAAACATCAATATGGAATTCTTTGGCCTTATGTACGAGAATTGGTTAGGTCGAATCTTGGCACAACATGTGTTTTGAAGACTCTAGAAGCAGCTCGTGGTGAACCAGCTGTATTTGACAAATTTTATGTGTGTTTTGATGCCTTGAAAAAGGGGTTTATAGAGACTTGTAGACCAATATTTGGAGTTGATGGATATTTTCTAAAACATGCATGTGGTGGACAACTTTTATGTGCAGTGGGTCGTGATGGGAATAATCATATGTATCTCATTGCTTGGGTTGTAGCTGCAATAGAGAATATAACTAATTGGAATTGGTTTCTTAGACTACTTGGAGAAGATTTGAAAATTGGGTTAGATGATGGTTGGACTGTAATTTCTGACCAACAAAAGGTTAGTATATAATACTTTATAAGCCTTCTGTTTAACTTTTTAAACATTTATTGACCACATTGCTTTGTAATTTTCAAGGACTTATTCCAACAATCCATGCTTTGTGGCCAAACATTGAACATCAACAATGTGCTAGACACATCCTTTCAAACCGGAGAAAGTTACACAAAGGCAAGGAGCTTGAACGTTCATTTTGGAGATGTGTCAAAGCTACAACAATGGGTCAGTTTAATGTGGAGGCCAATGATTTGAAGAATTTATCTAAAGATGCTTACGATGCTTTCATGCGTCCAGACCCTAACACTTTTTGCAGGTCACACTTTAAGAATCACAGCTCTTGTGATATTGTTGACAACAATATGGCGGAAACTTTTAATTCCTTCATCCTTTTAGCTAGATACAAGACAATAGTTTCCATGGTTGAGGACGTTAGGCTTGCTTTAATGGATAGAATGAAGGAAAAAAGGAGTTGGCTTCTATGTTTATTGCTAGTATTGCTCCAAGAATTAGCATGAAAATCGAAGAGGCTTACGATAAGAAAAATAAATGTGAATGCAAATGGAATGGTAGTGATAATCAAGCTGGTTTTGAGGTCTTACATAAGGGTATAAGTCATGCGGTTGACTTAGGGAAAAGAAGTTGTTCATGTCGAGTGTGGGACTTATTTGGAGTACCATGTTGACATGCAATGAGTGCCATATTATACATGAACAAAGCTCCTGAAGACTACATTGCCAAGTGGTATAAAGAAGAGGTTTATGCTCAAATCTATTCTAGGCTACTACAGCCGGTTCGTGGCTCTATATTCTGGGATCATGATGGTGCTAGAATGGTGTTGCCGCCAATTATCGTAAGGAGGAAGCTTGACAGAAGAATGACCAATCGAAGAAAGGATATTGATGAACCAAAGAAAGCCAATTACTCCAAAAGAGGGTTACCTACTAAGGGCCCGTTTGGTTTGAACTCCGGAATCGGAAACGGAATGGAAACGAACCTAGTCCATATATATACCCTTATTCATGAAAGTTGTTGGAATCATTCCTTGTGATTTGAAGTAATTGAAGTTGAATTTGATTACTTTTGTTACCCTATAGGGTAACAAAATATGGGGAGACAAGTACATTTTGCATGTAAACACAAGGAATGATTCCATAGAATTTCATGAATATGGATATACATATGGACTAAATTCGTTTCCATTACGTTTCCGTTTCCGGAGTTGGAACCAAACGGGCCCTAAATGTAGTAATTGTGGTAAAACAGGGGTCATGATAAAAGACAATGTTCATCCCCATCCATGGTAAGTCTTCATAAAAATGTCTTCTTTATTTTTCTTGTGACAAATAACCCTAACACTTCTTGTTTATAGGTTCTTGCTAGTAGAGCATAACAAATCGGTCAAGATAATCAATCCAACAAGAGAGGACGAACGAAAGGGAGCAAAAACAGGATTGGTAGAGATGATATAGCTCAACCAGCTCAATATTTAGCTAATTCAAGAAAGAAGCAAGCCACATCAACGCCAATAGTTCACCAACCTGAACAACAAGATTGGTTATCATATGGTATGCAAAAAATAATTTTTTTGTACTTAATTACATATAAAAGCTTTCACTAACCAGAAGCTAAATAATCATATAGTTGCAACTGGAAGAGCAAGAGGTAAAGGGAGAGGAAGAGGGCGATCATCATCAAGAGAAAAATATACCAGAACAAGGTGGAAGGGGAGGAATGGGGAAATATTTTTGGAGATGAAGGAGAAATGGTTTTTAGAGCTGTTGCACATGGTCCAGGAGTTGTTATTAGAGATGCTCAATCACAGCCTTAGAAAAGAGCATCTTTCTTTGTCTTACAAAGCATAAATTCCTTTTTGAAGGACCACTTGTTATTTTATCCTATGTCTTAAAGTGCTAGATACAACCAACTTTTGTTGTTTTCTGTAGGAGAAAGTCACTTGTTATTTTGAAGGATCACTTGTTATCTTATGTATAAAAGGAAGCACTTGTTATTTTGAAGGACCACTTGTTATTTTATCTTCTGTCTTTTGTCTAGCACAGAACCAAAATTTTCTATTTTCTGTTGGAAAAAATCAGCAATAACAACTCCTATTAGCAAGTGACTCGGTTAAAAAATTTCAAAACTGCACTAATCATGCAAAAATCCGCACTCTGGATGCAAAAAACTACAATATCAACTCCTATTAGCAAGTGACTCTGTTGGAAAAATCAGAACTGCACTAATCATGCAAAAAATCTGCAGTTTGGATGCAAAAAATCAGCATTTTTGATGTCAAATAAACTGCCAAAAAAAAAATCAGCAATAAGCTGTCAAAAAAAAATCAGCAATAAGCTGTCAAAAATTTTCAACAGCTTGTTGCAGTTTGGATGCTCAAAAATCAGCAATTTTGATGCTCAAAAGTATCTTTAAAGAAACCTGTAGAGGGTTTAGTTGTATGTTGCAACAACTAATGCAATTTTTCAAGAAAAAAAAACAGCAAAGAGGTTGTTGGTTAGCTTGAAAAAACAGCAACAACGTCTTTAAAAAAAATCAGCACCTTGTTGCATCCAAAAGATGCTAAAAAATCAACAACTTGTTTATTGGTCTTCTTGACAGTGCTGCTCAAAAAATCTACAACTTCTTGCTCATAAGGAAATGCATAAGCAAACAACAATTTCTACTAAATCAAGCAGCTTATTACTTGTAACGACCGGATTTTTTGTTACGCTTTGATAGGGTTAGAGGAGGGTAGAAGCCGTGCACAAGGGCTCACGCCCTTGCGGCTTAGACGACGCAGTCGAGTAGGCCGCATGTGCAGCTAGGATTCCCGCAGGGGCGGTGACGCGCGAGGGAGGGGTGATAGCGTTTTGGGCAACCGTTCACCTTCCAACCCTTTTAACTCCTCTCTTTAATTCCATGGGAAGTTGTTGGCTGAAGACCTTTGGTATCCTCCATCCTTTATGCAGCTAATCCTTCTCCTCCCCTCATTTCATTCACGTTACTTTCTTTCCTCCTCCAAACATCATCCTCTTGCATTCTTCTTCTCCATCCTTCTCATCTATTCTTCTCTTGGCTTGCTCCAGCTTGAATCCACCTTCCTTGAGGCCGGGACTGTAGTGACGGGACGAGGGTAATGCTCATTCCTTTCTTCTTCTTCTTCTTCTTCTTCCATGGCTTGAATGGAAGATCTTCAAGAATCCTTGCTCAATGATCTATCGTTATTTTGTGGTTTGATGACGAAACTAGACCTTAGAGGGATGCTAAGACCAAGTGTGAGAAGTGGAAGACGTTCATAGCACCAAAGGAGACCCTAAAGGACCGGCTGCACAATCGAAGAACTTAACAGACGGACATTCTGCATAGACAGGCGTAGGGGCGGATTCACATAGGCGCAGGGGCGGTTTCTGTCAGGCGCAGGGGCGGACCCATATTGGCACAGGGGCAAACCCAGATAGGCGCAGGGGCGGGCTCAGGCAGGCGCGGGGGCGGTTTTGCTCCAGTAAGTCCCCATCTTATTCTTTCCTTTCTTCTTTCATTCCTTAGATTCGTTATACCTTAGAAGCATGCTAGGCTACCTTAGGGTAGTTGAACTGGAATGCTTTAGAGTGGTTGGACCTTAGAGGTCTAGTGTGAGTTACGTAAGTCTCGTCGGTGGTATGTTGTTGAGGGTTCGTTTCGAGCTTTGTGGAATCAACCTTTGTGTATATCGTTATGTGGAGAGTTGGAAAGGTCTTGGACTGAGGGTAGTCTTCTTGGACTAGGTGGTTGAGGAGGTTTAGCCTAGAAGTCTAAAGACTTCTAGTGGACTAGAGTGTGGCTTGATTGTGTCCCTTGTCTTGAACACGCGTTGTACGTTTTCCCGAGGGAACTTGCGAGTGAGGTGTTCGTGTGC
Organism: Fagopyrum esculentum; assembly: GCA_033239045.1. Lineage (NCBI taxonomy): Eukaryota > Viridiplantae > Streptophyta > Magnoliopsida > Caryophyllales > Polygonaceae > Fagopyrum > Fagopyrum esculentum. The sequence goes on from BSUD01000003.1 coordinate 40,749,765, forward strand.
ACTTCGGAGACTGGTAAGTCCACGGACTTACTTAGCTGACTTCTTGTATGAGTGTAATGTGTGTGTGTGTTTGTTAGTTATGATAAACAACGAGACCGGATTAGGCTGACTTAATTATATTACGTAATTGACCCAAGTGTATGATAACGGGTCGTGACATCACTACCTAGCTCTTGCGAGAGCTAGGAGGTTCCCTGCTACCAGCCCAAGCAAGTAGACGGTCAGATGCATTAGCACCATTCCTCGTTGGTAAACGGGATTAGGGGTGAGGTTTGGAAATCCCTCGTGTCACAAAATAAGTATCATTAGTAATGGCCTATCACCTAATTAAAGATAATAAAAGGATTGAGTGATGCATGTTGATTGTGTACGTTGTTTGTTTGTGCTTTTACCTTTATACTTATGCATAGAATGTTAGCTAACAGTTTTATACCGCTTGTAGATGCCTTGCAGGTTAGAGAGGCGATTGAGTGATCCGGCGGTAGTGGGCAGCCGGGGTTCCGTGCATTATAGGACGGGACTGTTATCTTTTTATTTCACGTCTTTTGAGACTTATGTTGTTTACTTTGGTTTTGAGACCCGGCTGAATTGTTTTGAGTTTGTACGTTTGCTTTCGCTCATGGTATAAAACTATGTTGTTTTGCCTTTTTATTTGTGCCGTGTTGTAAGGTCCGATGAAGTTGTTGCCAGGCTAAGGGCCGGGACCCATTGTGAGGTCCCAACTCGTAGCATTCCGAGTCCTCTAGGATTTGGGATGTTACAATATGGTATCAGAGCCCTAGGTTGGCAATAACGGCACTCGCTATCTTCAAAAAGGCCGAATAAACAAATAAACGGAAACCGCAAGGATTCTGAACTTTTAAAATGAATTTTGTTTTCAAAACCATGAGCATAAACGGGTTGGGATAGAATGCACGGACCACCACTACCTCCGCAGAACTCGATGTCATAGTTTATTGGACTTTGTTATAACGTATGTTTGGTAGTTACGTTTTGACCTTTAGAAGTGACCTAGAGTAATAAGATAGTTATGTCCTTACTAGCAAGTAAAGTAGTCTTACATCGATCACATCTCTACTAGATGACACGCACGAGAGCGACAACTTACGTTGGACGAGGAGGGGGCCGACCTCCCCTTCCTCCAGGAGCTCCGAGACAAGGACGTGTGGGTAGGCCTCATAGGGGGCGAGGTCGGGGACGTGCTCCCGTTGTAGCTCCACCAGCTGCGGATGTTCCTGCTGAGGAGGTGGCTGAGAGTATTGTTCTCGAGGTTAGGGATGGGACCGTTGCTAGGTCCAGAGTACGGAGTGTGGGGCCTTCTGATTCTGGCCGTGTATCGATTGGAGCATCGGAGAATCGAGCGTATGTCCAGCAGGTGCAAGAGGCATACAGGACCGGGGCACCACCTCCAACACCGCCGGTGCCAGCTCGGTCGGCAGAGGTCTCTCAGAGGGTGACTCAGGTGGTAGTTCCACCAGTGGTAGCTGCACCAATGAGGGTTGTTGAGGATGACCGAGTGAGAGATGAGCTGAGGGTACCAAGGCCAGACAAATGGTTGAAGACTTTCAACCATCAGCGAGTCCCCACATTCGACGGGAATGTTGGACTTGAGGTAAAGCATTGGATTAGTTATGTGGAGTTCGCACTGGAGGCGATCCGCTGTCCTGAGAGTCGTAAGGTGGAGCTGGTTCAGACCTTGTTTAGGGACCAAGCACAATTCTGGTGGAGTACCGTGCGGGGTGGAGTGTCCCAATTTGAGTAGAAACTAAGTCTTGCGTGGGAGACTTTTTGTCCTACCTCGCTGAGGAGAGACCGAGTGTAGAACTTCTTGGAGGCAGGATTTGATGATGTTCCGATGGCTGAGACGATCAAGAGGTTCCGGGAGGAGCTGTCACTGCTGGGTCCTGTTGCTCCACCTGTGGACCAGCACGTGTATCTGTTCTCCCAGAGACTGAGGGAGACTACACGCTCCTATTTGGCAGGGCTCCGCTGTGATTCCTTAGCCGATTATCAGGATCGGGCTTCAACATATGAGAGGGACCGACTGGGTCCTAAGAGAGCTATGTAGTCTGGAGGGTCAGACAAGAGACAGAGGACCGGACCAACCAGCACAGGAGTAGGAGGTTCAGGTCATGGGCGTGGTCAGTCTTAGGGCCGTTCTAGTTACCAGGTTGTACCGCCGACGGTTTATAGGGGACGTTAGTGCTACAACTGCGGGGAGTATGGACACATTAAGCGGGAGTGTAGGAAGCCACATGTGACATGTCTTACTTGCGGCCAGTTGAGCAATAGAGCTACCTTCTGCCGACAAAGCAAGGTAACATCACAACAGGGGTCCTCGCTTGCTGGTACCTTAGGAGGAAGACAAAGGCAGTCTCAGTATCAGGCTCGGGGTCAGCAGCAGCGAGCCCCTGGTCAGGCATATTCATAGGGTTTTGCTCAGATTCCAGGTAGAGGTAGAGGGCGTGGCGGAGGCACTTCAGAGACTAGGGGTACTCAGGCTCGAGTCTTTGAGTTGAGGAGCGCCTTAGAGCCAACAACGCCCGCAGCCATAGGTATTATTACGATTCATGGCTTTCCAGTCCGAGTACTTTTTGATACGGGTGCGACGCACTCTTTCATATCTGATGATTGCATAGATAAGTTGACCTTAGATACAGTAGAGGGGGAACCTTTCCTTATAAGGTTACCCGATGGGAGTAATGTTCGCGGTACTCGAGAGATTCACGGTTGTCCCATCCGCTTGGGAGGTCGTGACTGGCTAGTCGACTTCCATGTCATGCGCTTAGTGCATAAAGAGGTTATACATGGGATGGACTGGATGGACCGCCATCGAGCTGTTCTGGACGTTAGTAAGAGGACAGTGACGGTCACCATAGAGTCTGGGCAGGAGGAGGTCTTTCGAGGGTGGGACCTCGGAAAGATCGGGACAGTCATTAGTGCGGTCCGAGCCGCAAAGCTCATAGGTCAGGGGTGCAAGGCCTTCTGGTGTTACGCCATGAAGGAGGAGACGAGATCATCTTTAGCAGAGACCCCAGTAGCCTGTGAGTTTGAGGATTTCTTTGGCGAGCCGCCTGACTTACCACCGCAGAGGAGCGTAGATTTTGGGATTTAGTTGGAGCCCGGCACGAGGCCGATCTCCAAGGCTCCATACCGCATGACACCAGTCGAGATGCTTGAGCTCAAGAAGCAAATCGACAATCTGGTAGAAAGGGGATTCATCCGACCCAGTGTGTCTCCCTGGGGTGCACCGGTCCTCTTCGTTAGGAAGAAGGACGGATCTATGAGGCTTTGTATCGACTATCGAGAGTTGAACAAAGTCACCGTCAAGAACAAGTACACGTTGCCGCATATTGTTGATTTGTTGGATCAGTTACAGGGAGCTAATGTGTTTTTACGTATTGACTTGAGGTCAGGATACCATCAGCTGAGAGTACGAGAGGAGGACGTACTAAAGACGGCATTTCGGACCAGATACGGTCATTATGAGTTCGTGGTGATGCCTTTCGGGCTCACCAATGCTCCTTCTATCTTCATGGAGTTGATGAATGGCATCTTCATTGACTTCTTAGACCAGTTTGTGGTAGTTTTCATCGACGACATCTTGGAATAGAGAGCTTTATGCTAAGCTCTCTAAGTGTGAGTTCTGGATGCCAGAGGTTGCCTTCCTTGGCCACATTATCTCCACCGAGGGTGTCAAGATGGACCCACCGACCGGATTTTTCGTTACGCTTTGATAGGGTTAGAGGAGGGTAGAAGCCGTGCACAAGGGCTCACGCCCTTGCGGCTTAGACGACGCAGTCGAGTAGGCCGCAGGTGCGGCTAGGATTCCCGCATGGGCGGTGATGCGCGAGGGCGGGGTAGTAGCGTTTTGGGCAACCGTTCACCTTCCGATCCTTTTAACTCCTCTCTTTAATTCCATGGGGAGTTGTTGGCTGAAGAACTTTGGTATTCTCCTTCCTTTATGCAGCCAATCCTTCTCCTCCCCTCATTTCATTCACGTTACTTTCTTTCCTCCTCCAAACATCATCCTCTTGCATTCTTCTTCTCCATCCTTCTCATCCATTCTTCTCTTGGCTTGATCCAGCTTGGATCCACCTTCCTTGAGGCCGGGACTGTAGTGACAGAACGAGGGTAAGGCTCCTTCCTTCTTCTTCTTCTTCTTCTTCTTCTTCTTCTTCTTCTTCTTCTTCTTCTTCTTCTTCTTCTTCTTCTTCTTCTTCTTCTTCTTCTTCTTTCTTCCTTCCCCTTCCATGGCTTGAATGGAAGATCTTCAAGAATCCTTGCTCAACGATCTATCTTTGTTTTGTGGTTTGTTGACGAAACTAGACCTTAGAGGGAGGCTAAGACCAAGTGTGAGAAGTTGAAGACGTTCATAACACCAAAGGAGACCCTAAAGGACCGGTTGCACAATCGAAGAACTTAACAGACGGACATTCTGCATAGACAGGCGCAGGGGCGGATTCACAGAGGCGCAGGGGCGGTTTCTGTCAGGCGTAGGGGGGACCCATATTGGCGCAGGGGCTGACCCAAATAGGCGCAGGGGCGGGCTCAGGCAGACGCGGGGGCGGTTTTGCTCCAGTGAGTCCCGCATCTTGTTCTTTCCTTTCTTCTTTCATTCCTTAGATTCGTTATACCTTAGAAGCATGCTAGGCTGGCTTAGGGTAGTTGAACTAGAATGCTTTAGAGTGGTTGGACTTTAGAGGTCTAGTGTGAGTTACGTAAGTCTCGTCGGTGGTATGTTGTTGAGGGTTCGTTTCGAGCTTTGTGGAATCAACCTTTGTGTATATCGTTATGTGGAGAGTTGAAAAGGTCTTGGACTGAGAGGGTAGTCTTCTTGGACTAGGTGGTTGAGGAGGTTTAGCCTAGAAGTCTAAAGACTTCTAGTGGACTAGAGTGTGGTTTGATTGTGTGCCTTGTCTTGAACAGGCGTTCTACGTTTTCCCGAGGGAACTTGCGAGTGAGGTGTTCGTGTTCGCTTTGGAGACTGGTAAGTCCACGGACTTACTTAGCTGGCTTCTTGTATGAGTGTAATGTGTATGAGTGGTGTTTGTCAGTTATGATAAACAACGAGACTGGATTAGGTTGACTTAATTATATTAGGTAATTGACCCAAGTGTATGATAACAGTTCGTGACATCACTACCTAGCTCTTGCGAGAGCTAGGAGGTTCCCTGCTACCAGCCCAAGCAGGTAGACGGTCAATTGCATTAGCACCATTCCTCGTTGGTAAACGGGATCAGGGGCGAGGTTTGGGAATCCCTCGTGTCACAAAATAAGTATCATTAGTAATGGCCTATCACCTAATTAAAGATAATTAAAGGATTGAGTGATGCATGTTGATTGTGTACGTTATGTGTTTGTGCTTTTACCTTTATACTTATGCATAGAATGTTAGCTAACAGTTTTATACCGCTTGTAGATGCCTTGTAGGTTAAAGAGGCGATCGAGTGATCCGGCGGTAGTGGGCAGCCGGGGTTCCGTGCATTATAGGACGGGACTGTTATCTTTTTATTTCACGTCTTTTGAGACTTATGTTGTTTACTTTGGTTTTGAGACTCGGCTGGATTGTTTTGAGTTTGTATGTTTGCTTTCGCTCATGATATAGAACTATGTTGTTTTGCCTTTTTATTTGTGCCGTGTTGTAAGGTCCGATGAAGTTGTTGCCAGACTAAGAGCCGGGACCCATTGTGAGGTCCCAACTCGTAGCATTCCGAGTCCTCTAGGATTTGGGATGTTACATTACTTGAGAAAAATCACTTGTCAAATAGCATTACATTACATTAGATTTTATACAACAATACCTTACATCAAAGCTTACATACAATACCCTAAACAACTCTTCATTTATACTAAGCAAAAAACAGTTTTATTGCACACACAATTGCCACAATGAAGCACACCCTTTTGACCAGATTAACACTATAGAAGCAACTTGTCTTCAAGCCATGCTCTTCCTCATGGTCACTTGATGGAGAACTTTTCAGCTTGGTCACTTCCTCTTGAAGCCTTCTTATCTCGTTAACATAAGATAAGTTAAGATTCTCTTCCACCTCTAAAGTATTCATCAATTCAATCATATCATCTCTCAACATTGAAATGATTTGTTGAGCAATAGCATTGATCGGTGGATCAAACCATTCCCTAAATCCACAATTCCTCACCTACATTCCCATGAAGATAAGAAATGACCTATTTCATAAAAGTTGAAACAAAATATAAGGAGGTTATGTAAATAAGGTAAGTATTTTGTAGTTTCCACATCTAACAAACCTCCTTCCAAGATTTTCATTTGCCATTGAAGTGAGATATCGACACACAATACCACAATGACATATAATCAATCGCGAATCTTTTGCTGCATCGTTCCACTTCCTCATGAATAAAACACGCTTTCGACCACTTTGTTACATTCATCAAATCCAAATTCACAAATAAGCTATTTGGTATTTAATCTGTTCAAGGTGATTAATATCAACAAAATTATAATCCCTACCCTAGGTAAGATAAATACTTGCAGTATTTGGAGGTCTCATTCAAATAAGCACAACAAACCCTCAATCGAAGAACGAACACATCAATTTCCCCCAATTCAAAACCCTAAATCGAAACATTTACTTACTGTAGTGAATGACCTATTATTAGAATCTTGTGAGTATTCCATGAAGGGCGAAACTCCTTGGCGTACTCTCCAACTTCAAGCCTTGACATCAAAATCGTCCCTCCTGGGTGTTCACCAGGCCTTCTCCCTGGTGCCGTCAAAGATATTTTTGCGTAAAATGTTTCCTGGGGCTTTTAGAAGAGAGGGAGAGGTTATGGTTGAATTGATTTTAGTTTGGGTTTTTAATATTACATCAGGCCAAACCGGTTTAAATTTCAAAAACCGGTGAAAAACTATTTTTGGCCTTAATAATACCGGTTTGTCTGACGAGTCTTATTTAAAATACCAAAATGTCTTCCGCGTCTTTTTAAATAACAATTAGTCTACGGGGGTCACAAAATATACCATTTCGTCCTTTTGGCCTTAGATTGTATAAGAATATCTAAATCTAAATCTAATCTTATATGATGCACGAACATAGACACGGATACGGAAAGCGGACACGGCGAGAAACAGGAAGCGGCAATCCTCAAAAGTATAGGAAACGGGGACACGACGAGTAAAACAAATCATATATCATTTTAAAAATATTGAAATATAGAATTCATATATCATAATGAGATACATATAAATGAAAAAAAATCAATGATATATGAGTAGATAAAAGTATTAACATGATAACAAAAGAACCGAAACAAAAGTTTACAAACAAACATTTCCAGTCTTACAAAAATAGAAAATTACATATTTAGTCATATAATCTAAAATAAACATACTTAGTATCAAAACTAAAGAATGACCCTTCATTTTGCAAATCAACAACAACCGAACAACATGATCAATCAAGGAACACAATAATAAATATTTGTAAATTATAAAAAGTGAAAGAATTAGAATAACACACTAAACATTCAACAAAGAAAGATTACACAATGTATTCGTAATCAAAGATTTAAAATTAATTTATTAAATCATAAGAAAAATGGAGAGAAGAGTCCGACGGCAAAACAACATTTCAACATTAGAGCCGAAGAAGAAGATCGGTGTCCTACTTCCGGCAACCACAATCTCGCAAGTGGCCATGTGGGGCTAGGTTTAGTCGAAAAAAATTGGAGAGAAAAAAAGATATTACGGTTAATAAGTTTTTTTTATGTTTTAAATTTTTTTTTCTTTTCCAAGCCTTAAAAATAAGGTAAACTTTCGTTGACCGTGTCTTGACTGGACACCATCCGCGTCCTCGCCGTGCCCTAGATGTAAAACGTGTCTTGACCGTGTCCGGTCATATTTGACCGTGTCCGAGCCGTGTCCTGTTGTGTCCCCGTGTCCGACACGGCAGGACACGGGACACGCCGCCTTCTAGAAGTGTCAGTGCATCAGAAGTTATATCTATTAAAGGAGAGACTCTTTTGCCATGTGTCAACGCCACGTTTATCGAAATCTAAAAATTATTTTTAAAAAGTTAAATAATTTGGAGATTCAATAAGTAGGTGAAGTTGAATCGGTTGAATGAAAAATCAATGGCCTTTGTACCCTCAATGGTGTCTTTAGTTTCAGAACCGTCGATGAGCAAGTCTTCTTCTTCCCTTCTTCGTTTTCATTACTTAAATTTGTTGTCGTGGTCTCAAGGTCTCATTGTTGGAACCCTTGCTTGTTGCCGGACATTGGATTCTACATCCCCAATTGAAGGTAAATAAATCTGATTAGACTCATTTCTGAAATCGTAGTTGTCGTGGTCTCAATTTTGGTGTCTCAAATGTCGTCGTCTCTCAATGTTGGTTTGTTGAGGATTGGTGTGTCCCGGATTGTAGACGGTTTGTTGATGATTGAGTCTCATATTGGTGTTGGTTTGTTGATGGTTTTAGTTGGTTTGTTGATGATTGATGAGTCGCAAATTGTAGTTGGTTTGTTGATGAGTCCCAATTTTGGTGTCTAAAAACACTTAACAACACTGATTAACAACCTAAGTTGTTCATGGCTTTGTTTTATGAGTATTGCCGTATGCATACATCCATAGAAACTATGAGCAACCGTTAATGATGATGTTTTTCATACAGTTATTACTCGTACCTCTAAAGAACACTTCGAAAGAAATGCTAGAGTAGTAATCAGGAATCAAAGAGTACTACTTCAATTCGATGCTTGAGTATGAAATGGAGAACCAAACAATCAATCTAAAAACAAAGACCTGAAGCCAAAGCATAGATACAATATGTTGTTAGATGAATGTTATGAGAAAGGATTTTAAGGATTAACAAAATAAAGTTTGTAGAGTGTTGTTGCTGAGAGAGTAGGCTTTGTTTGGATAGCCTTAAATACCTTAATTTTGTTTACCTTTTCAGTAAGTGTTTGTGGATCATTTTGCTTGAATCATGTTACTCAGTCTATCACATTTACAACTACATTGGATTTACATACCTAATATGGATTTTGTATCTTGGAATTGTGTATGTCAACTGTTGGTTTGATATGAAAATTTCTTTGTTTGCCTAATTTTTTTTGTGCTTCCTTGTAAGGTTGGTTTATATACATTTTTTTGATACAAAGGTAAGGAAATTAAGCGGATCAGTTTATTGAAACCGATCGACCTAAAGCATCCTTGCAGATGAGGTCTTCAACATCTTCTGGAAGTACATTGACGTCCAAAGCTTGAGTGTATCCGTGCAGCGCAATCTTATCCGCAACAGTGTTGATTTCCCTAAAAATATATTGGACGGTGGAGTGTGAGAATCCCGCAATTAAGTTTGAGATATCGGAGGTGATCATATCCATATCCCATGAAGGCTTCCATAGTCGATTGATTGCATTAATTAGTATTAAATTGTCTCCTTCAATCTAGATGGATCTTACACCTTCCCCCTTGGCCTTTAATAGCCCCTCACGCAAAGCAACCGCTTCTGCCTCTAGCACAGACTCGGCATTACATCTTCCGCTTCCTATGGCTATAGGAATGGCAGAATGGTTTCTAATGATATACCCAAAAGAGTATTGGTTCTCTGAATTTTTTGAGGCATCAAAGTTAAGTTTAAGATACCCCTCATTAGGTCTAATCCATTTTATATTTTTAGTTTTTCTTCTTTGTTTTACGATTTTTGCGGAGTTGATAGTCGGATTATTGTTAGCCTTGTCCCACTCAGCAATTTGACTTAAGGCTTGTATTTTTTGGTTCTGTGGAGTCTTTGTGTTGTTAAAGATAATTTGGTTTCTAGCCATCCAAATATTCCACCAAATAACAACGAGGTTCCTTAAATCCGAAGGGCTCATTTTTTCTTTCAAATCAAACAAAACCTCTGTAATGCTCCAATTGTCAATATTGTAGTTTTGTAGGAGAGATGAAATGTTTGGGTTGTCAGCTGTTTGTAGCATATAAGGACACTTGAAGAACAAATGTTTTGAACTTTTTGTATGATGCTTACAGAATTCACAATTCATTACAATAAGGATTTTTTGCCTGTCAAGATTTTTTTTGGTTGGTAGTCCGTCGAGTGCCACCTTCCATTTTTTTATGTTAGGCATTATGTTGATTTTCCATATCCACGCTTTATCAGTCGTTTGTTCGCTCCAAAAGGTGTGTGCAAGCTTTAAAATTTATAACCCAAGAAGTATGCTTGAACAATGTGCGAACCCGCAGTGTACGGATCAATTGTAATAAAAGCAAGAATTCCAGGGGTCAAACACAGGGACAATGGTGAAACAAAGCACGAAATCAGGTAGTCAAATGTTGCAAATAAAAGTAGTTAAAGCAATCAAAAATGATGTAAAAGTCAAGTAAGGGGAAATGCGGATTCTAGGGATTAAAGCATCTAATTGTGGCTCCCACTCAAGATCTCAAAGAATAACGCGGACAAAGCTGAGATTTGCAAAGGGAAGGTGTTTCTAAGGTGGGAATAGATTACCGGGTAAGTCTCACTACTCACTATCCCAAACCAAAGCTCCTATTACCGGGTAAGTCTCAAGGTACTAAGGAGAGGAACTATAATCTCAAACCAACACACCACCCAAGGGTATAGAATCAACCTTTACCGGGTAAGTCTCAGGCTAACTCTCAAAGATGGGATGAAGGCACACTCAAATCCCAATAAAGGATAAACCTTTATTACCTACACTCATGATCTTGGGTAAACAAACAAAGGAATCACCGGGTAAGTCTCACCTAGGCTTGCGTTGAACCAGGAAAGGTGTGATAAGGATAGGATTTGGCAAACTTAAACTCTTAACTCAGAATAGGTTCACCTCGTTCAGTTATATTCCTCCCCAACCGAGATGTTCAATGACTGAGCGAGGTGTTCTAGGGTTAAGGTAAAGGCTCGAGCTTTCAGGGTCCTGCTGGGATTAAGATCATTCTATCACCGTCTTTCCCACAACTTTCAGCCAATCACCCTAGAATCACATAAGAAACTTAGCCAACAATCATCATGATAACAACAATCAAATTAATGGAAAAGTAATCAATATTAGAACAAGAAAACCTTAAGAAAAATGTCTCAATAACTGAATCAAACAATTAACAAACAAGCGTTCCTCAGTAACAAATCAGCAAAGACAACAAACTAAAAGAAATCTAAGAAGATCTTACAAACTCCTTCAAAAGCCAACTCCAACTATGATTCCTTCCTTCCTTGAACTTCAATCCTTCAATACTTCCTTCAACTCTTCCTTCAAAACTCCAGAAAATCCCTCAATTGCTGGATGCCCTAAGCATGGTTGAACTTGTGGAAAATCCAACCCTTTATATCGGAGAATTATCTTCCAAAGATAAAATATCTTAAAAAGATAATTTCCTATAAAATATATCTCTATCTCTCAAAATAAATCAACCAAAAATAATTTCTTCCTTCCGGAAATCCAGCCAAAAATATAAGATATCGTATTTCCAAAAATAAAAGATCTCACCCAAAAATAAAGATCTCGCCGGCGACAGGGTGTTCGCCTCGTTTGGGACGCTCCTCAAGATCACCTCGGTCGAGGTGGTACTATAGCTGACCGAGGTGAATCTCAAATGAATGTAGAATCTCTCGAATCTGGTCAAAAGTCAATCTTCTTAATCATTTCCATGCTTCATGAGATCTTCTTAAAGCTCCAGAATGTAGCTCCAATGACTCCTTAGCTTCCTTAGCTCCATTTTTGTCCAAAACGTGCCATTTTACCTACAATTATAACGAAACTAGGTGTAGACCTCGATTCCGGCAAAGGTAGACAAAACAACAGTATAATCATAGAATATACATTCATACATGCAGATTATTGAAGATAAAACGTCTAAACTAGCCCCCAAAATATAGACTATAATACATGCTATCAAAATACCTCATACTTGTCCCTTGCTTGTCCCCAAGCAAGTTCCAAATCTTAAGTACAAGATAGAATGGATTATAAGCCAGGAAAATCGATGAAAAGCATTTCAAAACATTTTTAGTGGTGTGGTCCACTCATAGATCACCCTAAGAGAATGCTTCATGGCAAATAAAATCAAAATATGATCAAAATATTTTATAAATATAAGAAAGTTGTTCATCTTTGCATAAAATCATAGAATGCATAATAAATCATATTTATCGAAATTAATCATGTATAATCCAGTTTAAACCCCCAAGTCAATCAACAAGCTCGAGGTCTCAAGGGCTTCCAAAAGAGGTCAAGAAACGTGTCAGGGTGGGATGTATATAGGGTACGTGGTGCTAGAATCCGGGAAAAGGATCTTACTTCACTTTCTTTGAAACTCAACATCTTCCACCAATAAACTTTGCTTATTTTACTTTACTTTTTGGGATGCATGGACAGAGGTGCACAATAACCGAAGCCTAGGAGATCAGCAATCATCAATTTCTTGAGATACCTCAAACCCTTGATACAAATACCATGACCCGTTTGGAGTATCGCTGAATCCGACTTTGGCAAGACACAAACACCCGGCTATGTGAATGGTGCCGAGTTACTCATCATCATGATTGACTTCCCCAAATCTAATTGTTTCTTTCTAACACTTTCATCCGACATCTCAACTTCACTTTCACTTTCTTTTCTTTGCTTGCTTTCTTCCAATTTCCCGGATAGGTAAAGGGAGGCAAATATATATATGAGGGACTAAAGCATGATCAAGAAGAAGAAGAGAAGAGAATAAATTGCCTTACATCCCACGAAGAATGTGATAGAACTCATCATGTGGTGTCAACCTTCAAATCCAACATAATTTTGATAAAAACAAAGTATTAAACATGCTAAAACTTCAAACAAAGCATTTTGCAACTTAAACATATTATAAAACCTTTCGAGCATATAAAGATTTCAAAACCAATCTGCAAACAAAATCATCACTGAGGTCATATCCAGAGAAGAAGCACAAAACGTTTCGAAAACTCTCAGTTAAGAACCTACCTCGGTCGAGGTGTTCTGACGTCATCCGAGGTGACTAACCTTGATCGGCCATGAACATCCCGGTCGTGGTCATAAATTTTTTTTTCAAACCGGTTTTCGACGTTTTTCTCAAACAAAAACTTGTATATATATGCATGTAATGGCAGATAAACACATGAAGCCAAGTAAAGCAGAATAAGATCATAAATATCCGAAGAAGTCATACAAACATACACAAATAAGTCAACATACCCCATACTTAGGACACATTGTCCCAATGGGTCAAATAAAAGTCTAAGGAATCAGAAAACTCACCGGACCTAGATGAACTGCATAATAAATAAATAAAGAAAATCCATGCAGCTCTAATCCTCGTCAGCTGGTGGCAGTAGTGGATGTGGAATGTAGGGGTGCTGGGATGGATCAAAGGGATAGCCCATCGTCGGCTGAAACTGAATCTCCATCATGCGACGCTGGTAATGCTGGCTTCTCCCCTATCTGATGCATCCAGCCATTGGTGTATCTACGCTCATCCTCAAAGCGCTGGAACATGTCTACCGTCATAGCTGCATAAGAGTCAATCATCTGCTCAGTCAGCTCGTCAATCCGTCGGTGAGCCTCTGGATCTCTACGTCTTCGGAATATGCACTGAGGTGGTGGTGGTGGTGGTACTGCTACCTCCTCCTCTGTCGCCTCGTCATCAAGGTCGACAACTGGTATATTGGGACCACCGGTATCAGTACCGGTCTCCATAGCAGCGCCTCCATCAAAACTCCTCCTCATCATCAGCTGCAGCATCTCTAGCATCCTGCATGTAAGGAAACCAGGCAGAAGACCAGTAATGTCGGTCGAAGACAGAGAACTAGGATGACCATAGAATGCCCTGTGGAGCCGTCGTATCCCATGGCATAGTGACGTATGGCGTGCTGAGACCATGAGGTACGAGAATACGCCTGGTGATCATCTCCTGAAGTCCAAGCGGCTTTGCAGCCGCACCAAGTGTACACGCAGTCAGATATAGACCCATAGCAGTAGCAATGTGGGTCACCAAGCCTCCACAACAGATATCTCCCTTGGACTTGCTCTTGATCCTATGCAAGTCCTCAACCAACATACCGCCAAAATCAGGCACTCCCCCTGTAACCATGCAAAACATGCTCAAAAGCTCCACCTGTCGGATCTTCTAGGGCGTCTCAGTCCGCGCCAGAAGAGTCTCGCTGAATATCCTGTGAGCTAGACGGAAGGTGAGGTGGAAAATGATGCGCTCTCTGGAGTCTCCAGGTCTCCATCTATCACTGTGCTCAACCACATGGGCTATCTCGCCCCAGAAATCTCGAGCTACGGCTCGGGAAGGAAAATCAGTAACTGTGGGGGTACTGATGTAATACCTGGAAACTTTGTTCCGGCTGTTTCAGAGACAAGAAGAACTTGACCGATTGTGACTTTTCCATGTCTTCTTCTATGATGTTTTCTTTTAAGTTTCGGGACGAAACTTATTTTTAGGGGGTACTGATGTAATAACCGGAAAAATTATTTTCGATTATTTCCGAGTCAAAACGAGATTTGGGGACCCTTGACCTCTTTAAGATACCTAACTTTCCGTTTAGCACTAATTTTATCATTTTATGTAAGTCTTATAACCACATAAAATGATAAATATACACCAACCCCTATATATATAAGTCTTTTGACAAAGCAATGACAAGCCCTAACGAGGCCATGACGAGATTTGACAAGGTCATGACGAGTTTTGACGAGGTCATGACGAGTTTTGACGAGGTCATGACGAGTTTTGACGAGGTCATGACGAGACCAAGACAAGGCCCAAGACAAGAGATTTGGCCGCCCTCCTCCTGCGCAAGACTGCTGCGTCTACACTCCTTCTGGGCCCAGCATGAGAGATGCACCAACCATATTATCCCAGCTTGCTCTCGACCCGGCCCAACAGTAGAATGCCCAGCTGCCTCATCCCATCTCACGCCGCAACACAACAACCCTAATTCACCGTCACGCTGGAAGATACTCCGGAGCTCTCTCCTTCCTCCTTCGACAAGCATGGCCGCCTCGTTACCATACCAGGAGCGAACATCTCGCTGCTAACCTAACGCCTCTCCTCGCCTCCTTTATACTCGACTGAAGCCGTCTACTTCTCCCCTTCGGTCCAAGACAGCAGGCGGCCTTCCATCCCCTTCGGTTCGTGCACAGCAGCACCAGGAGAACAGCAGATGCGCGTGTTTGCTCTAGCTGCTAGGCAGTTGAGAACCAGGCTGTGGGAGCGCCGCACTAGGGTCGCGGGTGCGCCTCATGGGCCACTGTCGCACCCCTCTCCAACCCTCCAATCACGCAGCTACAACGACACAACATATCCAATCCTAGAGTGCGTGTCCTACTCACTGCAGATGCGCCACAGGGACATCAGCAGCAGCATTCGGGCCATCTTCCTTCATGCCTTTGAGTCTCGGAATCGGTTAAGGCTTGTAACCCTTGCTACACTACACTTCAGTCCACCTTTTCCTTGCCTAGCGTGTACCCGTTTCTTCTGTTAAACCTACTCAGAACAACCGTAGGAGAGCTGTACAGATTCTTGCGTTTTCCTGAATTTTCGGAAGTGTTGAGCAGTCAAATTTGGGTCCATTTTTGGGAAAGCTAGACTCTTCCTTTCTTGCTGATTTTCAGATATGTCTTAGTTGGTATTGCATAGTATATGATACTAAAATTTGAGAATGCTCGGAGTTACAGTTTGAGAGTTATCGTGTTCCAAAGTTGGCTCCTCATCCAGTTTTTTTTATAACTGTGCTGAGTGTTGGGAAAAACAGTGATGCTGTTTTGTGAGATAGTTTTGAATAGGCTTTTGATCTCTGTTGGACTTGAATTTTGGATATGATATAGTTGGCATATTGTAGTAGAACATATCAAAATTTGGGATAAATCCAGCAAGCGGTTTAGGAGTTAAGATTTTTCAAAGTTAAGACAGTGTGCTGTTTTGTTAAGTGTTTGCTGAAATTCCAGAAACTGTGTTGATCAAAGTTTGAGCATACTTTTTGATGTCTTACAGATAAGATCCACCGTTCGGTTTTTGAGATATTGTTTAGTGCCATGCAAAGGTTAATATGTCTAAAATTTGGGATGAAACCAACGGTGGGATTTAGAATTATAGATGCTCAAAGTGGACTTGTTGTACAGTTAGAAAACATACTCAGATTTTGGCTAAGTATAGAAAATTTCAAGTGTTGTAACCAACTTTGAAAATTTTTGTAGGAGTGATGGTTGAACAGTTTTAAGAAATTCTTGCTCCTAGGAGTAGATGAGATATCATAGATGATCTAGAGAATTATTTCGGAATTTTTAGAAGTTTATTCGAATTTCATATTTGAAGCCAAAGTTGGACTCTAGTGACCTTTTTAGAATGTTAAAGAAAACATGTAATGTTCTAGTCTTGACCTAAACTCAACTTCAAGAGTTAGAATATGACAGTTAGTCTCAAGTAAGAATTGAAGTACATATTATGAGATTTTTAGAAGATTCGGGACCAAGGGTAAAATTGTCATTTTACCTTAGACTTGTATTTTAGTATATTCTCTCCCGATAGGATCTTATATCTTAGAAGTCTTAGACTTCTAAGTATATTGGATATGTGTTGATCCACTTGCCTCCTTTGACAAGCAACCGAGTTATACAGTTACAGATTGAGTTGTGATTAAGAGAGTCAAGATCTGATTCAGGTAAGTCCACGGACTTACTTAGCTGGCTTCTTGTATGAGTGTAATGTGTATGAGTGGTGTTTTTTAGTTATGATAAACAACGAAACCGGATTAGGCCGACTTTATTATTTACGTAATTGACCCAAGTTGATACGCCCCCGGATGGCGATGCCATCCGTGTTTCCGGCTAGAAGGACCCGCACATTTTGAAGACCGTTATTATTATTCGGCTATTTAATAATAAGTCTTTTTATATTCGGAACTTTAATTCCGGAACTTAATTCCGTGAATTAAATTCCAACCTTTCATATTTTAGGCTTTTCATATTCAGAACTTAATTCCGACTTTAATTCCGTCATTTATGTTTGGACTCTTTGTATGGCCTCCATCCACTATATAAGGATGACTTGGCTCATTTGTAAAATCATGTCTAAGTTGAATCCAAGTGTTGAGAAGGAAAACCTTCTTACTTGGTTTAGGCATCACTTCCTCTTCCATCATCTTCAAGTTCTATCTTGGATCTGGTCTTTGATCCGAGCATTCATAGTCGAGGATCCTTTAAAAGGATCAACCGTACGCTTCCGCATCCATTTCTAAGCTTCCGCCGATCAAGTTCTACGTTTGATCCAACTCAAACAATCAAGAAGGAGTAGTTGAAGTTTCTCCTCGATCTAGATCACCCGTATTTCTATCATTGGTATCAGAGCTCGGGATCGAGGTCAAGTTCTTTACTTGTGTTCTTGATTGTTTATCAAATTTTTTTCTCTCTCTTTGAAGATCTTCAAAGTTATTCAGTGTTCTTCGAAGATCTCCAACTATTCTTCGGTGTTCTTCGAAGATCTTCAATTGTTTCTTCATCGTTCATCATGTTCTATGATGATTATGATTCTTATGATGAGAAAGATGAATGGTTACCTCCTCCATATCCACCGAAGGCCAAGCAAACCATCCGGAGGTACCAACGGAGAGAATACTTTGAGAATGAGGAGTGGTTGCCTCCTCCAAATCCTTTGGACCCACCGAGACCGACTTATACCATTGACGGGCACCAATGGTATCCCCACCGACAAGCTTATTTTGAGGATACTTATATTGCCCCAAGACGTCATGCTAATACCAAAGAAGAGTTGGTCGTGCTCAAGGCAACAAATGACACTCTAAAGCGTGAGTTAAAAGATTTGAAGGTACAAATGGTTTCCCTCATGACGGCCGCCCAACAAGAAGAACCTGAAGTGGTGTCACAGCCACGGAGTGAGTTGGTTGTCCAACCATTGTGTGATGAACTCAAAGATGTGGGAAAAGTCATCAGTCAAAAGGTCTCCCCGATTATTCCAATTCATCTTGTCAACCCGTTATGTGGAGAATATTTTCAAGATGACAAAGATGAGATCACCATCGAGGAAGACGAAGTCATCCGTCCCGACAATGACCACATCATGTTGTTGGACTACAAATCCGAGTCGTATGATCCGAGGTTTGTCTTTACAATGCCAACTAACTTCCAACTTGGCTTGTCCTTCAAAATTTTCAGCATGGCATCAACGATCCCCATCAAGGTTCTTGACGGCATGATAGACAAACTCCACAACACCGCCACCTTGAGGGATTACATATTCAACAAACGCCGCAAAGCCACAATGTTGAAGGACTACAAGTCCAAGCCGCCTGACAATGTACATTCGGTGTTTGATTTTCAAGGGTCTTGTTCCTCAAGTGACTCCTTTCTTTTTTTGAAGGTGAAACGAGGACGTTTCACATTTAAGAGGAGGAGAATGATACGCCCCCGGATGGCGATGCCATCCGTGTTTCCGGCTAGAAGGACCCGCACATTTTGAAGACCATTATTATTATTCGGCTATTTAATAATAAGTCTTTTTATATTCGGAACTTTAATTCCGGAACTTAATTCCGTGTATTAAATTCCAATTTTTCATATTTTAGGCTTTTCATATTCGGAACTTAATTCCGACTTTAATTCCGTCATTTATGTTTGGACTCTTTGTATGGCCTCCATCCACTATATAAGGATGACTTGGCTCATTTGTAAAATCATGTCTAAGTTGAATCCAAGTGTTGAGAAGGAAAACCCTCTTACTTGGTTTAGGCATCACTTCCTCTTCCATCATCTTCAAGTTCTATCTTGGATCTGGTCTTTGATCCAAGCATTCATTGTCGAGGATCCTTTTGAAGGATCAACCAAACGCTTACGCCACCCAAATTCTATGTTTGATCAAACACGAACGATCAAGAAGAAGTAGTTGAAGTTTCTCCTCGATCTAGATCGTCCATATTTCTATCACAAGTGTATGATAACGGGTCGTGACATCATCTGCCTAGCTCTTGCGAGACTCTAGGAGGGTACCTGCGACCAGCCTAGTCAGGTAGACGGTCAGATGCATTAGTACCATTCCGCGTTGGTAAACGGGGACAGGGGCGAGGTTTGGGAATCCCTCGTGTCACAAAATAAGTATCATTAGTAATAACCTATCACCTAATTAAAGATAATAAAAGGATTGAGTGTTGCATGTTGATTGTGTATGTTGTGTGTTTGTGCTTTTACCTTTATACTTATGCATAGAGTGTTAGCTAACGGTCTTATACAGCTTGTAGATGTCTTGTAGGTTAAGACAGTTGTAGAGAGATCCGGAGGGAATGGTCAGCCGGGTCCACGTACTCATTTAGTTGGGGACGGGGATGTCTTCTGTTCTTCATATGAGTCGTTTTGGTACCTTTGCTTTGTAAGGCTGATACATATTCTTCATGTACATATTGTTTAAAGTTTTCAAATGTTTTAAATACTTTTGTGCCTTGTTGTAAGATCCTAGTGAAATTGTTGTCAAACTAAGGTCGGTGTAATAACCGAAATTTTTAACTCCGTTTAATACGGAATTTAATCAAATTCCAATCCGCTAACTTCTAACCTTTAAATAAAGTTAAAATGAATTCTTAAATTTTATCATTTTATGCGACCTTAGTTCACATAAAATAATAAAATGTGTAACCGGAGATATTTCCGTACCTTTAAAGTAAAACAATAATTTATCTAATACGGAATATAATTCCGTAAAATTTTGCCGCAAATGCCCTACCGACCCATACGAGTAACGAGCTTCAATTCAGCTCGTTTTAAGGAACCAAAGGTGAGCCCAATTGTAGTGAGGGCTGCCGGCCCAGCCCAACCACTTTTAACCTCTAATTTAAAACCCTAATTAACTATAACCTAATTTACCCTAATCTAAACCTAGCCTAATCATCTCACCTGCCGCTGCTCTTCCCTTCCTCTCTGTAATATCGATTGACCGCCGCAGCAAAGACTCACACTGGACCGAGCCACCACCGAGCCTTGGTACCACCGCTATCGACCGCCCCGACGCCGACCGCCTAGGCGCCACCCTCCGCTGCTGGAATCCGGTAAGCTTGCCTTCATCCGTACAAGATGAGAAATAAAATATGTAGATATATATATATGAGTACTGAATAATTACACAATTAAATAAGTGAGTTGAGGAGAAAGGTTAAAGTATATAATACGGATAATATACATAATAGATGGTAACCGGGAAGAAGGAAGAGTGTTATTCTTTTTCGAGTGGATTCAAGTTTGAACTGGTGACCTATAAGTAGCTAACCGAGAGACACACAGTATGGAAACAAGTTTTAAAAGGGAATAAGAAAGTTTAAGAATAAATTTGATAAGCCTTGGGCTGAGGGTAAAATGGTCTTTTACCGTAAGAACTTGTTCCGTAATTCCTTAGCATGAGGTTGGACATCTGGATGAGATATTGATCCACGTGCCTTATTTGACAGGCGTTTGAGTTACCACGAGTACGGATCGTTTTGGAGACTTGTTAGAATGTGATTTTACTCAGGTAAGTCCTTGCGACTTACTTAGCCAGTTTCTGGATATTAGTTGGGTGATAATGGTTGTGTGTGTGCATTGTATGTGATTATAATAATAACAACTTGTTAGGACGACCGTTGTTATTATGTGTTAAGGCCCAAGTGTATGTATAACGGGCCGTGACATCACTGCCTAGCTCTGCCAGGAGACTGGGAGGTTCTCTATACCCAGACCATCCAGGTACACGGTGAGATGCATCGGATCCACTCCTGATGGGTACACGGGGCGGAGGCGAGGTTTGGGAATCCCTCGTGTCACAAAATAAGTATCATTAGAGTGAATGACGTAAATGAAGATATTAAATGGATTGTTTGAAAGCATGATGAGTGTTTATTATTTTATGTGTGTGTGTGCTATTATTATTCTCCTAATGTTTAGATAACTAGCTAATGGTTGTTCTGTTGTATTTTAGTTTTACCGCCGCAGGTTAGACCAGCAACTGAGTGATCCGGAAGTAGTGGTCAGCCGGGTCTCCGTACTCCTTAGGGTTGGGGTTGTTGGTTGTTGTGGTTTCTTTTGTTAAGACAGTTGTTGTTTTTTTCCTTTTAAGTACTTTAGGCTGCTAGACCGTGTCGCGTTCATTACCTTAAAATACTACTTTATGAATTTCGGTTTTCCTTATTTGTGTCTTGTTGCAAGATCCTAGTAATATTGTTGTCAAACTGAGGTCGGGACCCATTGTGAGGTCCTAACCAGTAATGTCCCGAGTTCTGAGAATTCGGGGTGTTACAACATGGTATCAGAGCTCTAGGTTAGCAACAATGGCACTTGAAATCTTCTGAAAGACCGAATAAGTACTTGAGCAGAACCCGAAAAGGGATTTGAGTTTTAAAAAGGACTTTTGGTTTTCAAATGCATGCATAGTCTGGTTGGGGATAGAAAAGTACGGCTGACCACCACTACTACCACGGATCTCAGTATGCTTAGTATGGACTTTAGGTTTTACCGTAGTTGGACTTTTAGCTTGTTTATAAAGATATGTTATATAGATAGGTATATGCCGAAGTTTAGTAGAATTGTAGTTATGTTATGTCCTTAACGGAGATAACATAATGAGTTTCTCACCCCTTGGAGACATCTAAGTAGATTTTGAAGGGTGTCAACGTGAGGATTAGTATGCACATTTTATATGCATTAGGGTAGACGAACGTCGGACAACTCATTCGAGCTTGTTGAGGAACGTCGAGACGGAAAAGTGAAGACTCAAAGACAACACCAATTACGATGACAAGAAGAGAATCCCGAATCAACTCAACGGGATCAAATGAAGGATATACAAGAGAGTAGTTCTGGAGAAGCAAGAGATGATCGCCAACTAGGGAATTGAGAAAGACAACGGAGAGGCTCTTTCAAGTTGTGTAAAGTGACTTCACAGACAAAGAGGATGACGTCGAAAATTTGCCATCGACATGAAAGCCAAAAGAGAGATATAGTAGTGATCAAGAAAAGGGACATAAAATTTAAACTCACTGACAGACTAGGAAGTGAAAGTTGATGCCAAAAGCAAGGCAAAATATGATCACTCTCAACAAGCTAATTGCCACCACAATCCAGATTGATAACCGAGACAGTCAAAAGTATGGAAGTCAACACGAGATACATTATCCATCCAAATAGAAAGAATTAAAGAGCTGCAACTTGGAAGCTTACGCATTGCCAAAAAGGGAAAGGTGGATTTCACCAACGTGGAAGTGGAGTGATCTCACAGAACACAGGAGAATTTTGACATAGACCGTGATACAACAATAACCAGCTTCTGTAAATGCAGCATTACAAGCAACACCCAAGGAAGAAGAGTGTGTGAGAAGAGTATTGGTGAACCCGAGGGACCCCAATAACTTCTCATTCAAAAGGAATTTAAGCTAACAACACTACAAGTTCATAATAGAGAACCGCAAATAGACGATAACTCAGGTAAAAGAATCACAAAGATGTACCTACAAGCTACCCTAGAAGGAATGAAAAGTTTGTTGATGAAGAAGAATGATACAACTGAACTCGTAAGAGTATAACAATCTTACAAAAGAGTAGATTGTAGGAGGAGCTAAAGAAGAATAAACAGAGAGATTGGAGGAGATATATTTCACCAAGTATATCAAGCCTCAAAAGAGATGGAAGAAAAGTAAGTCTATGATGTTGTAGAAGGTCAACTACATCCTACTTGGACAACTTAAAAGTTACTTGTGCGGGTTAACTAGTGATGGTTAGTTAACCGATAAGAAGAATAACCAAAAGGTTATAAAAGAATTTTATCGACATCTAGTGAATTTCTTTCGGAGATCCACGACGAAAATGGTGAAATTAAATCAATACAAGTACTAGTAGCCTGGATGGTAACGTTAAATGAGTCCAATATGATAACTCTAATAAAGAAACTTAAGAGCAGCTCTTGACGGTCGGTAATGACCCTTGATGATAGTAATGGTGAAAAGGGAATTGTTGGGAGTAGTTACTTACTACTGACTACGAAAGATACATATCAGAGTTAGAATGAAGGGATCCCTGTAAGAAGAACTAGAAGGCTAAGAGGAAGTAGATGATTGGAAACATGTCCTATATCTTAGCATTCCACACAAGTAAGACTGATGGTGCTCCTTCGAGAAGAGTAGGGTCAGACTGTCTAGATTCACAGGGAAAACCCTTGTGATTAAAGATGTGACACAAAATAATTGGAAATTCCGAGGCGGCACAAATATAAGGAGTATGATGTAAAGCCTTGGTGAAATGTGTAGTCGAGTTGTGAGGTGATTGCAGATAGAATCTACAGGTCGACTAAAACAGACATGAGAAGGAGTAAAAGTGAAAGACTAAAGGTTGTTATATGGATCCGGTATCACACCAATAAGATGGTTACCGAAAGAACTAAAGACTGTTATTTAAGGAGAAATGGAGGTACTCCATGGAAAATTCAGCTGGACCGGTGACCTAAGAGTTGATGAAAGTAATAAGATCAACCAACGCAGTTGTAAAGTGTGTACGAGAAAACTCAAAGGGATTTAACTATTTTACGGGGTGTAAATATCAAAGAAGGTAAAGCGACATGAGTATAAGGAAGACATAATAAATGCAATGCGAGAAATTTGATTGGTGGGAAAATCATATGCCCTAATGTGTTGTATACAAATGGTACCATTGGATGTTTAATAACAATCATACTAACGGACTGATGACACTATGATGAATTTAGTGTAAACCAAGTGTATAACTTATCCAGCGGGAAGGAAAAATCATGTATCAAAATTGCGGGTTATGATAAATTTTAAATAAAGTTTTGAGATGAGGATGTCCTTAGGAAATCTATGCAAGAGTACAAAGCAACTGAAGTTCCAACACAGAATGGGTAATAATGATCAACAGACAGTTAGAGACCGATGCAGAGAAGAAAAATGTATAAGACGAGTCACCTAGTAGAAGAGTTCACAAGACAAACTTGTAAGGCCAAAAGAGATAAAATGTCGACCCGGATATGAGGGTCTAAGGTGCATGGAAGGGATACCTACTATGGAGTGTAGATGCAAATGTAGACTTTACAAGTGTGAAGAGGTTTTAACCACCTCAAAAATATAGGAATTTGAAAGAAATCGCAATGTCGGTATCAAAGAGTTGAAGCCCTGTAGCGGAAACAACGGAGTATCATGAAGGCAATGTTGCCGGTAACACCAGCGAAGGCATGTATACATGAGAACGGCCTTGGTGGAATCGAAAGTCCAAGGTAACCCCATTTATCACGGGACCTAAGTCATCAAAACCGACGGTCCGTGCAAGGGGAACTGCAAGGGGATGATAACTAAAATCATCAAAACTACAAAGACACTTACCAGCTATCGTTGAAGACTTGTAACAACTATTTAGGTCAAGATGAATGACCCAGTTGAGCTCGAGAAGTAGAGTTAGCCTAAGGAAACAGAAGTGTGAAATAGGAAACGAATTAGTGAAGCATGAAAGGATTAATCGAGCAGATGATGCTCACCAAGAATTTAACGTCAGTATAGGTATGAGAAGAGCAGGTCCGGAATATTGAGATAAGTCAATTATAGAGTGACTGGCATCAATTGAGGACGTATAAGTGATGGTTGGTATTGACGAGCAGGTACCGTTAAGAAGAGATATTAGTGACTGTGAATTTAAGAGATAACTTTACCGATGACTTGGAGGAATCCCCAAGTAGGCAACGACAACTTTCTGGGGTGATCTAAAAATACAGAGAGAATCGGTTAGAGGTTGCTTACTAGTTGGTTAAGAACAGCCTACGGTTGAATAAGACAATAAGGGTCTGTTTGAAGAGGATCTTGCTAGTATTAGAAGGGAAGTATAGGCGGGAGTTGGGTAAATCATGTTGACCCCTTAGAAAGATGTCATTGTGACTAATGGGTGTTACACCAGAAGCGTGGTAGGCCCATAACTCACAGATGAAGAAAATCAATGTTGGGTTAACTATGATTTCAAGTTAAGGAATTAGAGAACTAAATGAAAAGGTCCACTTGGGAGTGTGATTTGTTTGGAGTTATATAAATTTTAAAGCTTGACAAAAAGTAGGTGAAAACAATTAATTAAGGAACGATCCGATAAGGTCACATTGAGGAAACCGGGTCAAGCAGTTTGTATTACAAAGAGCATTAGGCACTTAGTAAAGTGCCAACAGAAGTTTAAGATGATTATTTCAGAATCGATAGTCGGGAACTTTCGAAAGGAAAAAAAAAAAAACAGGTGCGCCAATGGAAGGAAAAGTTTGGTAGAGTTATCAAATGAGATGGAAGTAAGTTTAGGAAACAAATTGTTGAGAGAGTACCTACCAAACCCGAGACACGTCGTCAGTCATGAGGACCTGACAGTTGAGCCTGACCATACATTTGTAGAGTACCCAGTAGCTGTCTTGGAGCGCAGTACTAGACGTCTGCGGTCCAAGGAGATACCTATGTTGAGGATCCAATGGTCTAGGAGAGGAGCTGATGAGGCCACTTGGGAGACTGAGAAGAATATTAGACGTAGTTATCCCGAGTTCTCTGCGGGGTCAGAGGTTACTCCTGTTTTGACGAGTTAGTACTCGGATGTTATGTTGTTTGACCCTTCAGGTTTTTATATTGATTGAGTGATTCTGTTTTATGTAATAATTGTCTGTTTGTGATGGTTGAGTAGTTGCATGGTAGAAAATGGAAATGTCGAGAAAACTAAAATATACCAAAGGAAATGCGTGATTAAGAGAATCATCCTAAGTTTCGGGACGAAACTTCTTTTAAGAGGGCACTGATGTAATAACCGAAATTTTTAACTCCGTTTAATACGGAATTTAATCAAATTCCAATCCGCTAACTTCTAACCTTTAAATAAAGTTAAAATGAATTCTTAAATTTTATCATTTTATGCGACCTTAGTTCACATAAAATAATAAAATGTGTAACCGGAGATATTTCCGTACCTTTAAAGTAAAACAATAATTTATCTAATACGGAATATAATTCCGTAAAATTTTGCCGCAAATGCCCTACCGACCCATACGAGTAACGAGCTTCACTTCAGCTCGTTTTAAGGAACCAAAGGTGAGCCCAATTGTAGTGAGGGCTGCCGGCCCAACCCAACCACTTTTAACCTCTAATTTAAAACCCTAATTAACTATAACCTAATTTACCCTAATCTAAACCTAGCCTAATCATCTCACCTGCCGCTGCTCTTCCCTTCCTCTCTGTAATATCGATTGACCGCCGCAGCAAAGACTCACACCGGACCGAGCCACCACCGAGCCTTGGTACCACCGCTATCGACCGCCCCGACGCCGACCGCCCAGGCGCCACCCTCCGCTGCTGGAATCCGGTAAGCTTGCCTTCTCCCCTCGCTACTCTCCTTCGATTTTCTTCTCGGTTCCGGAACTCAACAGCAGTGCTCCGTCTTCACGCAGCAGTAACAGAGCCGACACCAGCGAGGGCCGTCTGGAACGCCAGCAGACCAGTCACCACCAGCCGGCGCCGCCTCGCTGCCCGTCGTCGACCGCTGCAGCGCCGCACCCGAAAACCGCTCCTTCTGCACGCTGCTGTTAACCCGCAAATACAGATCCCAACGCGATCGAGTTAAACCGAGGCTGCAGATCCACGAACCAGGCGGGCTGAGAGGTCCTTCCGAGTACCAACCATCGCTGCACCTGTCCCGTTGGAAGGGTTGCCACCGAACCGGATCGGAGCACACCGAGGTGAGTCCGGTACCGCCCGCTCATGTGCTGTTTCCTGTTGTTGTTGGAGTTACAGTAGGGCCGCTGTTTGTAGAATTTAAGAATGCTGAATATGTATAGGTATATATATGTATATGAGGTGTATGAATGTATATAGGTATATACATGTACGAGTATAAGATATAGGTATGGGTGTGTGAGAGTGTAGAGTATATGTGTATGTATATATATGGAGGTAGGAGTTTCATGATATAAATAAATATATAAGATTAGATATGGTTTTGGAAGATATAATAATATATATGTATTGTAGTGTACTCGACGTTAGTGTATATAAATATATATACGAATAGACTAGAGATTTTGGTATGTATATATATATGGGTATATATATATATATAGGTATATATATATAAATACGAGTTGGGAGTTATGAATTTATGTAAAAGAGATATAAATACATATATAAATAAGTTGGGAATTCAGGATTTATATATATAAAGAAACATAAGAATATATATATACTCATGACGTAAGTGTGCCTATATCCGTACAAGATGAGAAATAAAATATGTAGATATATATATATGAGTACTGAATAATTACACAATTAAATAAGTGAGTTGAGGAGAAAGGTTAAAGTATATAATACGGATAATATACATAATAGATGGTAACCGGGAAGGAGGAAGAGTGTTATTCTTTTTCGAGTGGATTCAAGTTTGAACTGGTGACCTATAAGTAGCTAACCGAGAGACACACAATATGGAAACAAGTTTTAAAAGGGAATAAGAAAGTTTAAGAATAAATTTGAGAAGCCTTGGGCTGAGGTAAAATGGTCTTTTACCGTAAGAACTAGTTCCGTAATTCCTTAGCATGAGGTTGGACATCTGGATGAGATATTGATCCACGTGCCTTATTTGACAGGCGTTTGAGTTACCACGAGTACGGATCGTTTTGGAGACTTGTTAGAATGTGATTTTACTCAGGTAAGTCCTTGCGACTTACTTAGCCAGTTTCTGGATATTAGTTGGGTGATAATGGTTGTGTGTGTGCAATGTATGTGATTATAATAATAACAACTTGTTAGGACGACCGTTGTTATTATGTGTTAAGGCCCAAGTGTATGTATAACGGGCCGTGACATCACTGCCCAGCTCTGCCAGGAGACTGGGAGGTTCTCTATACCCAGACCATCCAGGTACACGGTGAGATGCATCGGATCCACTCCTGATGGGTACACGGGGGCGGAGGCGAGGTTTGGGAATCTCTCGTGTCACAAAATAAGTATCATTAGAGTGAATGACGTAAATGAAGATAATAAATGGATTGTTTGAAAGCATGATGAGTGTTTATTATTCTATGTGTGTGTGTGCTATTATTATTCTCCTAATGTTTAGATAACTAGCTAATGGTTGTTCTGTTGTGTTTTAGTTTTACCGCCGCAGGTTAGACCAGCAACTGAGTGATCCGGAAGTAGTGGTCAGCCGGGTCTCCGTACTCCTTAGGGTTGGGGTTGTTGGTTGTTGTGGTTTCTTTTGTTAAGACAGTTGTTGTTTTTTTCCTTTTAAGTACTTTAGGCTGCTAGACCGTGTCGCATTCATTACCTTAAAATACTACTTTATGAATTTCGGTTTTCCTTATTTGTGTCTTGTTGCAAGATCCTAGTAATATTGTTGTCAAACTGAGGTCGGGACCCATTGTGAGGTCCTAACCAGTAAATTCCTTATTTGTGTCTTGTTGCAAGATCCTAGTAATAAACACAAGCTTATACGGAAATATCCAAAGTATTCAAGCGATCCAAAGCGTCTTCATTCTATCAAAGAAGTTTTTCTTTCTCTCTTTCTACAAAAGCTTTATCCCTTAGAGAGATAAACACGAGAGCTCCATTGGCATATCTAAAGAGTGTTATACTCGAGCGTGTGTTACTCTGCGAAGTAACTAGGCTATTATAGCTAGGTTTAGAGTTGGAGCTAGATCGTAGCATTGCCTATAGTGAGAGAAGAAGAGGATTTCTTCTAGGTTGTATCTAGGACTTTTTGAAGCTGATAATAGATAGTTAGATCCTACGGCTATACCCTGGGACGAAGAGTAGGCTATTTAGAGCCGAACTTCGTAAACATATCCTCGTGTCGATCTTTTCAATTCCGCACCATATCTTGCTTTATTGTGACTAAATTTTTTTTACATGTTTACAAAGTCAAGGCCCTTGAAATCACTTTGAAAGCCCTTGAAATCAAAGTGTGTCACAAAGAGCTCAAATCAACATCAAGAACTTTGAAATCAGTTTCAAAGCCTTGAGATAGGTTTTTGCGAAAAGTTCTCATAATCTATTCAATCCCCCTTCTAGAGTATTTATATCATTTTTATTCACCTTACGGTTCTTCAACATTGTTTAATTGCGCACTACTATCCTTTTTACGTACCGGATAGGTTATTCATGCAGCAAATTGTATTTACAGAAACAACTTTCATATAATTAAGGTTATTTATTTAGCATATGTGTTTGCATGATTGTTTTTGTTGTCCTGGTAGATATACAAAGAAATAAAATGTACGCAAGATTAACACTAGATTCACACATTATGGTAGTCTAATATTACAAGTACAATTAAGTTACACAACATCAACAAAATATTACAACTACCTTAGCATATTAAGGTTATCTATTTAGCATATTAATTCTTCTTTCATTCCATATCTGAGCTGCTATTGCATCACGTACGTTTCTCATCCCACATGGTAGTTCATCCCCCCATTGTCATCATTTTCATCATTTTCATCTTCTTCCAACTCTTGGTCAGTAATTTGTTCCACTTTTTTTATCATCGAAGAAATCATCTTATTCTGATGGGTAAGGATGTAGTTGTGGAGAGTGAAGCATGCAATGATGATATCAATCTACACCTCAATATTGTTACCCGGTAACTACTTAAGAATCCTCCATCTATAGGCCACGACAACCCTGTTGATGGAGTAGAGATACCTAGTGAAGTCGAAGTTCTCATCGCAAGGATGCCATAGGATGGACAAGTTACAGATGGTGATCATACCTAACTTCTTACCCGTGTAGGAAAAAATATGTATACTTAAATCTTGATGGGAACAAATCAACGTTCTTTGATTATATGATTCATTGAATCATTTTGCAATTTATCTTATCCTTTTGATTTCCAATTTGAAATATGAATATATTGAACAAGCCAAATTCTTGTTAGATTTTCTTATTTATTGAGTAATTTTAAATCGTTTTATGTTCTTTATGTTTTAAAATTTGATTATATATGATGTAGTTATATATTTAAATTGTTTTCGACCTAGTTTTTTTTGTATGTCTTATGTTATTCACATTTGTTCTTCGTTGAAATTAGAGGTTGTGTTGTCAACAATTTTCATTAAGTTGTTCACATTGGTTCGATTTACTGTATAGTTTTCTTGTTGATAGTATTTTTAGATATGCTGCTTGTTGACAATTTCTTGTTTTTATATTGTCATTAATCACCTAAACATTGAATCATTATTTTCATACTATCAACAACACACAAAACTATTATAACAAAGTTATTTGTGTTGTCAAATTTTTTTCAACCACCAAAACTTAGGATTTTGGTGATGTCAACACCATCTTAAAAACCAAAGGAGAGGTGTTGTTATGAACAACATCAAACAAATGTGTTTTTGTTGTTAACAAGATCTCAAATACCAAAACATATGTGATCTGATGTCAATAAGATTCCAAACATGAAACCAATGATATTTGATGTTGTCAACAAGACCCCCAAACTCTAAAACAATAGTTCTCGTGTACTCAACATTATGTTGAACACCAAAACAAAGGTTTTATTATTGTCAACAACACCCTAAATACCAAGGTGTGTTTTTGTTTTCAACAACACCATAAAGGGTAGAGTCTTTGAGCTGAGGAGTGTAGAGGAGTCGCCTGTACCGGTTGCTACAGGTACCATTCTACTTCATGGTTTACCTGTTATAGTTTTATGTGATACAGGTGCTACGCATTCCTTTATTTCTGATGTTTGTGTTGAATGTTTGGGTATAGCTACTATAAAGGGGATACCCTTTACTATAGGGTTACCTGATGGTAGTAGGGTCAGAGGTACCCGTGAGATACGTAGTTGTCCCCTTCGATTAGGGACTCGTGTGTTGCTTGTGGACTTCTTAGTCATGCCATTGATGCATAAAGAGGTCATCTTAGGTATGGATTGGATGCGTTACACCGTGCGGTATTAGATGTAGGTGGGAGGACTGTGACAGTCTCTACCGAGGTAGGTCAGATAGAGGTCTTCCGAGGTTGGGACCTTGGGAAGACAGGTTCTGTCATTAGTGTAGTACGAGCAGCGAGGTTGATAGCGCAGGGTTGTGATGCCTTCTGGTGTTATGCCATGAAGGATGGAGAGGGTCCATCATTAGAGGATATTCTAGTGGTTTGTGAGTTTGCAAGCGTGTTTGCTGAGCCGTCTAGCTTGCCGCCTCAAAGGAGTATGGACTTCAGTATCGAGTTGGAGCCTGGCACGAGACCGATCTCGAAGGCCCCGTATCGTATGGTACCTGTCGAGATGTTGGAGCTAAAGAAGAAACTGGAGGAGTTGGCTGAGAAGGGCTTCATTCGCCTTAATATATCCCGTGGGGAGCACCTGTCCTCTTCGTGCGGAAGAAGGACGGATCGTTGAGACTATGCATTGACTACAAAGAGCTGAACAAGGTGACCATCAAGAACAAGTATCCACTACCTCGTATTGATGATCTGCTTGATCAGCTTCACGGAGCGACAATTTTCTCCCGGATTGATTTACGCTCAAGATATCACCAGTTGAGGGTGAGGGAGCAAGTTATGCACAGGAGAACATTTCGTACCCGCTATGGACACTATGAGTTTGTAGTGATGCCATTTGGGTTTACGAATTCCCCATTAGTTTTAATGGAATTGATGAACAACATCTTCATCGACTTCCTTGATCAGTTTGTGGTGGTCTTCATTGATGACATTCTGGTATACTCTCGTAGTAGAGAGGAGCATGCCGGTCATCTAAGGACAGTTTTGCAGATTCTGAGGGATAGAGAGTTGTATGCCAAGCTTTCTAAGTGCGAGTTCTGGATGTCTGAGGT
Organism: Fagopyrum esculentum; assembly: GCA_033239045.1. Taxonomy (NCBI): domain Eukaryota; kingdom Viridiplantae; phylum Streptophyta; class Magnoliopsida; order Caryophyllales; family Polygonaceae; genus Fagopyrum; species Fagopyrum esculentum. The sequence continues at coordinate 40,781,603 of BSUD01000003.1, forward strand.
TGCTTTCCTAAGTCATATTGTCTCCGCCACTAGGATCATGGTTGATCCAGTGAAGATTGACTCTGCTACAGCATGGACGACACCGACGAACGTTAAGGAAGTGCGTAGCTTTCTTGGCCTAGCCGGTTATTACCGACGCTTTGTGGACGGATTTTCTATGATTGCCCGTCCATTGACAAGTCTACCGAGGAAGACTATTAGATTTGTGTGGTCTGAGCAGTGTGCCCAGAGTTTTGAGGAGTTGAAGAGGCGTTTGAATTCTGCTCCTATCTTAGCACAACTAGAGGGTTCTGAGGATTTTGTGGTTTACAGTGATGCATCAAAGCTACGCTTGGGATGTGTGTTGATGCAGAGGGGCAGAGTGATTGCTTATGCGTCTAGACAATTAAAGACGTATGAGGAGAACTACCTGACTCATGATCTGGAGTTACCAGCGGTAGTTCATGCTTTGAAGATCTGGAGACATTACCTATATGGTGCTACATGTCAGATCTTCACAAACCATAAGAGTCTTAAGTACATTTTCACGCAGCGGGAGTTGAATATCCGCCAGCGTCGATGGCTAGAGTTGATCAAGGACTTTGACCTTGAGATTCTGTATCATCCAGGGAACGCGAACGTTGTCGCTGACGCCTTGAGCAGGAAGACGCCTCGAGAGAAGGCGATTGCCAGATTAACAGTTCAACTTCAACTTTAGAGGGATCTAGCTTGGCTAGAGATGGACATCCAGTTTCCTGACGAGGATGTTCAGTTGTACGCTTTAGAGGTTCTACCTGGTTTGTTGGATGAGATCCAACAGAAGTAGGGGCCTTGCCCAACCCTGATGAGGATTAGAGAGAGGATGTCTCATGATGAGGCACCACAGTTCTCCGTAGGAGCAGATGGAGCGATGAGACGCCATGACTGCGTCTGTGTACCTGCTGATTGTTCGCCCCTAAAGGTGTGTGCAAATAAGCTTTAAATTTATAAAACTAGAATCAAGCAGCGAACCCGCAGTGTACGGATCGACGTAGTTAAGCAAGAATTCCAGAGTATCGAACACAGGGATTTGGGTGGGAACAAATTCAATTGCAGATTATCAAGCGAATAAGTATGAGAGTTTTGCAAATATTGGGAAAACAACAATCCTAAAGATCCAAGCATCCAGCTGTGGCAATCGATTCAAGATATACTTAATGATATAAAGACAAAGTTGAGATATGCAAAGGTATGCTAATGTAAGGTAATCGTACGGTGAAGTTCCAAAAACCTTATATGACTCACCTACAAGGCACTTTCTATACAGGTTGTTGAGGCTCAATATAGAAGGATTCTAAAGGTGAGAATTAGTATCAAATATCCAAACTTGTAACCCAAAGATCAAGACTAACTTAACCAATTGAGGTTGTGACACTCACAATCGAGGTAGAGGTTGTTGAGGCTTCACTACCACCTAGAAAAGACAAGTCTAAACTAAGTTAAAGCAAATCTTTAACTTTGGATTAAAGTAAAAGCAGGTTCGTAAACTTAAGGGAAATTACGGTTGGATCTTGAGACTCCACGGTCGTGGAACTCAAGAACAGCCCGTAAATTTAGGGTTCGTCGACAATTCTCTCGAACTCTCAAGGTCTAATCTATTTGCGATCGATCTATCATCATCTAAGCCACAACTATCAACCCTTCACCTTAGAATTGTTAAGGGTTTTTAGCCAATAACAGTCATGTTGATATCAATTCAAGAATTAAAAGATAGAAAGATGAAAACTTCCGAAAACTTTCAATAAACTCCAAACCAATCTCAAAGTCACAATCAAGAACAAATATCGTCACAAGATCCGTAATAAAACAAACAAACACAATCTTAGGCAAGAAGGAAGAACGGGATGTCAATCCGTCTTCTAAATCAAACCTAAACAAGAAGAGTAGTCTTCTTGCAAGAAACCTTCCGAATCTTCCGTCAATACGGAAAATCTGGAAATCCCAACGATAATCTCCACCAAGTGCGAGATTAGGGCAAATCCAAGCGCGAACTTTGATCTTCAACGAGATCTCCAAAATGTTTCTCAACGAGGATAAGTTAGGATGCGTCGATAGCGTCGATAACCTCCTTAGCGTGGATGACGAAATCTCTCTTCGTCCGTCTTTTTATTGGGCAAGATAAAATATCGGCCCGGCCCAATCTTCAAAAGATCGTGGCTTCAAAGTGTGGCGAAAAAGATCGCCAAGATCACGGTCGTGGAAGTTTCCACGACCGTAATTTAGAGCGTGGATTGGGTCACGGTTTGCACCATATGTTCCACGACCGTAATAGTTACTGGAATGCATCACGCTTCTCTTTGCAAGGATCCACGGCCGTGGAACTGAACGTGGTTTGTAATACGGCCGTATTTTAGAGCGTGGTTTAGGGCAAGAACGTGATTCTTCCCTAGCCTCGTGCATTCCTCAAGTTAAACTCCAATTTGCTCCTAAGAATGCCCTCAATCTATGGATATATCAAATCAACTCTTCTTTGCTCGATTCCGTTCGAAAATAGCTCTTAAGTACCTATAATCAACATAGAACTAGTGTAGACATCCATATCGACAATATAGGAAAACTAGCTCACTTATGCAACGATGTTCAATCAAAGACTATCAATATGAATCAAATACGTTTAGAAAACGTGCCTAAAGTATCACAATATTTCATGCTAATAAATAACCCCATACTTGCAACTTGCTTGTCCCTAAGCAAGGTCTCTCAAAAGCTTTTAAAACAAGAGTTAGGATGAAATATGTGTACCTTCTTTTGGATGAATGTGCTTTCTAAAGAATAGATCATTCTCAAACCTTGCTTCAATCGTTTATCAAACTTTCACACACTTAATCAAAGAGTAAAAAGCAAAGAAAACTCATGAATCAATTAAGCTTCTAAACAAGCATCATAACCTTCAAACATTATCAAAATCAATCATAAGAACTTCAACTTAGACCACAAAGTCATATAACATTCTTTTGATCTTAAGGACTTTCAAAGAAAGGTCTAGAATGTGGAAGGGAAGGAAACCTTTAGGGGAATGTGGTGCATGAATCCGGGAAAGTGGACAACTACTCACTTCTTCTTCTTTTGCGGTTTCCGCAGCACTTTTAGAGCTTCGCTCTCTTCCTTTCATTTTTCGACTTTACTTTTGGAGTTATGGATAGAGGTGCACAAAAACCGAAGCCTAGGAGATTGTCGTTTCTCAATTTTCATGAGATGCCTCAAACCCTTAGCACACATACCATAATCCGCTAGGAATATCGCTCAATTCGACTTTGGCAAGACACAAACACCCGGCTATGTGAATGGTGCCGAGTTACTCATCGTCATGATTGACTTCCCCAAACCTACAACTTCTTTCTATTCTTTTGATTGCAAATAGTTGCTCTCATGACCCTCCCACATCAAACATGCCTTTTTCATTCACTTCTCCAAATTCCCAGATAGGTAAAGGAGGTCAATATTTCAATGAGGAGCTAAATGGTCAAAGAAAGAAGAAAGAAAAATCGAATTGCCTTAATCATCTCAATAAGAAGTATAGGAACTTATAATGTGATTTCAACTTCAATTTCTTAACATGATTTAGGTAACATAATCACATTATGAAACTTGCAAAAGAGGTATAATTCATTCATTCAAATTCTTTTCGATTCACTATTCTTTTAAGAATGCAATTGTTATCAAACTCCATTCACAAGTAATGATTATCATGGAAATCATCTCAATTCATTAGAAGCACAAAATTTTCAAAATTTTTCGATTTTTATGGGTTTTTCAAGTTATTTTTTTATGCAATGCAATAACGAAACGTGCAACACATAATGAACATGCAATGATAGCCTCGAATGAAAGCGAACATAGTAAGTAGAGTTATTACAAACTTTTAGTACATCCCACCCCATACTTAGGACGAACATTGTCCCTAATGTTCAAAAGAAAGAAAGAAAAGAAAAAGAAACTCACAAAGTGGTGGCGGAATGTCTAAAGCAACGGTCATGCATCAAATCACTGCGGCGCTGGTGGAGGCGGGAATGGAGAGAAGCTGGAGTCGTAGGGCCGCCCAAACTGCTGGCGGTAGATGTCCCTCATCATGTGATCAAGATCGTCCATGCGTCCGTCTCTAGCATCGGCTCGGATCTCCAATGCTCCTACTCTCTCCGAAAGTCCGGTAGCCCAATCTGGCATCTGCTCGTACCATCCCGAGGCCTGACTGAACCATGCTGGGGCGTCGGATGGTGCTGGTACTGGTGGTGGTGGTGCTGGCTGCTCTGTGGACCAAGGAGGGGGAATGCCATACCATGTGGGAGGTGTGGTCATCCACGTAGGCCTCTCACTCACGCTAGCGCGGCGAGAAGACGAGCCTGAGGCTCTAGTGGGACGTGGAGAGCGTCTAGGTACATCTGGGGCCGCCTCCGGCTGATCCGGAAATGAGCCAAACTCCTGCTCTGCTCCTCCTCCACTCTCAAACTGATCTCCCATATCCTCCTCCTCAACAACTGGTGGCGGGACGTACGGGGGAGCTACTATCCTGTTCGCGTGCATAGCAGCGAACGTATCCTTCCAGTTATGGCGTCCCGCCATAATGGAGTACTCCGGCAGCCACTCAATACCCCTGCCCGTCCTACTCTCCCAAGGCATGCCCGCATAAGGCGGACCTCTATGTGTGGGGAAGATGAGACCCCTAACCATGAACGCATGGAGTCCTAAAGGTACGGCCGGTATGCGGGTGCAAGCAGAGAAATCAACACCAAAACTCCTAGCAATGTGGGTCACTATCCCACCATATCCGATGTTCCCCTTCTTCTTGTTCTTGAGCTTGCTCATCGTAGCAGCCAAGAGAGTAGCACAATCTGCACGGCGTCCATAAAGCATGGAGTAAAGCAAGAATAGCTCATCCGTCTTGATCTTTTGGGGCGTCTCCGTCCTAGGAAAGAGACACTCCGAAAGAACACGGTGAGCTATCTTCAAGGCTAGATGGTACATCAATCTAGCCTTGGTATCAGCGGGTTGCCAACGGTCCTCGTCGGCGTATATCATCGCAACCTCCTTCCAAAAGTCTTTGGCGTAAACGCCACTCGGAAATCGACCATTGAAGGTCTCATGGAACCCAAAAATGGTCCCAAACTCACGGATACTCAAATGGTAGTCTCTCTCCATGAGGCGGAAAGAGACGGTCCTATCTACGTGGCTGTGCTCAAAGGATGTCACAACCTCCCGTGTAATCTCCTCATATGCGTCTTCTCGGATAGCCGAGAAGACAACTAATCCGGCTCTATCCAAGAGCCAAGTAAGATCCTCCACAATGTTGAGAGGAGCTAGATCCTCCAACAACAAATATCTAGGGCCAATCACTGCCCTCTCCTTGATCCTATCAAGGGCATCAAGATGGTCGTCGTGTATGGTCGGGACTCTAGGGTGCGGGGGTGAAGATGGAGGTGAAGGTGAGGATGGAGGTGAAGGGGAAGAGGGTGGTGGTGCCCTAGAGGATGAGGAGGAGGAGGGATTACCCTTCCTCTTCTTATTCTGGCCACTCTTCTTCTCTTTTATCCTTCCCGAAACTCTTCTCACAAAATCCATTCTGCTCAAAAATTACGGTCTGTTCTTCAGGAATTACGGCCGTGATTTACCCAGAGACCGTGATTCGTCTCAGAAAATCACAAATCTCAGCCAATCAGCAATCAATCACCACAACAAGCAGTCCTAGTCTAATTCCTTCCACTCTCAATCAGTTTTTCCTAAAAATCTATAGCAAAAACGAACTAAATCGGCGAGAATCAAGAAGAGAGAATAAACCTCTTTTTCGGATTGAAAAATCCAAATTGTGCGTTTGTTGATGAATTTCCGCTTGATTCGTCGCTTGGATCTTGTTTGTGGTTGAATTTGCTGCAGTTTAGGACGAAGAATCGTTGAAAACGATTAGAAAACGAAGATTTGAGAGGGGGTCGTGAGGTTTCGGCACTTAGGTCGTGGAAAGAGGGGTTTTGGGTGGTTTTTGTGAAGAATGTGGCTTATATAGTCACAGGCAAAATTTTTGAAAATCACGGTCTGTCGGGGTGTTCCACGGCCGTGGAAGTGTATGGGACCGTGGTTTTGGTGATTTTTCAAAGGCTTTTGGAAATTACGGGCACTGTAGCTACGACGCCCGTAATTTAGACCGTGGAACCCTCTGTAAAGCTCCAAAGTCCAAATTTCGTCACTTTTCTTCAACATTATCTTCCCTTTTTCTTTTTCCATCGATCCTACAACCAAAAACACGAACATACCGGAAGAAATCGAGGCAAAAACAAAGCGAAAACGTCTATACTAAGCTAAACTATGAATCGAAAACAAAAACGAAAATGCAATACCTTGGGTTGCCTCCCAAGAAGCGCTTTGTTTAAGGTCTGTAGCTAGACCATTCTCGCACTTATTCGAGTGCGGTAGGCGCGAACTCTTCAGCTTGGAGTTCCGGCGTATACTTCTTGAATCGTTGGCCGTTCACCTTAAAACTTCCGCTCGCTTCACCCCATACTTCAACTGCACCATGGGGGAAAATACGCTTAATTAGAAAGGGCCCGGTCCAACGGGATTTAAGCTTACCTGGAAAGAGGCGAAGTCTTGAATTGAAGAGGAGAACTTGATCTCCTTCTTTGAAGTCTTTCGGAATGATATGCTTATCATGCCAACGCTTTGCCCTTTCCTTGTAGATCTTAACGTTTTCATAAGCATTCAAGCGGAGTTCATCCAGCTTATTGATGTCTAGGAGACGCTTCTCTCCCGCTTCCTTCATGCCGAAATTCAGCCACTTGATAGCCCAAAACGCTTTGTGTTCCAGCTCTACCGGCAAGTGACAAGACTTTCCATACACAAGATTGTATGGCGTGGTTCCTATGGGAGTCTTGTACGCAGTCCGGTACGCCCATAATGCATCGTCAAGCTTCAAGGACCAATCCTTCCTAGTCCTTGAAACTGTTTTCTCTAGAATTCCTTTGATCTCCCTATTTGAGATCTCAACTTGTCCACTTGTTTGTGGATGATAAGGGGTAGCGATCTTGTGAGTAACCCCATACTTAGCTAGAAGAGCTTCAAAGCGACGGGCTATGAAGTGAGAACCTCCATCACTAATGATAGTCCTTGGCGTCCCAAATCGCGGGAAGATGGTCTTGTTGAAGAACTTAACCACCACCATGGCATCATTTGTGGGAGAGGCAATTGCTTCCACCCATCTAGAAACGTAGTCTACCGCCAATAGTATGTATTGATTTCCACAAGAAGATGGGAATGGTCCCATGAAATCAACTCCCCAAACGTCGAAAATCTCCACCTCTTGGATGTTGTTGAGGGGCATCTCATTCCTTCTAGAAATATTGCCTGTTCTTTGACAAGCATCGCAGCAAGAAACAAAGGATTGCACATCTCTAAATAAAGTAGGCCAATAGAATCCAGATTGCAATACCTTTGCGCTAGTCTTGTTGGAACTAGCGTGTCCTCCACAAGGTAGTGAATGACAATGGCGGATGACACTTTGTATCTCATCTTCCGGCACACATCGCCGAATGATGCCATCTGGACCTCTCTTAAAGAGGAGAGGCTCGTTCCAATAGTATTCCCAGACGTCCTTAAAGAACTTCTTCCTTTGCGCGTAGGATAGTCCGGGCGGTATCTCCTGGCAAACCAAATAGTTAACAAAATCAGCAAACCATGGTTCGTTACCTTTGGAGATCACGTTGATGCACTCCTCTATGATGTGTAAGTGTTCGTCCGGAAAGGAGTCATCAATGGGTAAATGGTCGTCCTCTAGATATGTTAGGCGACTCAAATGATCCGCAACAAAATTTTCCGAGCCTTTCTTGTCGCGGATCTCAAGATCGAATTCTTGTAGGAGAAGAATCCATCTTATCAGCCTTGGCTTCGCATCTTTCTTCGCAAGGAGGTACCGGATCACAGCATGATCCGTGTAGACAATCACCTTTGCACCTACAAGATAAGAGCGAAACTTGTCAATAGCATAGACAATGGCTAAAAACTCTTTTTCGGTAGTGGCGTAGTTGAGCTGCGCTTCATCTAGCGTCTTGCTAGCATATTATATGGCGTGGGTTCGCCCTTCCTTTCGTTGTCCAAGAACAGCTCCAATTGCTACGTCACTAGCATCGCACATAATCTCAAAGGGAAGAGTCCAATCCGGAGGTTGGATAATAGGTGCTGAAATTAGAGCTTGCCGAATGGTGTTAAACGCATCCAAACATTCCTGCGAAAACTCAAAAACTGCATCCTTCATCAATAGATTAGTGAGAGGTTTTGATATCTTAGAAAAGTCCTTGATGAAATGTCTATAAAACCCGGCATGTCCTAGGAAACTTCTTATCCCTTTCACCGAAATTGGGGGAGGAAGTTTCTCTATGGTCTCTATCTTAGCCTTGTCTACTTCTATTCCTCTACTGGAGACTAAGTGACCTAATACAATCCCTTCCTTAACCATGAATTGACACTTCTCCCAATTAAGAACTAGGTTAGTGTCTTCACATCTTTGCAAAACAAGAGAAAGGTTAGAAAGGCAATCGTTAAAAGAGGAACCGTATACGGAGAAGTCGTCCATGAAGACTTCCATGATTTCCTCTACGTATTCGGAGAAGATGGCCATCATGCACCGTTGAAAGGTGGCTGGGGCGTTGCAAAGCCCGAACGGCATTCTCCTATATGCGAACGTACCCCAAGGGCACGTGAATGTGGTCTTCTCTTGATCATCCGGGTGTATCGGAATCTGAAAGAAACCACTATAACCGTCAAGGTAGCAAAAATGTGAATGTTGTGCTAACCTTTTAAGCATTTGATCAATGAATGGCAATGGAAAATGATCCTTCCGCGTTGCGTTGTTGAGCTTCCGGTAGTCTATGCACATCCGCCATCCAATCACGGTTCGGGTAGGAATGAGTTCGTTGTTCTTGTTGGTGATGACCGTCATTCCTCCCTTCTTCGGAACTACTTGAACTGGACTCACCCACTTACTATCGGAGATAGGGTAGATGATACCTGCATCAAGAAGTTTAAGAATTTCCTTCTTGACAACCTCCTTCATGGTCGGATTTAACCGCCTTTGGGGTTGTCTTGAAGTTCTAAAGTCTTCCTCCATTAATATCTTATGCATGCATAGGGAGGGTTTAATTCCTACTAAGTCCTCAATAGTATAGTGTTACGCTAGGAAATAGCACAAAAAGCTTTACATTTATAAACTCGAATCTAATCTCCTAAACTACCTAGCGAACCCGCAGTGTACGGGACGTTTGTAGAAAGGTAAGTATTCCGAGGTCGACATAAAGACTAAGGTGAAATCGAGTCAAGCAATGTTTTGTTGGTTTTTATGGTGATCAAACAAAAATCATAAGTCAAGCAAGATAATAAAACAACTAATAACTCAAGCTAGTAAAGAAACAAGTAACACAAAGCGCAAGTATATGATCAAGAGAGAAAAGTAGATTCTAGAGGTCAAGATTTCCGGTTATGGCATTGGACTCAAGGTTCTAAGGATTCTAAGGACAAGTTGCGGTGTTGGAGAAAAAGTGTTTCACTAATGGAAGCAATTACCGGGTAGGTCTCTCACTTCACTAATCCCGCATCAAACTCCTATTACCGGGTAGGTCTCAAGGGGTTAGACTAAGGAATTCCACACAAACTAGATACTACTTAAGGGGTAACCCTCTCCTTACCGGGTAAGTCTCGGAATAGGGGAATCTCAAGTAATAATCCTAGCACACTCGATCCAATAGCGGCTTATGAGGCTCACTACTACCTAGCATTCATCATCTTATGTATCTAAGATCGGAAATCATCGGGTAGATCTCTTCCCTCACTTAGGTTGATAGCATTAGGTGATCCTAAGCTAAATTAGGCTTAATAAACACTAGGATTTGACAACCTAACACCCCAATCATACAGATTTATCATTTAGAAAGCAACAGAAGAATAAATCGGGTAGATCTTAGTATAAATCGGCCGATCTTCATGATGAACAGCCCGATTTTTCTTCCTGGAATGGGTTTCGTGCATTCAAATCATCCTAAACTAACATATAAGTCCATCCTATCATCACCCTAGCCATAACCATCAATCCATCACTCTAGAATCACAACAAACTAGCCAACAATATGCATATCAAGATCCAAAATCATCAAACAAGCATACATGGTGTTCATGATGGAAAATGAAAGATAAACAAGTAAAATCAATAAATCTCAGCCAAATCCAAGTTGTAGCAAGACTTACAAACTCTTAAATGAAGATTCAAAACGTTCCTAACAATCCTTGCAATCGTTCTTCAATCCAAGATTACAAAAATCACTCAAAACCTCACTAAACTCCTAGAATGGTGTTCTTGTTCTTCCTTCAATCTTTGAGAGCTTTTCTTCTCCTCCAATCTTCCCCCCAAAGTGATGAGCTGTGAATGAGAGTGTGGGAGAGGAGAGATGCCCAGCAACCACCTGAGGGACCACTTATATTCTCCACCAAGAGCAAGGACGGACAAGAGATCATGGGACACGTGGCTTTAAGCTGTCAAAGGCCTAAAAATCGACCCAGAGGAAAAAATCGGCCGATTTTCCTGGGTGTAGGTCGATTTTCTTCAACAGAAACATGCTATGATCGTCTAGCCATGAGTTGATCCATTGCTTGCACCAATAGTGGTCTTTGTGTCCTTTGTTGCTCCAATTATGCTCCTCCAAGGCTTTGGATGTGTACCATCATGAGGCTTGGCCCTCAAATGTATCAATTAACGTCTAATAGATCCCCGAATTACCTACAAAACCGATAAAAGGTAGTGTAGACGTCTTTTCTAGAAATGTGCATAAATTGAGCGAAGACGTCATGAACCAATGCCAAAACGTGCATGAATGAGTGAAAATTCTATCTAAATGATTACCTAATCCTAAGTCATAAATCTTGTTATCAAAAATACCCCATACTTAAGGTTTGCTCGTCCCCGAGCAAATTCCCAACTATAGACTAAGAGATGACATGATTTATGTATGCAGAAAAATGAGAAAATCTTTTTGGGTTTGTGCTTCTAATTTTGGATCACCTTCATAGTCATGTTTCATGGCAATGGACAAGCAATCATGTATCAAATAAATGAAAGCATGGAAAGACAATTGCACTTAACTTGATAGCATGCAATGAAATGTAAAGATGAAGAAGTCAAGATGATCATGGGCATATCCAATCTAAATCACTTAGTCTTACACACATGCAAGTAGGTCATAAGGACTTGTGAAATAGAAGGCCAAGAAACGTTGTGATTAGGTGGGAATTTTCTAGGCTATGTGATGCTAATCCGGGAAAGGAACTAAACAACCACAACTTCAAATTTTCTTATCAACTTCCCTCAAGTGTATATTTTTCTTCATTTTCTTTTCTTTCTTTTATTTTTGAGACTATGGCATTGGTGTACAAAAGCCGAAACCTTGGTGATTAGCCATTCTCGGGCTTTTTCTATTTTTCGAGATGCATCCACACCGGGCACACATACCAAAGCTCGTTAGGACTATCGGTTTATTTGACTTTGGCAAGGCACCAACACCCGATTATGTGAAGTGTACCGAGTTACTTGTCATTTAAGCCAACGTCCCCAAACTTATGTTTTTGTCTACACTTTCACAACAATTTCAGCATTTCATTCACATCATTCTTTCATCAACAACTTCACCCCACACTTGTTTTTCGCACACATCAACACACTATCATGCTCCTATTCCCGGATGGGTCAAAAGAGGTTAAATTTTTCATCAATTGAGGTGCTCAAACAACATGATCAAGATGAGAAGTAGAGAAAGATGAATTGCCTCAATCACTCCTAATTGATGTGCAAGAACTAGCATGCAATTTCGACTTTCAATACTCAATTCAATCAAGGCAAACATTCATGATCACAAATCATTCATGGGATTCAAGATAAGTATTTCAAGTCCACATATACATTCATAAATTTAACACATAAGGCCATCCATAGCCAATCCACAAGACAAGGTTCATCATTAGGGTCATATCCAAGCCTAGAAAGCACAAAAATTTTTTAAATTTTCCGATTTTTTTGGATTTTTCGAAATATGTATGTACAATGCAAGACATAATGAAACATGTGACAAAATTAAACTATCCTAGATGCTAATCATGCAAGTGATCATGAAAACCCCACCCCATACTTAGAAACACATTGTCCCTAATGTGTAAACTAAATAAAGAAGTGAAAGAGAGTTCTCACAATGTAAAATTGGTGATGCCTTGGTATTTCGGGTCACATTGAATGATGATGGTGGATGATCGATCAAGGATGGTAGAGAGCTCTTGATGTTCATTATGAGATTGGAACCCGCGCTTGGCACCGCAAGCCGTCCAAGTTCCACGTCCGCTCCACCCATACTTGATTGGAGATCATCACTTTCCTTTACAGAGGAAAAATCGGCCCAGTTGCCCAGAAAATCGGACGATTTTATGCATGAACAGTCCGATTTTTCTGGGTACTTTCCTCCTCGTCCATGTGCTTGGATCTTGTACCTTCAACTGGTCCATGAGGCTTTCACATGACTTCCAACATCTCATAACTCATGACAATCAACAAGATCTAGCACCAAAAAACACAAAAGAAAAACAAAGCACACCAAGAGTGAGATTAAACAAAAGCAAGAAAAAGAAAGGGAAAAATATGTACCAATGGGTTGCCTCCCATTAAGCGCTTCTTTAAGGTCATTAGCTTGACCAAACTCCGAGGATGTGTCAATCCACCTCGAATACCATGGTTTGCTTGAGGAGTCCAAGCAACCATCGCTTTCCGGCATCCATGATGACAAGCAAGGGCCACTTGATGCCCAAATAAGCTTTAAGTTCTCTCTTCACCGGTGAGTAGTAGACTCCTTCATCACCGCTCCTTTGATGATAGTATGGAGTTGCAATCATAGGTGCCACCCCATACTTAGACAATTGGTACTCCGCGGTCATACCGGTGAGATGCTTGTCATCCTCATCCTCTATGATCCAAAGAAGGCCGGTTCTTGGAAAGAATTTTTCATTGAGGTGCTCCATAACCATCATGGATCCATCATGCTTCCCTCCATCATTCAACATGGGAAACTCCTTAGGAAAGGGGCTCCAATCTTCGTGTGTACTCCGGGCAAGCAAGGAGGGATTGGAAAGAGTTGAGGTTAGCTTAGGGCTCTCCCTCGTGAGCTCTTCAAGTGTGGTTCCGGGGTTGATGGCAAGGATGACCGGGGGTGAGAATACTTCATTGCACTCCTCCAAAGGTGAAGGAGGTGGAGGTAAGCCTTGAAGGATGGTAGGATCTCCTAGCATAAGAGCATTCCTAATCTCTTCAATCTCCCTCCTCATTTGTTCTTCTCTCTCGGTATTCAATCTCCTTTCTTCCTTCAGGGCCAAATCCCTTAGCCACAATTGCTCTCGAGCTTCATTCAACTCTTCCTCAAGGCTTCTATTGGTTATGGTTGAATCGGGCAATTCTTGGATCTCCTCATAGTGAACCTCCTCTTGATGACATACTTCCGCTTCAAGCTCCATGTGGGAACTAGAAATGGAAGCAAGGTTGCTTTGTAGATCATCCATCTTCCTCAACATTTCCTCTAGCATTGATTCCACTCGGTCATTGTGAGGTTGATGGTGAGGTTCCACATAAGGCAATGTAGTCATGTGAGCTTGATCATGGGACTCATGATAGGCATTAAACTCCTCCCAATACTCAAACTCATCATGGAGAGGTCCTAGATCTTGGCTTTCCATCCACTCCTCATACTCCATGTCGTCAAGGTCGTCTTGGAGGTACAATCCGTCCATGGCAAACATGAAAAGGCAAAGACAAAAACAACACAAGATCAAAAGTAACAAGAAAGATAAACACTAAAAGCAATCAAAATCAAATGACTTAATCTAGACCTAGTCCCCGGCAACGGCGCCAAAAACTTGTTACGCTAGGAAATAGCACAAAAAGCTTTACATTTATAAACTCGAACTAAATCCTAAACTACCTAGCGAACCCGCAGTGTACGGGACGTTTGTAGAAAGGTAAGTATTCCGAGGTCGACACAAAGACTAAGGTGAAATCGAGTCAAGCAATGATCAAAGATAGTGTGAATCTAGACTAAGATAAGATGAGAAACAAAGAAAATGGAAAACTAAATGTTTTGTTGGTTTTTATGGTGATCAAACAAAGATCACAAGTCAAGCAAGATAATAAAACAACTAACAACTCAAGCTAGCAAAGAAACAAGTAACACAAAGCGCAAGTATATGATCAAGAGAGAAAAGTAGATTCTAGAGGTCAAGATTTCCGGTTATGGCATTGGACTCAAGGTTCTAAGGATTCTAAGGACAAGTTGCGGTGTTGGAGAAAAAGTGTTTCACTAATGGAAGCAATTACCGGGTAGGTCTCTCACTTCACTAATCCCGCATCAAACTCCTATTACCGGGTAGGTCTCAAGGGGTTAGACTAAGGAATTCCACACAAACTAGATACTACTTAAGGGGTAACCCTCTCCTTACCGGGTAAGTCTCGGAATAGGGGAATCTCAAGTAATAATCCTAGCACACTCGATCCAATAGCGGCTTATGAGGCTCACTACTACCTAGCATTCATCATCTTATGTATCTAAGATCGGAAATCATCGGGTAGATCTCTTCCCTCACTTAGGTTGATAGCATTAGGTGATCCTAAGCTAAATTAGGCTTAATAAACACTAGGATTTGACAACCTAACACCCCAATCATACAGATTTATCATTTAGAAAGCAACAGAAGAATAAATCGGGTAGATCTTAGTATAAATCGGCCGATCTTCATGATGAACAGCCCGATTTTTCTTCCTGGAATGGGTTTCGTGCATTCAAATCATCCTAAACTAACATATAAGTCCATCCTATCATCACCCTAGCCATAACCATCAATCCATCACTCTAGAATCACAACAAACTAGCCAACAATATGCATATCAAGATCCAAAATCATCAAACAAGCATACATGGTGTTCATGATGGAAAATGAAAGATAAACAAGTAAAATCAATAAATCTCAGCCAAATCCAAGTTGTAGCAAGACTTACAAACTCTTAAATGAAGATTCAAAACGTTCCTAACAATCCTTGCAATCGTTCTTCAATCCAAGATTACAAAAATCACTCCCAAGTCACTCAAAACCTCACTAAACTCCTAGAATGGTGTTCTTGTTCTTCCTTCAATCTTTGAGAGCTTTTCTTCTCCTCCAATCTTCCCCCCAAAGTGATGAGCTGTGAATGAGAGTGTGGGAGAGGAGAGATGCCCAGCAACCACCTGAGGGACCACTTATATTCTCCACCAAGAGCAAGGACGGACAAGAGATCATGGGACACGTGGCTTTAAGCTGTCAAAGGCCTAAAAATCGACCCAGAGGAAAAAATCGGCCGATTTTCCTGGGTGTAGGTCGATTTTCTTCAACAGAAACATGCTATGATCGTCTAGCCATGAGTTGATCCATTGCTTGCACCAATAGTGGTCTTTGTGTCCTTTGTTGCTCCAATTATGCTCCTCCAAGGCTTTGGATGTGTACCATCATGAGGCTTGGCCCTCAAATGTATCAATTAACGTCTAATAGATCCCCGAATTACCTACAAAACCGATAAAAGGTAGTGTAGACGTCTTTTCTAGAAATGTGCATAAATTGAGCGAAGACGTCATGAACCAATGCCAAAACGTGCATGAATGAGTGAAAATTCTATCTAAATGATTACCTAATCCTAAGTCATAAATCTTGTTATCAAAAATACCCCATACTTAAGGTTTGCTCGTCCCCGAGCAAATTCCCAACTATAGACTAAGAGATGACATGATTTATGTATGCAGAAAAATGAGAAAATCTTTTTGGGTTTGTGCTTCTAATTTTGGATCACCTTCATAGTCATGTTTCATGGCAATGGACAAGCAATCATGTATCAAATAAATGAAAGCATGGAAAGACAATTGCACTTAACTTGATAGCATGCAATGAAATGTAAAGATGAAGAAGTCAAGATGATCATGGGCATATCCAATCTAAATCACTTAGTCTTACACACATGCAAGTAGGTCATAAGGACTTGTGAAATAGAAGGCCAAGAAACGTTGTGATTAGGTGGGAATTTTCTAGGCTATGTGATGCTAATCCGGGAAAGGAACTAAACAACCACAACTTCAAATTTTCTTATCAACTTCCCCCAAGTGTATATTTTTCTTCATTTTCTTTTCTTTCTTTTATTTTTGAGACTATGGCATTGGTGTACAAAAGCCGAAACCTTGGTGATTAGCCATTCTCGGGCTTTTTCTATTTTTCGAGATGCATCCACACCGGGCACACATACCAAAGCTCGTTAGGACTATCGGTTTATTTGACTTTGGCAAGGCACCAACACCCGATTATGTGAAGTGTACCGAGTTACTTGTCATTTAAGCCAACGTCCCCAAACTTATGTTTTTGTCTACACTTTCACAACAATTTCAGCATTTCATTCACATCATTCTTTCATCAACAACTTCACCCCACACTTGTTTTTCGCACACATCAACACACTATCATGCTCCTATTCCCGGATGGGTCAAAAGAGGTTAAATTTTTCATCAATTGAGGTGCTCAAACAACATGATCAAGATGAGAAGTAGAGAAAGATGAATTGCCTCAATCACTCCTAATTGATGTGCAAGAACTAGCATGCAATTTCGACTTTCAATACTCAATTCAATCAAGGCAAACATTCATGATCACAAATCATTCATGGGATTCAAGATAAGTATTTCAAGTCCACATATACATTCATAAATTTAACACATAAGGCCATCCATAGCCAATCCACAAGACAAGGTTCATCATTAGGGTCATATCCAAGCCTAGAAAGCACAAAAATTTTTTAAATTTTCCGATTTTTTTGGATTTTTCGAAATATGTATGTACAATGCAAGACATAATGAAACATGTGACAAAATTAAACTATCCTAGATGCTAATCATGCAAGTGATCATGAAAACCCCACCCCATACTTAGAAACACATTGTCCCTAATGTGTAAACTAAATAAAGAAGTGAAAGAGAGTTCTCACAATGTAAAATTGGTGATGCCTTGGTATTTCGGGTCACATTGAATGATGATGGTGGATGATCGATCAAGGATGGTAGAGAGCTCTTGATGTTCATTATGAGATTGGAACCCGCGCTTGGCACCGCAAGCCGTCCAAGTTCCACGTCCGCTCCACCCATACTTGATTGGAGATCATCACTTTCCTTTACAGAGGAAAAATCGGCCCAGTTGCCCAGAAAATCGGACGATTTTATGCATGAACAGTCCGATTTTTCTGGGTACTTTCCTCCTCGTCCATGTGCTTGGATCTTGTACCTTCAACTGGTCCATGAGGCTTTCACATGACTTCCAACATCTCATAACTCATGACAATCAACAAGATCTAGCACCAAAAAACACAAAAGAAAAACAAAGCACACCAAGAGTGAGATTAAACAAAAGCAAGAAAAAGAAAGGGAAAAATATGTACCAATGGGTTGCCTCCCATTAAGCGCTTCTTTAAGGTCATTAGCTTGACCAAATTCAGGAGCATTTCAATCAAGGTGAAGCGGGGCAATCACTTCCACCGGGGCTTCCGGGATGTACTTCTTCAATCTATGCCCATTCACTTTGAAGTCACCACAATGATCTCCTCCTATCTCTACCGCTCCATGAGGAAAGATCTTCTTCACCACATATGGCCCGGTCCATCTTGATTTGAGCTTTCCGGGGAAAAGCCGCAGCCTTGAGTTGAAGAGAAGGACAAGGTCTCCTTCACTCAACTCTTTCGGGATGATCCTCTTGTCATGCCATCGCTTGGTTCGCTCCTTGTAGATCCGAGCATTCTCGTAAGCATCTAACCGGATCTCCTCAAGGGCATTCATGTCTAGCAACCGCTTCTCTCCCGCCTCCTTGAGATCAAAATTTAGCCACTTGATGGCCCAATAAGCTCTATGCTCCAACTCCACCGGAAGGTGGCAAGACTTGCCATAGACTAGCTTGTAAGGAGTGGTGCCAATTGGTGTCTTGAAAGCGGTCCTATATGCCCACAAAGCATCATTGAGCTTCATAGCCCAATCCTTTCTCGTCCTTGATACCGTCTTCTCAAGAATGGCCTTGATCTCCCGGTTGGAGATCTCCACTTGGCCACTAGTTTGGGGATGGTAAGGTGTTGCCACCTTATGGGTCACCCCATACTTAGCCAAAAGTGCTCCAAAGTTCCTATTGGTGAAATGCTTTCCTCCATCACTTATGATCACCCTTGGTGTTCCAAACCTAGGGAAGATCACTCGGTTGAAGAACCGCACCACAACCTTGGCATCGTTTGTGGGAGAGGCGATTGCCTCCACCCATCTTGACACATAATCCACCGCCAATAGGATGCAGAGGTTGCCACATGAAGAAGGGAATGGTCCCATGAAGTCCACACCCCACACATCAAATATTTCTACCTTTTGGATGTTGTTCAAGGGCATCTCATTCCTCCTTGAGATGTTGCCCGTCCTTTGGCAAGCATCACAAGCTACCACAAAGCTTTGCACGTCCTTAAACAAGCTTGGCCAAAAGAAGCCCGATTGCAACACTTTAGCACATGTCTTGTGTGAGCTAGCATGCCCTCCACATGGCAAGGAATGACAATGGCGGATCACACTCTCTACCTCATCCTCCGGTATGCATCTTCTAAACATTCCATCTGGCCCTCTTTTGAACAAAAGTGGCTCGCTCCAATAGTAATGCCTCACATCCTTGAAGAACTTCTTCCTTTGGGCATATGTCAAACCGGGAGGCACTTCCTCACACACCAAGTAGTTCACTATGTCGGCATACCACGGCTCACTTCCTCTAGACACTTGGAACAAGCACTCCTCCACCATTTGCAATTGCTCATCCCGGAATGAGTCATCAATCGGGATGTCCTCTCTTTCAAGCTCCATTGGTGGGAGTCTACTAAGGTGATCCGCCACGGAGTTCTCGGATCCCTTCTTGTCCCGGATTTCCAAGTCAAACTCTTGAAGAAGAAGGATCCACCGAATCAACCTAGGCTTGGCATCCTTCTTTGTAAGGAGGTAACGGATCGCAGCATGATCCGTATAGACAATGACCTTCGCTCCAACAAGGTATGACCGAAACTTCTCAAAGGCGTACACCACCGCTAGCAACTCTTTCTCGGTTGTGGCATAGTTAAGTTGGGCATCATCTAGCGTCTTGCTAGCATAATAAATAGCATGAGTGCGCCCATCTTTCCTTTGCCCCAAAACAGCCCCAACGGCTACATCGCTCGCATCACACATGATCTCAAACGGTAAACTCCAATCCGGAGGTTGCATGATAGGTGCGGAGATCAAGGCGTTCTTCAACCTATAAAAAGCTTCAAGACAATCTTTGGAAAAGACAAAATCAACATCCTTCATTAGTAGGTTAGTAAGAGGCTTTGAAATCTTAGAGAAATCTTGAATAAACCTCCGGTAAAAACCGGCATGCCCTAGGAAACTCCTTACCCCTTTCACCGAGGTAGGTGGTGGCAACTTCTCTATCGTTTCAATCTTGGCCCTATCAACCTCAATGCCACGGTTAGACACCAAGTGTCCTAACACAATACCTTCACTTACCATGAAGTGGCATTTTTCCCAATTCAAGACAAGATTTGTCTCCTCACATCTTTGCAACACTAGTGACAAGTTAGCTAAGCAATCATCAAAAGAAGAACCATAAACAGAGAAATCATCCATGAACACTTCCATGATATTTTCTATGTATTCCGAAAAGATAGCCATCATACACCTTTGGAAGGTGGCGGGTGCATTACACAACCAAAATGGCATCCTCCTATATGCAAAAGTACCCCATGGACATGTAAAGGTTGTTTTCTCTTGGTCATCGGGGTGGATAGGGATTTGGAAGAATCCACTATAGCCATCTAGGTAACAAAAATGGGAATGTTGAGCTAACCTCTCTAGCATTTGGTCAATGAAGGGGAGAGGGAAGTGATCTTTCCTAGAGGCCATGTTAAGCTTTCTATAATCAATACACATCCTCCATCCCGTAACCGTTCTAGTGGGGATTAGTTCATTGTTCTCATTAGTCACTACGGTCATCCCACCCTTCTTAGGTACTACATGAACGGGACTAACCCACTTACTATCCGAGATAGGGTAGATAATTCCCGCATCTAGCAACTTTATGATCTCCTTCTTAACTACCTCTTTCATTATAGGATTTAGTCTTCTTTGATGTTCAATAGAGGGTTTATGATTATCTTCCATCATTATCCTATGCATGCACAAAGAGGGTTTGATACCAACAAGATCATCAATGGTGTATCCTATAGCCTTTCTATGCAGTTTCAATTCATTCAACAATCTATTAAGCTCATCATCATTCAAAGATGCATTCACAATCACCGGATAAGTAGAATTTGAACCAAGGAAAGCATACTTTAAATGAGAAGGAAGAGGTTTAAGATCAAGTTGAGGAGGACCTTTTTCGATTGGAGACGATCCATACAATGTAGGTTGAGATGATTGCAAAGCCATGGAAGCCTCCTTGAAGTCCCTTGATGATTGCTCAAACTCAAGTGGTTGATGCTGAAAAGACTCAGGAAAATCGACCCAGGAAGAAAAATCGGTCGATTTTTCTGAAGGGGGGTCGATCTGAGTTTCTGTTTTGGCAAAACTGGCTAAAATTTCAGCACAAGTACAAAAATCGGCCGATTTTTGCCAGGCAAGTCGATTTTTCTGGCAGTTTTCCCCTCCTTCTAGCACTTCAAACCCAACACTTGGTAGCTCGTCTAATGCATTCAAGGCCTTGATCACTTCATTGCTACTCTCCTCAACTCCTTCCTCCATCAAGCTTGAGCTAAGAACCCTCTCAAGTGGATCCTTGAGCAAGATTGAGCTCACAATCTCTCTAGACTCTTCCTCTTCAACTATGTTGAACACATCCTCATCAAGGGTTGGCCCTTTCATCATTGTTGATAGCTTGAACTTGATGTTCTCTTCTCCAATGTTGAAGGAGAGAGTCCCATTCTTGCAATCTACTAGACATCCGGAAGTAGCTAGGAAAGGTCTCCCCAAGATGATAGGAACCGGATAGTCCGCCGGAATATCCAAGACAACGAAGTCTATGGGCACATAGAACTTCCCTAGTTGCACCGGAATGTCTTCCAAGATCCCAACCGGATGAGTGATTGAGCGGTCCGCCATGTAAAGGGTCATCTTGACCGGCTTTGGCTCTCCTAGCCCAACCTTGTTGCAAAGTGCAAGCGGGATGATGCTTACACTTGCCCCAAGATCACATAGGGCATCATACTTCACTTCTCCTACTCCGATTGGCACACAAAAGGATCCCGGATCCCTTAGCTTGGGAGGCATCTCCTCCTTCATCGTTTGAATCAACTCCGAGGATCTCTTAGTCATCCTTATC
>BSUD01000003.1:40813217-41033337 GCA_033239045.1 Fagopyrum esculentum
GTTGAACGGAGATGTGATATCTCCGATAGAGAGAGTTATAAATCGTCATATGGGTCCCAGAGGATTTGAGAATTTACAAGTTTCGGGACGAAACTTGTTTTTAGGGGTGGTAATAAGAGCCTTAGTCTGGAGGAGCTGAGAGTGAGTGCTAAGGGTATAAAAATGGCCTAAATCGCCCCTACGTGTAGCAGAGGCCGTCCTTGCGGTTTGCCTGGTCCGCACCGGCGCCTCCCTGAGCCGCCCCTGCGGTTTAGGGTGTGTTGCAACCGACTTTGTTGACTCTTGACCCGTGCTTTACCCTATCTTCCCCTATAAGTTTCTTCTCTCTCTCTCTTCTGATGAGGGTTACCTTTCTACAACTTCATTTTATCTCCCTCACGTTCATCTTCTTCTCCTTCCCTCTTTGCATCTCTTTCTTGATCTTCTTTGATCTTTGTATGAGTTTGTGAGAGTTTGAGCTTGGCTTTGGTTGTGGATGTTGTTAGTTGATGTTGTTGTGCGCTTTTGATGAGCCAACCTTGAGGTTGTGGTGTGATCTTTCTTCTGATTAGGCTACAGCTTGGTGAGTTCTTCATCCCTTGCTTCCTATCTTTGTTCTTTCTTGTTTCTCTTCTTCATTCCTAGCTTAGGTTCCACAAGATTGATCTTGTGGCAGCCTTCCTAGGCTTTGTTTGATGTATATATATATATATATATATATATATATATATATATATATATATATATATGTATATGTATGTATGGTGTTGCTGGTTGAAGAAGGTGTGAAGAGGATCGAGTGAAGAAGCAAAGAGAAGCCGGAAGTGTGCAT
Organism: Fagopyrum esculentum; assembly: GCA_033239045.1. NCBI lineage: Eukaryota > Viridiplantae > Streptophyta > Magnoliopsida > Caryophyllales > Polygonaceae > Fagopyrum > Fagopyrum esculentum. Next base: position 40,814,029 of record BSUD01000003.1, read on the forward strand.
TTTGCACACCAGCCGCCCCTACGCCACCTTTGAGCCGCCCCAGCGCTGGCCAGTCGCCGCCCCTGCGCCACCTCAGGGCCGCCCCTGCGCCTCCCTGCACAAGCTTTGCTTTACTCTTGGTTTGCAGGTGTGTCTTGATTCCGGGCTTGCCTAAGGATGGCATTGTCCCTTCCTTTCCTAGTATGAGTGTGTAGTATCATGCTAGGTATAGTTGTGAGTGTTTTGATGTTGTTATGATCATGTTATGCCTTGTACGACTTTAAGGATTAATTGGTTGTGAGGCTTAGGTTGAGGATGATCCTATGGATCCCATGGGTCTAGGTGTGACCCCTTTGATTGATAGGAGATTGATATATCTTTATGCCTTGTTATTAGGCAGTGTCCCTCTCAGGATCAGAGGTTGATCGTGGTTGTGATTGTACGAGGTTGAGGTAAGTCTGTAGGACTTACTTAGCTGCCATCCTTATATTGGGTGTTTGCATTAGTGGTGTGTGTGTTGTATGCTTGATATGATAGCATGTGATGTTGATTATTACCGACCAATGTTTTATCGATAGCCTCGTATGTGTGGCAGTAATAACCCTTCCCTTCATCCTGTAAGGAGCTGGGGGTTCTCTGTGCTCATGTCATATGGTATACAGGAAGAGCGCAATCCACTCATATAGGGTACACGGGTTGTGTGACCGACACTACTTCTAGATGGACGTCAGGCCTAGAGGCGAGGATGTATCGGTCCTCGTGTCACATAGTTTCATCTACCTATATATACACGATTTGAGTGAATGGGTATTGTATAAAGATGATAAAATGGGTAAATGTGTGATAGCATGATTATGTGTTTACCTTTCATGACTTGTGCTTGCACTTATGCATTACCTTCTATACGTATGGTTAGCTAACGGTTTCATACCATGTTGTAGATATCTTGCACTGCTGAGTGATCTGGCAGGGTGACAGGCCGAGGACTCTCGTACATTAGGGGGTATGGCTTTGGGGATGTTTATGATTCCCTCTTGCGTGAGGATGATGTTTTGTATACCTCATGTGTGAGGATGCTGCTTTATACTCGGCTATGATCTTGTATACCTTTTGGTTGTATAGGTTTATACAGTTTTATGTATTTGTTTTATATATGTCAGTGCCATGTTGAAAGGTGATAACGTGATTTATGACGTTAGTATAGGCATACATTTAGATAGTTTTTCCCGTTATTCATGCACGTTTTGGCACTAGTTCACGACGTTTACACTCATTTCGTGCATATTTCTAGAAAAAACGTCTACACGAGCTTTTGTCGGTTTTGTAGGTATTTCGGGGATCTTTTGGACATTAATCGATGCATTCGAGGGTCAAGCCTCAATATGGTACACATCCAAGGCTTTGAAGGAACATAATTGGAGCAATGAAGGACACAAGGACCCTTATTGGTGCAAGCAATGGAGCAACTCATGGCTAGACGATCATAGCATGCCTCTGTTGAAGAAAATCGGACCATCACTCAGGAAAATCGGCCGATTTTCCTGACTGGGTCGATTTTTGGCCTTCAACAGCTTAAGCCACGTGTCCCACGATCTCTTAGTCCGGCCTTGCTCTTGGTGGAGAATATAAGTGGGCCTGCAAGCTGTTGCTGAGCATATCTCCTCTCCCACATTCTCTCACACACATCTCATTGGATTGGAGGCAAGAACTTGGAGGAGAAGAAAAACTCTCTCAATTTGGAGGAGGAAGAAGAACACAAAGCTTAGAGTGATAGTGAGGATTTTGAGTGATTTTCGGAGTCTTAGATTGAAGAACTATTGCAAGGATTGTTAGGAATGTTTTGGAACTTCATTTGAAGGGTTGTAAGTCTTGCTAAAACTTAGATTCAGCTGATATTTATTGTTTTTATTTGCTTATCTTTCATCATCCATCTAGGAGAACCATGTATGCTTGTGTGATGATTTTGGATCTTGATATGCATACTATTGGCTAGTTTATTGTGATTCTGGAGTGATGGATCGATGGTTATGGCTTGGGTGATGATAGAATGGACTTATATGCTAGTTTAGGATGATTTGTATGCATGAAACCTAACCCAGGAAGAAAAATCGGGCTGTTCTTCACCCAGATCGGCCGATTTAATCATGATCTACCCGATTTTTCTCTCTATTGCTCTTTAATTGATGAATCTGTATGTTAAGATGTTAGGTTGTTGAAATCCTAGTGTTTATTAAGCATAATTTAGCTTAGGATCACCTCATGCTAACAACCTAAGTGAGGGAAGAGATCTACCCGATGATTCCCGACCTTAGATACCTAAGATGATGAACTCTAGGTAGTAGTGAGCCTCACAAGCCGCTATTGGATTGAGTGTGCTAGGATTATTGCTTGAGACTTCCCTTTTCCGAGACTTACCCGGTAAGGAGAGGGTTGCTCCTTAAGTAGTGTCCGGTTTGTGTAGAATTCCCTACTTTAGCCCCTTGAGACCTACCCGGTAATAGGAGTTTGATGCGGGATTAGTGAAGTGAGAGACTTACCCGGTAATTGCTTCCACTAGAGAAACACCCCTTCCCAACACCGCAGCGTTATCCTTAGAAATCTTTAGAAGCTTGATTCCAATGTCATAACCGGAAATCTTGACCTCTAGAATCCATTTTTCTCTCTTTGATCACATATTTTGTATTTGTGTTACTTGTTTGTTTTGCTAGCTTGAGTTATTAGTTTGATTTAGTATTTTGCATGAATTGTGATCTTTGATTGATCACCTAAAAACCCAACCAAAAACATAGAGATTTTCATTTCTTTATTCCTTTTTCCTTTCTTAGACTAGTTCTACACTATCTATGCTCACTTGTTGATTCGATTTCACCTTAGTCTTCGAGTTCGACCTCGGAATACTATCCTTGCTACAAAACGTCCCGTACACTGCGGGTTTGCTAGGAGTTAGGAAAAATATAACGAGTATAAATTTAAGATTTATTGCGCATCTATTCCTAGACGTGACAAGTTTTTGGCGCCGTTGCCGGGGACTAGGTCTAGATCGAGTCATTTTTGTGATTGTTTATAGTGTAGATCTTTCTTGTTGCTTTTGATCTCTTTTGGTTTGTGTCTTTGCTTTTCAGGACATCTCTCACCCTTTAGGTGTATGCGAAGATCTCGTGGCAAGGATTTAGCTCCATTCGATCCCGAACCGGAGAAAACCCTTAGATCTAGATCCAAGAGCATTAGAAAAGGGAAAGAGATGGCCGGAAGAGACCTCCAAGCTGAGTTGGATGAGGCTTTAGAGCAAATTAGGCTAAGAGATGAGCTCTTGGAGGAAGAAAGGAGACTTGCCAATGAGAGGCAAGAAGCAACTAGGAGGGAGATTGAAGAGATTAGGCAAGCTCTTGTGCAAGGAGAGCTTAATCGTCAACAACCTCCACCTCCTCCTCCACCACAACCGCAGCCGGCGGTGAATGTTCGGGTTGTGCCCATTGCTATTGAAGAGCCACAAACATTAGGGCGACGTATGGATCCGGCACAAAGAGCACACCGTCCGGGTGTGAACTTAGGGGATCCCGCAACCCATAATTACGAGCTCCGCCCTCAAGTTCTACAAATGATCCGGCATAATCAATTTGGAGGGATGGAAGGAGAGTCTCCTCATCAACACTTGATGAACTATGAGATCTTGATGGAGACTCTTAGACCGCCTAGGTTGGAGAGAAACAACCATAAGCTTAGGGCTTTCTCCTTCTCTCTTAAGGATAAAGCCTTGGCTTGGTATCAATCTATTCCACAAGGGCGAGTGAGTACTTGGGAGGAGATGACAACCGAGTTCTTGACTAAGTTCTTCCCACCTTCCAAGACTACCGAGCTAAGAGGGAAGATCAATGCCTTTGTGATGAAGGATAGAGAGAGTTTATTCAAGTCTTGGGAGAGGTTCAAAGACCTTCTCCTAGATTGTCCACACCATGGTATACCGAAAATTGAGCTATTGGAGATCTACTTCAAAGGACTTGATGAAGATAGCCAATTCAAGCTCCAATCTCTTTCCGGTAGGACTTTCATGGAAAAGAATGTAGATGAAGCTTGGGAGTTTGTAGAGAAACAAGCTTTAGTGATTGAGAAGTACTCCCATAGGAAGAGTGAAGGGAGGAAAGCGGGAGCATATGAGGTGAGTGAAGTCACCATGAGCAACTTCAAGCTTGATGCCATCAACAATGAGTTGAAATCTTTGAGGGAGTTGTGTGCTACAACTTTGAAGAGTCAAGCAAGCCCTCAAGTGCAAGTGCAAGTAAATTTGTCTTCCTAGGAGGAAGATGTGAACTACATGGGAAGGGGCTAATTACAACAACTATCAAGGCCCAAGGAACTTCAATAACAACCGGCAATTCAACAATTACCGGCCTAATCATAACCATCCCGGGTTTTCCTATTCTAACCCGGATGGAGCCTTGAACCCTCCCGCTTCCACAAGCACAACTCCACCGCCAAAAGCTTCACAAGAACCTCCACCCGGATTTACTCAACCTCCAAAGGATAGAACCGAAATGATGTTTGAGCAATTGCTTGGAAGGTTGAGTGGTCTTGAGAGCACGGTGACTTCTATTTCTAAGGCCCAAAAGGTGTTGGAAGCACAAGTGTTCCAAAAGGCGGGTGAAGCCCATAGAGATCCGGGAAAGCTTCCCGGAAGGACCGAAGATAACCCAAGAGGCCAAGTATTGGCTATTACAACAAGGAGTGGGCTAAGCATGAAGGATCCCTTACCTAAGGGAAATGACAAAGGGAAGCAAGTGGTAAATGAAGAGGAGCAATTGCAAGAAGATGGAGGGAAGAGCAAGGATGATGAGCCATCATATGTGGCGCCACCTCCATACAAGCCACCACTACCATTCCCACAATCACGAGCAAGAGCTCGTTTGGACAAACACTTTGGTAAATTCCTTGAACTTATGTCTAAATTGCATATTAACATTCCGTTCATGGATGCTATTCTAGGTATGCCGGCATATGGCAAATTCTTGAAGGAAATACTCTCCAACAAGAGGAAGTTGGAGGAGTATGGGGAAGTAAGGATGACAAAGAGGTCCTCGGAGTTGATTCAAACGATGAAGGAGGAGATGCCTCCTAAGCTAAGAGATCCGGGATCCTTTTGTGTGCCAATCGGAGTGGGAGAAGTGAAGTATGACGCCCTATGTGATCTTGGGGCAAGTGTAAGCATCATCCCGCTTGCACTTTGCAACAAGGTTGGGCTAGGAGAGCCAAAGCCGGTCAAGATGACCCTTTACATGGCGGACCGCTCAATCACTCATCCGGTTGGAATCTTGGAAGACATTCCGGTGCAACTAGGGAAGTTCTATGTGCCCATAGACTTCGTTGTTTTGGACATCCCGGCGGACTATCTGGTTCCTATCATCTTGGGGAGACCTTTCCTAGCTACCTCCAGATGTTTGGTGGATTGCAAGAACGGGATTCTCTCTTTCAACATTGGAGAAGAGAACATCAAGTTTAATTTGTCCACAATGGTGAAGGGGCCAGCCCTAGGTGAAGATGTCTTCAACATTGTTGAGGAAGAGGAGTCTAGAGAGGTTGTGAGCTCAATCTTGCTTTAGGATCCACTTGAGAAGGTTCTTAGCTCAAGTTTGATGGAGGAAGGAGTTGAGGAGAGTAGCAATGAAGTAATCAAGGCCTTGAATGCATTGGACGAGCTACCAAGTGTTGGATTTGAAGTACTAGAGGAAGAGAAAATCACCTAGGAAAATCGGGCAGAGAGGGCCAGATCAGCCGATTTTCCTACTTATCCTGAATTTCCATCAAATTTTGCAAATGCAGAAACTGAGATCGACCTACACTCAGGAAAATCGGCCGATTTTCCTGACTGGGCCGATTTTCCTGAGTCTTTTGAGCATCATCCAAGTGTTTGTGAGCAATCATCAAGGGACTTAAGGGAGGCTTCCATGGCTTTGCAATCATCTCAACCTACATTGTATGGATCATCTCCAACCGAAAAAGGTCCTCCTCAACTTGATCTTAAACCTCTTCCTTCTCATTTAAAGTATGATTTCCTTGGTTCAAATTCTACTTATCCGGTGATTGTGAATGCATCTTTGAATGATGATGAGCTTAATAGATTGTTGAATGAATTGAAACTGCATAGAAAGGCAATAGGATACACCATTGATGACCTTGTTGGCATTAAGCCCTCTTTGTGCATGCATAAGATAATGATGGAAGATAACCATAAACCCTCTATTGAACATCAAAGAAGATTGAATCCTATAATGAAAGAGGTAGTCAAGAAAGAGATCATTAAGTTGCTAGATGAGGGAATCATCTACCCTATTTCGGATAGTAAATGGGTTAGTCCCGTACATGTGGTTCCTAAGAAGGGTGGGATGACCGTAGTAACTAATGAGAACAATGAACTAATCCCAATTAGGACGGTTACGGGATGGAGGATGTGTATTGACTATAGGAAACTAAATGTGGCCTCTAGGAAAGATCATTTCCCTCTTCCTTTCATTGACCAAATGCTAGAGAGATTAGCTCAACACTCTCATTTTTGTTACCTAGATGGCTATAGCGGATTCTTCCAAATCCCTATCCACCCCGATGACCAAGAGAAAACCACATTTACATGTCCTTGGGGTACCTTTGCATATAGGAGAATGCCATTTGGGTTGTGTAATGCACCCGCCACCTTTCAAAGGTGTATGATGGCCATATTTTCTGAATATATTGAGAATATCATGGAGGTGTTTATGGATGATTTTTCCGTTTATGGATCTTCTTTTGATGATTGCCTAGCTAACTTGTCTTTGGTGCTTAAGAGATGTGAGGAGACAAATCTTGTCTTGAATTGGGAAAAATGCCACTTCATGGTAAGTGAAGGTATTGTGTTGGGACACTTGGTGTCCAACCATGGCATTGAGGTTGATAGGGCCAAGATTGAAACGATAGAGAAGTTGCCACCACCTACCTCGGTGAAGGGGGTAAGGAGCTTTCTAGGGCATGCTGTTTTTTACCGGAGATTTATTAAAGATTTCTCTAAGATTTCTAAGCCTCTTACTAACCTACTAATGAAAGATGTTGAGTTTGTTTTCTCCAAGGATTGCCTTGAAGCTTTTTGTAGGTTGAAGAATGCTTTGATCTCCGCACCTATCATGCAACCTCCGGATTGGAGCTTACCATTTGAAGTGATGTGTGATGCAAGTGATGTGGCCGTTGGGGCTGTTTTAGGAAAAAGGAAAGATGGGCGTACATATGCCATCTATTATGCTAGCATACGCTAGATGATGCCCAACTTAACTATGCCACAACCGAGAAAGAGTTGCTAGCGGTAGTGTATGCCTTTGAGAAGTTCCGCTCATATCTTGTTGGAGCGAAGGTCATAGTGTATACGGATCATGCTGCGATCCGTTATCTTCTTACAAAGAAGGATGCCAAGCCTAGGTTGATTCGGTGGATTCTTCTTCTTCAAGAGTTTGATTTAGAGATCCGGGACAAGAAGGAGTCCGAAAATTCAGTGGCGGATCACCTTAGTAGACTACCTCCAATAGAGATTGAGAGAGATGACATCCCGATTGATGACTCATTCCGGGATGAGCAATTGCAAATGGTGGAGGAGTGCTTGTTCCAAGTGTCTAGAGGAAGTGTGCCATGGTATGCCGACATTGTGAACTATCTTGTGTGCGAGGAAGTGCCTCCCGGTTTGTCATATGCCCAAAGGAAGAAGTTCTTCAAAGATGTGAGGCACTACTATTGGAGTGAACCACTTTTGTTCAAGAGAGGGCCGGATGGAGTCTTTAGAAGATGCATACCGGAGGATTAGGTGGAGAGTGTGATCCGCCATTGTCATTCCTTGCCATGTGGAGGGCATGCTAGCTCACACAAGACATGTGCTAAGGTGTTGCAATCGGGCTTCTTTTGGCCAAGTTTGTTCAATGATGTGCAAAACTTTGTGGTAGCTTGTGATGCTTGCCAAAGGACGGGCAACATCTCAAGGAGGAATGAGATGCCCTTGAACAACATACAAGAGGTAGAGATATTTGATGTGTTGGGTGTTGACTCATGGGACCATTCCCTTCTTCATGTGGCAAACTCTACATCCTATTGGCGGTAGACTATGTTTCGAGATGGGTGGAGGCAATCGCCTCTCCCACAAATGATGCCAAGGTTGTGGTGCGGTTCTTCAATCGGGTGATCTTCCCTAGGTTTGGAACACCAAGGGTGATCATAAGTGATGGAGGGAAGCACTTCACTAATAGGAACTTTGGAGCACTTTTGGCTAAGTATGGGGTGACTCATAAGGTGGCAACACCTTACCATCCCCAAACTAGTGGCCAAGTGGAGATCTCCAACCGGGAGATAAAGGGAATACTTGAGAATACGGTTTCTAGAACAAGAAAGGATTGGGCTATGAAGCTCGATGATGCTTTGTGGGCATATAGAACCGCTTTCAAGACACCGATTGGCACCACTCCTTACAAGCTAGTCTATGGCAAGTCTTGCCACCTTCCGGTGGAGATGGAGCATAGAGCATATTGGGCCATAAGGTGGCTGAATTTTGACCTCAAGGAGGCCGGTGAGAAGAGGTTGCTAGACATAAACGCCCTTGAAGAGATCCGGTTGGATGCTTATGAAAATGCCCGGATTTACAAGGAGAGGACCAAGCGTTGGCATGACAAGCGCCTCATCCCAAAGGAGTTGAATGAGGGTGACTTAGTGCTTCTCTTCAACTCGAGGTTGCGGCTCTTCCCCGGAAAGCTCAAGTCAAGATGGACGGGTCCCTATGTTGTGAAGAAGGTCTTTCCTCATGGAGTGGTGGAGATAGGAGGAGATCATTGTGGTAATTTCAAGGTGAATGGGCACCGTTTGAAGAAGTACATCCCGGAAGCCCCGGTGGAAGTGATTGCCCCACTTCACCTTGAGTGAAACGCTCCTGAATTTGGTCAAGCTAATGACCTTAAAGAAGCGCTTAATGGGAGGCAACCCATTGGTACATATTTTTCCCTTTCGTTTTTCTTGTTTTTGTTTGATCTTACTCTTGGTGTGCTTTGTTTTTCTTTCGTGTTTTTGGGTGCTAGATCTTGTTGATTGTCATGTGTGATGAGATGTTGGAGGTCATGTGAAAACCTCATTGAATGGTTGAAGGTACAAGATCCAAGCACATGGACGAGGAAGAAACTACCCAGGAAAATCGACCTGTTCTTCAAAGTAAATCGGCCGATTTCCTGGGCTGTTGGTCCGATTTTTCCTTCTGTAAAGGAAAGTGATGATCTCAAATCAAGCATGGGTGGAGCGGACGTGGAACTTGGACGGCTTGCGGTGCCAAGCGCGGGTTCCGACATCATAACGAACATCAAGAGCTCTCTCTTTCACTTCTTTATTTAGTTTCCACATTGGGGACAATGTGTTTCTAAGTATGGGGTGGGGTTTTCATAATCACTTGCATGATTAGCATCTAGGATAGTTTATTATTGTCACATGTTTCATTATGTCTTGCATTGTACATACATATTTCGAAAAATCCAAAAAAATCAGAAAATTTTAAAAATTTTAGTGCTTCTAAGCTTGGGAATGACCCTTATGATGAAATTGTCTTGTGGATTGGCTATGAATGGCCTTATGTGTTGAATAGATGAATGCATATGTGGACTTGAAGTACTTATCTTGAAACCCATGAATGATTTGTGATCATGAATGTTTGCCTTGATTGGATTGAGGATTGATAGTCGAAATTACATGCTAGTTCTTGCACATCATTTCGGAGTAATTAAGGCAATTCATCTTTCTCTACTTCTCATCTTGATCATGTTGTTTGAGCACCTCAATTGATGAAAAATTTTACCTCTTTTGACCCATCCAGGAATAGGAGCATGCTAGTGTGTTGATGTGTGTGAAAAGCAAGTGTGGGGTGAAGTTGTTGATGAAAGAATGTTGTGAATGAAGTGCTGAATTTGTTGTGAAAGTGTAGAACAAAAATATAGGTTTGGGGACGTTGGTTTAAATGACGAGTAACTCGGCACCATTCACATAATCGGGTGTTTGTGCCTTGCCAAAGTCAAATAAACCGATAGTCCTAACGAGCTTTGGTATTTGTGCCCGGTGTGGATGCACCTCGAAAAATAAAAAAGCCCGAGGACGGCTAATCACCAAGGTTTCGGCTTTTTGTACACCAACGCCATTGTCTCAAAAATAAGTGAAAAAGAAAAAGAAAACAAAGAAAAGATGGAGAAAATTATACACTTGTTGGGAAGTTGAGCAAAAACAAAATTGTGGAGTTAGTTCCTTTCCCGGATTAGCATCACATGACCTAAAAATTCCCACCTAATCACAACGTTTCTTAGCCTCTTCTTTTCTAAGTCCTTATGACCTAAATGCATGTGTGTAAGACTTAGTGATCTAGATTGGACATACACATGATCATCTTGACTTCTTCATTTTCACCTCTCATGCATGCTTTCTAGTTAAGTATAATTGTCTTTACATGCCTTCATTCATTTTATGCATGATTGCTTGTCCATTTCTATGAAACATGACTATGAAGGTGATCCAATATTAGAAGTACAATTCCAAAAAGATTTTGTTGTTTTTCTGCATGCATAAATTACGTCATCTCCTAGTCTATAGTTGGGTCTTGCTCGGGGACGAGCAATCTTAAGTATGGGGTATTTTTGATAACGTGATTTATGACGTTAGTATAGGCATACATTTAGATAGTTTTTCCCGTTATTCATGCACGTTTTGGCACTAGTTCACGACGTTTACACTCATTTCGTGCATATTTCTAGAAAAGACGTCTACACGAGCTTTTGTCAGTTTTGTAGGTATTTCGGGGATCTTTTGGACATTAATCGATGCATTCGAGGGTCAAGCCTCAATGTGGTACACATCCAAGGCTTTGAAGGAACATAATTGGAGCAATGAAGGACACAAGGACCCTTATTGGTGCAAGCAAAGGAGCAACTCATGGCTAGACGATCATAGCATGCCTCTGTTGAAGAAAATCGGACCATCACTCAGGAAAATCGGCCGATTTTCCTGACTGGGTCGATTTTTGGCCTTCAACAGCTTAAGCCACGTGTCCCACGATCTCTTAGTCCGGTCTTGCTCTTGATGGAGAATATAAGTGGGTCTGCAAGCTGTTGCTGAGCATATCTCCTCTCCCACATTCTCTCACACACATCTCATTGGATTGGAGGCAAGAACTTGGAGGAGAAGAAAAACTCTCTCAATTTGGAGGAGGAAGAAGAACACAAAGCTTAGAGTGATAGTGAGGATTTTGAGTGATTTTCGGAGTCTTAGATTGAAGAACTATTGCAAGGATTGTTAGGAACGTTTTGGAACTTCATTTGAAGGGTTGTAAGTCTTGCTAAAACTTAGATTCAGCTGAGATTTATTGTTTTTATTTGCTTATCTTTCATCATCCATCTATGAGAACCATGTATGCTTGTGTGATGATTTTGGATCTTGATATGCATACTATTGGCTAGTTTATTGTGATTCTGGAGTGATGGATCGATGGTTATGGTTTGGGTGATGATAGAATGGACTTATATGCTAGTTTAGGATGATTTGTATGCACGAAACCTAACCCAGGAAGAAAAATCGGGCTGTTCTTCACCCAGATCGGCCGATTTAATCGTGATCTACCCGATTTTTCTCTCTATTGCTCTTTAATTGATGAATCTGTATGTTAGGATGTTAGGTTGTTGAAATCCTAGTGTTTATTAAGCATAATTTAGCTTGGGATCACCTAATGCTAACAACCTAAGTGAGGGAAGAGATCTACCCGATGATTCCCGACCTTAGATACCTAAGATGATGAACTCTAGGTAGTAGTGAGCCTCACAAGCCGCTATTGGATTGAGTGTGCTAGGATTATTGCTTGAGACTTCCCTTTTCCGAGACTTACCCGGTAAGGAGAGGGTTGCCCCTTAAGTAGTGTCCGGTTTGTGTAGAATTCCCTACTTTAGCTCCTTGAGACCTACCCGGTAATAGGAGTTTGTTGCGGGATTAGTGAAGTGAGAGACTTATCCGGTAATTGCTTCCACTAGAGAAACACCCCTTCCCAACACCGCAGCATTATCCTTAGAAATCTTTAGAAGCTTGAGTCCAATGCCATAACCGGAAATCTTGACCTCTAGAATCCATTTTTCTCTCTTTGATCACATATTTTGTGTTTGTGTTACTTGTTTGTTTTGCTAGCTTGAGTTGTTAGTTTGATTTAGTATTTTGCATGAATTGTGATCTTTGATTGATCACCTAAAAACCCAACCAAAAACATAGAGATTTTCATTTCTTTATTCATTTTTCCTTTCTTAGACTAGTTCTACACTATCTATGCTCACTTGTTGATTCGATTTCACCTTAGTCTCCGAGTTCGACCTCGGAATACTATCCTTGCTACAAAACGTCCCGTACACTGCGGGTTCGCTAGGAGTTAGGAAATATATAACGAGTATAAATTTAAGGCTTATTGCGCATCTATTCCTAGACGTGACATAAGGTCCAGTGAACTTGTTGTTACGCTAGGGTCAGGATCCATTGTGAGATCCTAGCCCAATGTGGCATCCCGAGTCCCGCGGAATTGGGGTGTTACATGGAGCATCATTCAGAATGGCCCCAAAATCCCAACTACCACAGTTGAAGGTGTCCAAGTCCCAAAGAAGGAAGCTGACTTTAAACAAGCTGACTTGGACAGTGTGTCAAAGAACTACAAAGCTATGAACCTGCTCTACTGTGGATTAGATGCAAATGAATTCAACCGCATCTCATCATGCAAGAGTGCAAAGGAAATATGAGGCAAACTCGTTGTCACATACGAAGGAACAAGTCAAGTCAAAGAAACAGAGATTAGCTTCTTCCTCAGACAGTATGAGCTATTAACGATGAACCCAAATGAACCAGTCAAAGAAATGTTCACAAGATTTACTGAGATTGTGAATAATCTGGACTCACTTGGAAAGGTCTTCACAAACGAAGAAAAAGTTCGGAAGGTTCTAAGGAGTCTGCCTAAAGCTAGGTGGGGACCAAAGATGAGTGCCATCGAAGAAGCTATAAATCTCTCAACTCTTCCTCTCGACGACCTCCTTGGAAAACTCATCACATACGAAATGGTTCTTGGTGAAGAAGATGGAGAGCTCCCATCCAATACAAAGAATCTAGCATTGAGATCGAAAAAGGATGAGTTACAATCTGAAGAGGAAGACAGTGATGATGATGAAGAAGAAGAAGATGCAATTGCTATGATCTCTAAGGGTCTCGCGAGAATTCTCAAAATAAAGAAACAATATGCAAACAATAGAGAATATCAACGAACATCAAGACCCCAAGGTAAGTTTTCTAACTCTAACAAGAAAACTAAAGGTCTGACTTGTTTTGAATGTGTTGATACAGATCATCTTGTTAAGGACTGTCCACAAAAGAAGAGGACCAACTTTAAGAAGAATGATCAAAAGAAGAAAGCTATGGTAGCTTCATGGAGTGATTCAGATTCCTCAAATGAATCAAAAGACGAAAAAGAACAAGCAAACCTATGTCTTATGGCCAATCATGAAGAAGTTTCAAATCTCTATGTTGATAATGTTGTGAGTACTATCATGTCTCAACCTGAATCTGATCTCACACAATTCCTTAAAGACATTATCATATGTGACAAAGAACATAAGATAAGGATAAATTCTCTAAAAGAAAAGCTTCTTGAACAAGAAAAACAACTAAGTGAGATGTCTTTGGAGATTGAAATCTTAACACGGAGAAGGTAGACCTTGGTGATAGTATCAAGGCCTTGGAATCGGAAAATGCAATTCTCAAAGACAACCTCTCTTCTCTTTATCGAAACTATATCGATCTAGAGAAAAAGAAAGTTGATCTAACTTTGACGTGTCAAGACCAGAAGACTGCACTTGTTAAATTCACTCGTTCAAAAGCCAATCTTGAAAGAATGATGCGTGAACAACAGTCCTCACTTAACAAAAATGGTATAGGTTATCATAGGAGTTTTTCTAGAAAACCGACTACCACCTTTGTCAAGGCTAAAGAAAGTATTCATATGTCCACATGTTTCTAATGTTGTAAAAAGGGTCATGTAAAATCTACATGTCCATATAGAAGAAATGATCCTTACATCATTAGAAACACTTATCCTCTATGCTTAAGGAAACTGGTCAAACAAATCTGGGTTCCTAAAGGTACTAGACCACCAAACATGATCGAGCCTGAATATGGACCAAAATATGACATTTGGTCGACCCAAAAAGGTTGATGTTTGCTGTTTTGCAGGATACCACCAAGGTAAAAGAGCATAAATGGATATTAGATAGTGGTTGTTCAAGACACATAAGTGGAAAAAGTTCACTATTCTCAAATTTAAAGAAGCAATCATGTGGAACCATTACGCTTGGTGATAAATAGGGGTGTAATACGAGCCGAACGAGCCGAGCATCGGCATGCTCAAGCTCGGCTCGTTTATAAACTGGCCGAGCCCGAGCCAAGCCTAAAATTTATACGAGCTTTAAAACGTGCTCAAGCTTGGCTCGTTTAGAAAGTGAACAAGCTCGAGCCGAGCTTTTAACAAGCCGAGCCCGAGCCGAGCCCGAGTAGCTCGGCTAAAATAATGCTCCTACAGTGTTATTTTAGCCGAACGATCTGAGATTTACCCGAACGAGCCGAGCTTTGACATGCTCAAGCTCGGCTTGTTTATAAACGAGCCAAGCCCGAGCCGAGCCCGAGCCGAGCCCGAGCCGAGCCTAAAAATTATACAAGCTTTAAAATGTGCTCAAGCTTGGCTTGTTTAGAAAATGAACGAGCTCGAGCCGAGATTTTGATGAGCCGAGCCCGAGTAGCTTGTCTCATATTGCAGCCCAAGTGATAAAGGAAAGTGTGACATTATTGGCATTGGTAAAATATGTTATAATTCATCTAACTTTATTAATGATATTTATCTTGTTGACGGTTTAAAGTATAATCTGCTTAGCATCTCTCAAATATGTGATAAAGGGAACAAGGTAATGTTTGATTCAATAAAATGTGAAGTTCAAGACAAGACGACGGGTGATATTGTGTTTACTGCTCCTAAATGTAACAACGTTTATTCTATGAGTACTAACCAATTTTCAGGAACTAAGCTAAAGAGTCTTAAGGCCTTGACTGATGATCCAAGGCTTTGGCATAGAAGATGATAGCATGAATTATTGTCTATATTTTGGGGGCTGTTTAGACGTTTTATCTTCAATAATCTGCATGTTTGTAAATATATTATGTGATTATATTGTCGTTTCATCTACCTTTGCGGGCATCGAGGTCTACACCTAGTTTTGTTGTAATCGTAGGTAAAATGGCACGTTTTGCATCAAAAAGGAGCAAAAGGAGTTATGGAGTCATTGGAGCTACATTCAGGAGCTTAAGGAATAATCCAGGAATCATGGAATTGGATTAAAGATTCACTTTGGACCAGATTTGAGAGATTTCACATTCAGTTGTGATTCACCTCGGTTGACTACAGAGTCACCTCGACCGAGGTGATCTAGAGGAGCCGACTCGACCGAGGCGAACACCTGGGACGCGGCGAGAATATTTTATTCTTGGCTGAGATCTTTTATCTTTGGAAAGAGGATCTTATATTTTTGGGCTGGGTTCCTGGAAGGAAGAAGATAAGTTTGCCCATATATTTTACCTATTTTTATGGGAAGAGATCTTTCTAAGATATCTTATCTTTGGAGAGTAATCTTCCTATAAGAAGGGTCGGATTTCCCATAAATCCGACATCCTGCATACATCCGAATACACCACTGCAGCCATACTCCAGTTGGGAGATTTAAAGAACCTTTTTGAAGGTTGAAGGAAGAAAGTCTATAGCTTTTATAGCTTTTTGAAGGGTTTTTGTAAGATCATCTTAGATTCCCTTCTTTGTTGATTGCCTTGTTGGATTTTAATCCAAGGAACGCTTGTTGTTTTGATAATTGATTCAGTTATTGAAGCCTTTCTCTTAAGGTTTTCTTGTTCAATTATTCTCTTTCTTCCCATATATTTGATTATTACTTTCATGATGATGAGTGGCTAATCTCTTTGTGTGATTCTAGGGTGATTGGCTGAAAGTTGTGGGAAAAACAATGATAGAATAATCTTAATCACAGTAGGACCCTGAAAGCTCGAGTCTTTACCTTAACCCTAAGCATCTCGCTCAGTCGATGAACATCTCGGCCGGGGTGGAATTTGGCTGACCGAGGTGACTTATCTGATCCGAAACTGAGAGTTAAGTGTTAGAGTTTGCCAAATCCTATTCTTACTACACCTTTCCTGGTTCAATGTAAGCCTAGGATGAGACTTACCCGGTGATTCCTTTGTTTGTTTACCTAAGATCATAGGTGTAGGTAATAAAGGTTTATCCTTTATTGGGGTTTGAGTGTGCTTTCATCCCATCTTTGTGAGTTAACCTGAGACTTACCCGGTAAAGGTTGATTCTATTCCCTTAGGTGGTGTGTTAGTTTGAGGATATAGTTCTTTATCTTGATTCCTTGAGACTTACCCGGTAATAGGAGTTACGGTTTGGGATTAGTGAGTAGTGAGACTTACCCGGTGATCTATTCCACTTTAGTAACACCTACCCTTTGCAAAAACCTCAGCTTTGTCCGCTTATCTTTAGATCTTGAGTTGGAACCACAACTAGATGCTTTAATCCCTAGAATTGCATATTTCCTTTATTGACTTTTTATCGTCCTTGATTGTTTTAATTGCTTTTGTGGTTAGTAATTGCTTAAGCTTACCTATTCCGACTTTGTTTCACTAAGTCCTTGTGATCGACCCTTGGAATTCCTTGCTTTTTACTATGATTGACCGGTACACTGCGGGTTCGCATCCTTGTTTTAAGCTTACATCTAGGGTTATAAATTTAAAGCTTGCACACACCGTTTGGAGCGAACAAGTTTTTGGCGCCGTTGCCGGGGAACTTGGTCTAGACCGAGCCGGTTGCGGTACGCTTTTGGGGCACTTGCCCCCGTGTCTACTAACCACTCTACTTGAGTGACTTTCGCAGGTTCTTTTCTTAGGTTTATGCGAAGAACCCGCGCTGGGAAGGAAATCCTTCCTTATGATCCCGAACCAGAAAAGACTTACAAATGACGCTTGAGAGAAGCGAAGATGGCCAACCAAGACGATCGCGAACTTGAGGCCGAATTGAAGGACGCGTTAGAACAGCTACGCCTCAGCAAGGAAGAACTGAGGCAGGAGAAAGAAGAAACTCGTACCAGGACTGAAGCGATCGAAGCAGATATGACAGCCTTACGAGACCAATATCTACTTTGACCGAGGGAAGACCCTGTTCCCGATCCTCGACCGATGCAGGATCCAGTTCAGACCCTCGACCGAGGCAGGTCCCAGCACCTGTTGCCCCGGCCGATGTACTTCTATCTCGGATGCTAGTCCGAGGCGCTCTTTTTGCAGGAATCCCGCAAACCCTAGGGCAAAGGATGGACCCCAATCAACAACTGAGGCGTCCTGGAGTTAACCTAGGAGATCCAGCGGACCATGACTACGAACTTCGACCGCAAGTTCTTTCCATGATTCGCCAATGCCAGTTTGGAGGGCTAGAGAAGGAATCTCCGCATCAACATCTGCAAAACTATGAGATCTTGATGTAGACCTTGAGACCCTCAAGAATAGAAAACAACAACTACAAGCTAAGACCTTTTTACATTTCTTTAAAAGATAGAGCTCTTACTTGGTATCAATCTCTTCCTCCAGGAAAAATCAGTACTTGGGAGGAGATGACTACGGAATTCTTGACTAAATTCTTCCCCCTCCCTCTAAAACCGCTGAAATGAGAGGGAAGATTAATGCATTCATTATGAAGGACAAGGAGAGCTTGTCCAAGTCATGGGAGAGGTTTAAAGACATTCTTTTGGATTGCCCACATCATGAGATTCCAAAGATAGAGTTATTGGAGATATACTTCAAGGGACTGGACGGAAGCACCCAGTTCAACCTCCAACTACTATCCGCCGGTACATTTATGGACATGGCGATTGACGAAGCTTGGGACTTTATAGAGAAGCAAGCTTTGCATATGGAGAAATATTCCCACCAAGGAGCTGAAGGTGGAGTTAAAAGAGTTAACTTTCAAGATGCTCCGCCTAACAACAATCAACTCACGTCTTTGAAGAATGACGTGAAGCAATTGAAGGAACTCTTGGTTGCTCAAACCAAGAAGGAAGATCAAGGATCAAGGAACAACAACAATGGATACCGTAACAACAACAACGGTTCCCGGAACAACAACTACAACAACAATAGAGTATCCAACAACAATAATTGGAGGGCGAACAACCAAAATTCGGGTAACAATCATTCTAACTCCAATTCTAACGATTCCTCTAATCCTTTCCTCTCTTCCCCTTCTTCTTCTTCTACTCCATTAAAGAGCCAGGGGCAAGGATCAAGTTCGTCCCAGCCGGAAAAGAAAGACGCTGTGCTGGAGGCCATCTTGATCAAGCTTAGCGCTATGGAGACATCAATGACTTCATTTTCGAAGGCCCAAAAAGCCTTTGAACAATAACTTGCTAGTAGGGCGAACGAAACGCCAAGAGATCCAGGGAAGCTTCCAGCAAGAACGGAAAGCAACCCTAAGGGCAAGATTATGGCCATAACGACGAGGAGTGGACTGAAGACTGCAGATCCAGTGCCTCGGTCGGTGCCAATACCGACGAAGACCACCTCGGTTCAGGTGCAGTCGAAGAACACTTCGGCCGAGATGCCAACCGAGGTGGAGCCACAGAAAGCGGAGGGGAAAACTGAAGTTTATATTCCACCTCCTGCATACAAACCACCACTTCCATTCCCCCAGTCAAGGGCCAGAGCACATCTAGACAAGCACTTTGGTAAGTTCCTTGACTTGATGAATAAACTACATATTAACATTCCTTTCCTTGATGCTATTCTAGGGATGCCCACCTATGGGAAGTTCTTAAAAGAAATCCTATCAAGGAAGAGGAAGCTGGAGGACTTTGGTGAAGTAAGGATGACATCTAAATCCTCGGAGCTCATACAAATCATGAAGGAGAAGATGCCACCCAAGTTGAGAGATCCCGGCTCATTTTGCATTCCCATTCAAGTTGGGGATGTCACTTGTGAAGCCTTATGTGATCTAGGAGCCAGCGTGAACATTATTCCGCTGGAGCTATGTGTGAAGATCGAACTTGGAGAGCCCAAGCTGGTTAAGATTCGATTATACATGGCGGACCGCTCCATTACCCATCCCGTGGGAATTTTAGAAGACGTTCCGGTTAAGTTAGGTAACTTCTATTTACCTATAGACTTTGTTGTACTTGATATTCCCGCAGATTATCCTGTTCCTATCATTCTCGGGAGGCCATTTCTAGCAACTTCGGGTTGCAATGTGGATTGTAAGAACGCCAAGTTGAAATTCAATATTGGCGGAGATGAGGTTGAATTCGCATTACTTGCGGCCATGAAGGGAGAGCAGCTAGGAGATGATATCTTCAACATCTATGATGAAGAAGAATCAAGAGAATTTGTGAGCTCTATCCTTATTAACGATCCACTTGAGAAAGTTATTAGTTTTAGTTTAATGGAGGAAGGTATAGATGCCTCTTGTGATGTAGATATACGGAGCTTAAAGGCACTGGAAGAAGATCCAGGAGCCAAAACTGAGAAACTAATCCAGGAGACGAAGATCTCTAGTTTCGGTTCCAGTTACAGTACCTCGACCGAGGCACTTTCTGGACCAAGCGAGGCGACTGAAGAACATCTCGGTCAACGCCTCTGCGCCTCGACCGAGGTCGAAGGCGAGATGATTTCAACTGAGACTTCCAAAAGTCCAGTTTCTGGATCTACTCCATTGGAAGGAGGAAGCAAGGATCCCCCTCAGAAAGCACCCCCAGTTGTGGAACTTAAACAACTCCCAAATCACTTGAGGTATGTCTTTCTTGGACCGCATTCCACTTATCTCGTTATTGTTAGTGCTTCCCTCTCCGAATCTGAATTGTATAAACTAATGCATGTCCTGAGAAAGCATCAAAAGGCTTTGGGTTATACTATAGATGATCTTATTGGCATTAAGCCTTCTTTCTGCATGCATAGAATTCTAATGGAGGACGATCATAAGACTTCACGGGAACCTCAAAGACGGTTAAATCCGATCATGAAAGAGGTTGTGAAGAAAGAAATTCTTAAGTTGTTGGATGCAGGTATCATATATCCTATCTCGGACAGCAAATGGGTTAGCCCGGTGCATGTAGTTCCGAAGAAAGGAGGGATGACCGTTGTGACGAATAAGAACAACGAGTTGATCCCAACCAGGACCGTCACGGGCTGGAGGGTTGGCATTGATTATAGGAAGCTGAACACGGCCACTCGGAAGGACCATTTCCTACTTCCCTTCATTGATCAAATGCTCGAACGGTTGGCCCAACATTCACACTTCTGATATTTAGACGGCTATAGTGGTTTCTTCCAAATTCCTATCCATCCGGATGATTAGGGGAAGACCACTTTCACTTGTGCATGGGGGACATTCGCTTATAGGAGGATGCCATTTGGATTGTGCAATGCACCCGCTACCTTCCAGCGATGCATGATGGCTATCTTTTCCGAGTATATAGAGGAGATCATGGAGGTATTTATGGATGATTTTGCAGTATATGGTTCCTCTTTTGATGATTGCCTATCTAACCTTTCTCTAGTGCTACAAAGATGTGAGGACACTAATCTTGTCTTGAATTGGGAGAAGTGTCATTTCATGGTTAATGAAGACATTGTGCTAGGACACCTCGTTTCTAATCGAGGTATTGAGGTCGATCGCGCTAAGATCGAGACTATTGAGAAACTCCCTCCCCCTTGTTCTGTTAAAGGTGTGAGGAGTTTTCTCGGGCATGTAGGTTTCTACAGGAGATTCATCAAGGACTTCTCTAAGATTTCTAAACCTCTAACTAACCTCTTGAATAAAGATGTTGTTTTTGAGTTTTTGCAGGAGTGTCTTGATGCATTTTACAGGATTAAGGAAGCGTTGATCTCCGCTCCCATTATCCAACCTCCGGATTGGACCTTGCCCTTTGAGATCATGTGTGATGCTAGTGATGTGGCCGTAGGAGCGGTGCTTGGACAAAAGAAGGATGGCCGGACCACCGCCATTTATTATGCTAGCAAGACGCTAGATGAAGCCCAGCGCAACTACGCCACCACCGAGAAGGAGCTATTGGCAGTTGTATATGCTTTCGAAAAGTTTCGTTCTTACTTAGTAGGAGCGAAGGTCATTGTCTACACCGACCATGCAACCATCCATTACTTGCTTGCTAAGAAAGATGCCAAGCCACGCCTTATTCGATGGATTCTCTTGCTTCAAGAGTTTGACCTAGAGATCCGCGATAAGAAGGGATCCGAAAATTCTGTTGTGGATCACCTCAGCCGGCTACCTCCATCTTCACGCGAGAAGGACGACCCACCCATAGACGATTCATTCCCCGATAAGCACTTGCACTTGTTGGAGCGTTTGATAGACTTACTTACTTCACCCCATGATGGAGGTGAAGTATGGGGTGAGGGCACCTCCATTCGCACATAGAGACGCCGTACGGTCCAGCTAGCGACCTTAAATCAAGCGCTTCTTTGGAGGCAACCCAAGGTATTGCTTTCTTTTCCCTTTTTCTAGTCTAGCTTAGATAGTTTGCTTTTGCTTTGCTTTGTTTTGTTTTTGGCGTCCTAGATAGACAACAGGTGACATCTAAGGAAGGAATACAAACCAGGAGCACAACTGGAAGGACAGAAGTTCGAGAATTTGTGAAGACGGAGATTGACTGAGACACATCTCGGTTGTTGTCACAGCACCTCAACCGAGATGATTCTTGAGCAACCGAGGCGACTAGGGTTTCTGAAGATCCACCTCGATCCGTACCACCTCGGTCCAGTCGAGACCACCTCGACCGAGGTGACAGCAGTTCCAGAAAAGGGTATAAAAGGGGGCTGAGATTTCTCTCTCCTCCTTTACCTTCTCCTCGACCGCGGCACGTTTTTCGCCTCGCTTCGCCAATCTTCACTCGTTTTCGACGATTCTTGCTTCCAAACCGCTAAGAAAGGGTAGAGGATCACAGTGCAAGTGCGAATCTGCGAGAAAAATGAGCCAATCGACCGAATCGGGGTAAATATCGAAAAAACCCTAACCTCGTCTTTCTCCACTGTTCTCCTTCGATTTGGGCTTTGGTTGCCCCTGCATTTGCTGAGAAACAGATTAAGTACCCCACAGGAACCAGTTGTAGTGATTTTGGGGGAAAAGAACTGGATTTTTGAGGAAATCAGTCGCGTAGTTTTTCGCCTCGGTCCAGTCGGCCTGTGCCTCAGCCGAGGTGTTCTACAGAGTTGTCAGGCCGACCGAGGTGGTTTGACAGGTTTCAGAAAAGATGAGTTCAAATAGACAGCTGGTCCTGAGGGACAAATCTTCTCCTTCCCCTTCTTCCTCCAGACGTACTAGACCGGTGATCCACGAGAGACACCAGGTTGATTATGACCACATAGCGGCCCGTCCAGTGATTGCACCGCGCTTCCTGGACATTTCTGCATTTGATTGTCTCCATGTGGATGGAGATCTGAGACGGATGATTTCTATGGTGGGGCTAGATCAGTTCACTGAGATCCGCGCTCCCGCTTACTTAGAGCCTACCCTAGAGTTTGTTAGCTCCTTCACCTACCTTCCCACAGAGCGTGTTGCGAAGTACCGGTTGATGAACCGGAACTTCATAGTTCCTTTAGAGTACTAGCGAGACATCTTTGGTTTCCCGGCCCCGACTGATGTTGATTTTCCCTCCCGAGCTGTAGCTAGGGAGTTCTGGGGACAGATTGCTCACGTAGTTGAGCATGCAGATAGATGGCGCCCTGGAGACTCTAGGGAGCGTATTATATTTCACCTAGCTTTTAGGTTAGCTCACAGGATATTCAGTGAGACTCTTCTGGCGCTTACTGAGACGCCCCAGAAGGTCAGACAGGGGGAGTTGTTTAGCCTATACTGCATGGTGACTGGAGGGATTCCAGACTTTGGCTTGATGCTAGAAGAGGATCTGCACAAGATCAAGGCCAAGGCGAAGGGCGACATCTGTTGTGGAGGCATTGTGACTCACATAGCGAGTTACCAGGATATGGACCTCAGCGCATGTACCATGGTGGCGGCTGCCAAGCCGCTAGGACTTCAGGAGATGATTACTCGGAGGATACCGGTTCCCCGAGGACTCACTACACCGTATGTGGCTATGCCATGGGAGCCTACTGCACCACAGGGGATCAGATGGTCACCCCAGTTCTCAGTATATGATCCACACTACTGGCATACTGCTTGGATCCCATTTATGGAGGATGCTAGAGAGGCATCAGCTGCACCAGCTGAGGAGGATGAGGTTGAGGAGGCTACTGATGATGATGATAGGGATGGTGGAGTTCCTATGGATACGGGGACTGATACTGTTGGGACGAGTGTGCCGGTCATCGATTTGGATGATGACGAGACTGAGACCGAGTCGGCTGCATCACCAGTACGCCCTGCTAGGCGTAGGGTACGCCGACAGAGAGATCCAGATGCTCACCGTCGGATTGATGATATAACGGATCAGATGATCGATTCTTATGCTGCCCTATCGCTGGATATCCGTGAGATGCAGGAGAGACAGCATTACCAGCACGTGATGGCTGAGATTTAGTTTCAGCATATCATGGGCTATCCTTTCGACCCATCTCAGTATCCGTATGTGCCACCACCACCACCACCGGATCGGGATTATTGAGAGCTTGCAGGATTTTCTTTCTTTATTTATTATGCATCTCAGCTATGTCCGGTGAGTACTTTATTTCTTTAGACTTATTTTGACCCACTGGGACAGTGTGTCCCAAGTATGGGGTGTTTATGTATTATTCGACTCTTATGGATGTATGACTCGACTTTATCGGATATTTATGCTTTATTTTGCTTTATATGCTTATTTGAGATTACATGCATGCATACAGGTTATTTGATTGAGAAAAACGTCAAAAACTGGTTTAGAAAAGAAAAAAATTTGACCTCGACCGGGATGGTTCTGGCCAAACGAGGTACTTCACCTCGGTTGACTTAGAACACCTCGACCGAGGTGGTTTAACTGAGAGTTTTCGAAACGTTTTGTGCTTTTTATCTGGATATGATCTCAGTGAAGATCTTGTTTACTGACTGGTTTTGAAATCTTTATATGTTTGAAAGGTTCTATAATATGTTTAAGTTGCTAAATGCTTTGTTTGAAATTTTTGGCATGTTTAATACTTTGTTTTTATCCAAATTATGTTGAATTTGAAGGTTGACTCCACATTATGAGTTCTCTCACTTTCTTCCTGGAAAGACCAAGGCAATTCATTCTTCTCTCTTCTTCTTCTTGATCATGCTTAGCCCCTCATATACAGATTTGCCTCCCTTTACCTATCCGGGAATTTGGAAGCAAGCAAAGTGGTGAAAGCAAGTGAAGTAAAAGTTGAGAAGTTGGCTGGAAGTAAAAGTGTTAGAAAGTAATAAATAGGTTTGGGGAAGTCAATCATGATGATGAGTAACTCGGCACCATTCACATAGTCGGGTGTTTGTGTCTTGCCAAAGTCGGATTGAGCGATATTCCTAACGGGTCATGGTATGTATATCAAGGGTTTGATGCATCTCAAGAAATTGATGATTGCTGATCTCCTAGGCTTCGGTTATTGTGCACCTCTGTCCATGTATCCCAAAAAGTAAAGTAAAAAGAAAAAAAGTGTGAAATAAGCAAAGCTTATTGGTGGAAGATGTTGAAGTTCAAGTAAAGTGAAGAAAGATCATATTCCCGGATTCTAGCACCACATTACCTTATATACATCCCTACCCTACACGTTTCTTGACCTTTCTTTTGGGAAGCCCTTGAGACCTCGAGCTTGTTGATTGACTTAGTGGTTTAAACTGGATTATACATGATTAATTTCGATAATTACGATTTATTATGCATTCTATAATTTTATGCAAAGATGAACAACTTTGTCATATTTATAAAATGTTTTGATCATATTTTGATTTTAAATTCCATGAAGTATTCTCTTAAAGTGATCTATGATTGTAGCACACCATCAAAAATGTTTTGAAGGAATTTTTCATTGATCTTTATGACTTATAATCCATTCTATCTTCTATTTTATATGCGGAACTTGCTTGGGGACAAGCAAGGGCTAAGTATGGGGTATTTTGATAGCATGAATTATTGTCTATATTTTGGGGCCTGTTTAGACGTTTTATCTTCAATAATCTGCATGTTTGTATATATATTATGTGATTATATTGTCGTTTCATCTACCTTTGCGGGAATCGAGGTCTACACCTAGTTTTGTTGTAATCGTAGGTAAAATGGCACGTTTTGCATCAAAAAGGAGCAAAAGGAGTTATGGAGTCATTGGAGCTACATTCAGGAGCTTAAGGAATAATCCAGGAATCATGGAATTGGATTAAAGATTCACTTTGGACCAGATTTGAGAGATTTCACATTCAGTTGTGATTCACCACGGTTGACTACAGAGTCACCTCGACCGAGGTGATCTAGAGGAGCCGACTCGACCGAGGCGAACACCTGGGACGCGGCGAGAATATTTTATTCTTGGCTGAGATCTTTTATCTTTGGAAAGAGGATCTTATATTTTTGGGTTGGGTTCCTGGAAGGAAGAAGATAAGTTTGCCCATATATTTTACCTATTTTTATGGGAAAGATCTTTCTAAGATATCTTATCTTTGGAAAGTAATTTTCCTATAAGAAGGGTCGGATTTCCCACAAATCCGACATCCTGCATACATCCGAATACACCACTGCAGCCATACTCCAGTTGGGAGATTTAAAGAACCTTTTTGAAGGTTGAAGGAAGAAAGTCTATAGCTTTTATAGCTTTTTGAAGGGTTTTTGTAAGATCATCTTAGATTCCCTTCTTTGTTGATTGTCTTATTGGATTTTAATCCAAGGAACGCTTGTTGTTTTGATAATTGATTCAGTTATTGAAGCCTTTCTCTTAAGGTTTTCTTGTTCAATTATTCTCTTTCTTCCCATATATTTGATTATTACTTTCATGATGATGAGTGGCTAATCTCTTTGTATGATTCTAGGGTGATTGGCTGAAAGTTGTGGGAAAAACAATGATAGAATAATCTTAATCACAGTAGGACCCTGAAAGCTCGAGTCTTTACCTTAACCCTAAGCATCTCGCTCAGTCGATGAACATCTCGGCCGGGGTGGAATTTGGCTGACCGAGGTGACTTATCTGATCCGAAATTGAGAGTTAAGTGTTAGAGTTTGCCAAATCCTATTCTTACTACACCTTTCCTGGTTCAATGCAAGCTTAGGATGAGACTTACCCGGTGATTCCTTTGTTTGTTTACCTAAGATCATAAGTGTAGGTAATAAAGGTTTATCCTTTATTGGGGTTTGAGTGTGCTTTCATCCCATCTTTGTGAGTTAACCTGAGACTTACACGGTAAAGGTTGATTCTATTCCCTTAGGTGGTGTGTTAGTTTGAGGATATAGTTCTTTATATTGATTCCTTGAGACTTACCCGGTAATAGGAGTTACGATTTGGGATTAGTTAGTAGTGAGACTTACCCGGTGATCTATTCCACTTTAGTAACACCTACCCTTTGCAAAAACCTCAGCTTTGTTCGCTTATCTTTAGATCTTGAGTTGGAACCACAACTAGAAGCTTTAGTCCCTAGAATTTCATATTTCCTTTATTGACTTTTTATCGTCCTTGATTGTTTTAATTGCTTTTGTGGTTAGTAATTGCTTAAGTTTACCTATTCCGACTTTGTTTCGCTAAGTCCCTGTGATCGACTCCTGGAATTCCTTGCTTTTTACTACGATTGACCCGTACACTGCGGGTTCGCATCCTTGTTTTAAGCTTACATCTAGGGTTATAAATTTAAAGCTTGCACACACCGTTTGGAGCGAACAGAAGACTTGGTCACGTAAGCATGCATGCAATGGAGATGTTACTTTCAAAGGATTTGGTACGTGGCTTGCCAAACCTAAACTTCAAGGTAGATGAACTATGTAAAGCTTGTACACAAGGTAAACAAACAAGAGGTTCATTCAAACAAAATAAAGTTGTAAGTTCTTCTCGACCTATTGAACTTTTACATATGGATCTTTGTGGATCTATGCATGTCAAATCTCCCAAAGGTAAACAATACATCCTTGTTATTGTGGATGATTTTTCTCGCTTTACATGGATATCTTTCTTACGAAAAAAATCTGAAGCATTGTTTGATTTTCAAAAATGTGTAAGGAGTTGCAAACTTTGAAAAACCTACCAATCGTTTCTATAAGAAATTATCATGGTAGAGAATTTGATCAACTAAAGTTTGATTTGTTTTGTGCAAAATATGGTATTTCACATAACTTTTCAGCTCCTAGAACTCCTCAACAGAATGGGGTTGTGGAACGTAAGAACCGCACCCTAGAGGATATGTCTAGGGCTATGTTTTAGAAAATAGTTTGCAAAAATGTTTTTGGGCAGAAGTAGTAAACACTGCAAATTACATCTGAATAGATGTTTAATTCGCCCTATTTATAAAAAGACTCCTTATGAACTCCTTAAGGGTAGAAAACCTTATATTTCTTATTTTAAACCCTTTCGATGTACATGCTTTGTTCATAACAATTGCAAAGATAATCTTGGGAAATTTGATGCTCGTAGTGATGAAGCTATATTCCTTGGATATGCTTCAAATAGCAAAGCTTCTCGAGTTATAACAAGCGTACCAAAATTGTCCAGGAAAATGATCATGTCATATTTGATGAAAGCAATGATGGTACTTTGAGTGAAAGTTTTGAGAGAAAAAAAGTTTGGACTCTTACGACAAGACCAAAGCATCAATCAATAATTAGCACGAAATGGGTTTTTCGAAACAAGTTGGATTAATTGGTAAAGCCATTCGAATTAAAGCACAACTTGTAGCTCAAGGCTATAACCAAGAAGAAGGTATTGATTATGATGAGACTTTTGCTCCGGTTGCCAGGTTAGAAGCCATACATATGCTACTTGCATTTGCATCTTTCTTGAGCATAAAGTTATTTCAAATGGATGTAAAATGTGTTTTTCTAAACGGCTTCTTAGAAGAAGAAGTCTACGTTGCTCAACCTGGTTTTGAAAATCATTAATTTGTTGAAAATGATGAATTTCTTGATAAAACTTTATTTATCAAAACCAGAGGCAACGATATTTTAGTAGTACAAATCTATATTAATGATATATTATTCGGTGCTAGTAATGATTCCCTATGCAAGGAATTTTCAGATATCATGTACAAGGAATTCGAAAGGAGCTTAATGGGTGAGCTAAATTTCTTTCTTGGACTTCAAGTTACACAAGCAAAGAAAGGAATTTTTCTCAATCAAATCAAGTATACCAAGGACTTGCTTAAGAAGTATAAGATGGATCAATCTAAGGTAGCAAAGACTCCTATGAGTTCTACACTTTCGCTTGACCATGACAAAGATGGCAAAAGTGTTGTACAAAAGGAGTGTCGAGGTATGATCGGTTCATTGTTATATCTAACCGCTAGTCGACCTGACATTATGTTTATCATGTGCATGTGTGCAAGATCTCAAGCTGATCCTAAAGAGTCACACTTGATAGTTGTGAAAAGTATATTTCGGTATCTCTATGGCACTAAGGACTTAGGGTTATGGTATCCACGTCAAAGCTCGTTTCACCTCGTTGGTTATTCAGATGCAGACTTTGCACGTTAAAAGGTCGATAGAAAGAGCACTTCTGGATGTTGTCAATTCTTAGGGGCATCCCTAATTAGTTGGCACTCCAAGAAGAAAAACTCTGTCGCCCTATCCACAGCTTAAGCCGAATATATAGTTGCGGGAGCCTGTTGTGCATAAATTCTATGGATAGCTCAACAACTTCGTGATCTTGGCTTTGATTTGAAAGGTATTCCAATAAAATGTGATAATACTAGTGCTATTTTGATTACAGAAAATCATGTGCAGCAAGGACTAATCATATCGATTTAAGGAATTACTTCATACGTGATCATGTTGAGAAAGGTGATGTTTTGATTTCTTTTATATCAACTGACTTGCAGCTTGTAGATATCTTCACTAAGCCTCTACCTCAAGATCAATTCAATTTCATTCGATTAGAGCTTGGTATGTTGAACAAGGAAGTATTTGTAACAATCCGCGGGACTCGGGGCGCTACGGGTTGAGACCTCACAATGGGTCCCGACCCCTAGCCTGACAACAATTTCACCGGATCTTACAACAAGACACAAATTAAAGGCATAACCTAAATACATTTTAATGCAATGATATGAATCTCAAAAGCATACAACCAAAAGATCACATCCGAGTCAACAACTCTAACGACCAAACGTCGAAAACCTACAATATACAATACCTATGTATATATCTACAAGACTCCACCCACAAACCCATCCTACAATGTACGGACCCCGACTGCCTACTCTTCTGGATCTCTCGGCCGCGTCCCTAACCTGCAGGGCAACTACAAAAATATTGGTATAAAACCGTTAGCTAACATTCAAGGTATTAGAATCATGGTATTGGCAAACACACATAAGGAATCATAAACACACAACATGCTCCAAAACACACAAACCGGTTTATTATCTTTCCATTTATGTTATCCTATTACTAATTCTATTTATGGTGTGACACGAGAATCTTAATGATCTCGCCCTTGTCCCCTTTCACCATACGGGTTTGTACTTGATGCGGATCAGCATCACCCCTTGGACTGGTCGCAAGGCACCTCCCAGTCATCCCCATTTTGGATTGGACAAGCGGTCACCACCCGTTATCATACACTTGGGCCAAATTTAAACATATAAACTTGGTGGTCTTATTACCGGTTTAGATGTTATAATATAAACAATAAACACACACATAAACAATAAAAACACACCACCAAACACGCATCAAAACTAATACAGAGAATACGAGGTAAGTAAGTTCGAAGACTTACCTGTCTCTAAGTTAAACCCGCTAAATCCCGTACTCAAATTTCCCGCAGGAATGTAACTCAACGCCTGATCAGACAAGGCACACAATCAATAACTAACCAACAAGCTAAAAGCCCTCGGGCTTCTAGTCTCCCAAAACCTATATGAGGTCAAAACCCTAGCATGCTAGGTTCAACTCCTAATCGAAGATCATCCTATGATCGTACTGCAAACATCATAACTATGTTCGTAAACCATCCAACAACGACAAACGGTTCAAGGCCAATACTTGGCATTCTCTCTAAGTTATGCTAGATCCAACCTAGCATGATATTAATACTAAACATAACTAGATCGAGGGAAAAGATACTCACACGATGCCAAAAGACGGAAGACAATCTATGGATGTCGAGTTGGACTTATTAGGTCTTTATCGGGACGCTTTCGAACTTAACACCAAAATTAGACAAATTTAGCTCGTACGCTAAATTTGTTCGGAATATATAAAATACATAAATCAAAAGAAAAACCTGATTTCAATTTCCCACGTTAAAACTCGCAAAAACTTTCTCGGGCAAAATACGGGAATTTTTAGCAACTTGGTCATAACCTGAAATTACAACTTCAACCGTAAATCCGAATTAATCCAACAAGGCGTAAACCATCGTGTAAGAGAAAATTGTCTAAATAGTACCCCATCTTATAGGCTGACTAAACTTTAGTATCTCGTCTTTTAAACTATCAGAACGGTACCCCACCTATTGAGTCCGACCAAAGATTAGTACCTAAATCACTGTTCACACGTTAAGTTAACAAATCGGTGTTAAATATCTAAGGTAGGTGGACAATTTTACCCCTAATATTTAACACCGTTCTGTTAACTTAACGTGTGAGCAGTAATTTAGGTACTAATCTTTGATCGGACTCAATAAGTGAGGTACCGTTCTGATAGTTTAAAAGACGGAGTAGTAAAATTTAGTCAGCCTAAAAGATGGGGCACTATTTATGCAAATTTCTCTGTAAGTAAATACAAGACTATAACTCGAGGTAAAACCCAATATTAAAATCCGTAAATATATTTTCCGGGCAAATAATATCGTTCCAAAAATATGGGTCATGATACGTAATTCAATCTTTGGGTCATATTCCATAAATAAACCTGCAGGTATATATATTCAAATTTTCAAAACTTGGGTCAAAACTACAATAATAAACATATGGGTACATTCTGCAATTAACACAAATAATAAGGCCCCGATTAGAATTTAACAAATAGGGTTTTGAACCCTTTACTATTGGCTGAGAGAAGAACGCATACAGGGGCCTCTCCGGCGGCTTGCTGGTGGCCAGTGGCTTCTGCAGAGGCTGGCTCCGACAGCGCAACACAAGACGGCTCCTCCGGCGTCGCTCCTGCCGGAAGAGCGTGGAGGTGGGTGACTCGAGTCCGCCGGAGTCCAAAGCAACAGGGGACGGCAAGGCAGAGGAGAGACATCTCCAGCGGCGACACTAGAATCCGGCGCTAGGGCAGAGGCGGCTACTCCCGGGGAAGGGGTTGTTGCCCCACTGCATCGGCGACATGCTCGAAAAGGTAAGGGCTTGCGTTTCTCTCAGTTGCAGCAGAGTTTGAGGAAGAGAGAAACGAGGCGCAGACTTAGAGAGGGGAGAGAAGAGAGATCTATGGAGACGGGCCAAGGTGGCTCTGGCCTCCGGCGAGACTCGAAGGAGTTGCAGGCGTCGGTTTCTGGTTCGGTTAGAAAGAGAAGAGAAGATGGTGAGGGCTGTGAGAGAGGGAGAGAACGTTGCATAAAGGAAAAGGGGAGCATAAGAGAGGTAGATGGGAGTAGGAGATGGTTGATGCAGGGGGATGAGATACTATGAAGGGGAAGGTGTCGGGAGGATAACGAGGGGTTGGGTATGCAGCAGGTCGAGGAGATGGGTCACGCTGCTAGAGGACAGGGGGTGAGCTAGGGAGGCAGGGCAGGCATAGGCTGGCAACACCAGCTCCTCACCACGCAAGGAGGAGAGGGTAAACAAAAAAAAATAATAAATAAAAGTAAATAAATAAAATAAAAAGGAAAAAGGGTAATAGAATAAACTTGTTCAAAATGGTTCGGAACGGGATTATCGGATCGGAGAATTTTACGAATTCTTCCGTAAAATAAAAGTAATACGGGATCCAAAATATAAATATAGTCGGGAATAAATACTTCACGTCGTAAAAATACTTTTAATAAAAATATTTATGCTAGTAAATTATCGATGAAAGTCGGAAAAAATAAATATCGAACACGCGCCACTAATGATACCCCCCCCCCTCCGTCTTTTAGTTAGCCTCATCGGTATCTCGTCTGCCACTAGATGCTCATGACTGACAACATGTCTCGAGTCATGTATGTACTCTCTCGATTGATACACATGAAACACCGGGGTGAACACCGCCTACTCTGGGTGGCAACGCCAACTTGTAAGACACTTCTCCAACTCGCGCTAAGATCTCAAAAAGGTCCGCCATATCGTAAACTCAACTTCATGCTCAGGTCTTTCACTTCCATTATGTCTCTTTTTGCTTGTCTCTAACAAAGACGATCGAACTTCCAATTCACACCGTGGGTTTTGGTTCTTGTCTAACCAAACTTTGATGCCACGTTTCTTCAAATCTTGTTGTTAGTTCCAAGTAATGAAGATAGTACTTTACTTCACAATGCTTCTACTAACGAGACACATATACTTTTATTTTTACATCGTTCCTCAGTACTCGATCAAGACTTTATCTTGAAGAATTGCTTGCACACTTAAAACCCATCATACCTTGAGGCAAATTCAAAACAGTGCACCAATGAATCTCCTGTTAACTCTCAACAACTCCATTGTCAACTTTCATCCCAGTCAATACTTTATTGTAATATGGAGTAGGTTAACCATAGATGGTGTTACTTGGAAAATCTCTCCACAAATCCGGTAAGGACCAACACATCCAAGGAAACTTGTAACCTCTTTCACATCCTTCGGGGGTTGTCATCCCGAGAAAACTGGTCATACAACTTCTCTCTTCTCGAGAGTAGACCAAAATATCTTATCTGGGCATTAGTAAGCCAATGTGGCATCACTACAACTTGTAGTGACCATACTGTGTCCAGAATGCCGTATTTGCAATATCCCATACTCGAATTCTCAATTGGTGACAATCAGACCTTAAATCATTCTTAAAAAAGACTACTGACCCTTGTAACCGATCGAGTAGATCATCCATTCGTTGTAAGGCATACTTGTCCTTCACCATTATCTGTTCGACCCACGGTAATCGATGTTCAGATGGAGAAGATTGTCTGTCTTTTTCACAACAACTATGGTGTTCTAATAATAACTTCAAATCAAGAGTTCAAGATATAATTAAATATGAGATTCAAATCAAGAGCTCAAAATAACATTCGGAGTTCCCCATAGCATTTCACTAATTCTAATAAAATTTTATCAATAAGTTCTTGCAATTTCTCCTTCACTTGCTTCCACATCTCATGTCTCTGCACAAGTGTCATACCATATGGCGCCTCAAATATCGGAATTGAATCCAGCTCGACCTTAGTGGAAAAATCCACATTTTGACGTATTGGAATCCGTGATACCCCAGATTCCATCTTTTCTCTTCCCGTCACGTATCGTAATAACTGACACAATCTTGACTTATCACTTTACAAATGGTCATGGCACAATTGATCTACCCGATCTATTGAGGTGACGTCCTTCAGACTCGTGTATTGTTCCATCTATATCTACAATGTTGACTGTCCTCTTTCAAAGACCATTCATCTCTTAATCTCGAGGGGCTTGCTCGAGTCATCTGACTCTTGAAGCCTAAGTTAAGCAATGGTTCAGCCTAATCCCTCGTTTCACTTCAAAGGAAAGGAGATAAAACATCTCTTGATCTCTCGCATGTGTTCAGTCACAAAAGTCCTAACTACAAGACTCAATCATGCCATATAACAAATCGATACAATCTTCTTCGCTTCCTTTGACATCCCATAATATGGGAGGATTTCTTCGTATTCTACATCAGCTTTCACCGTAAACATCCTTTCTTCAAGTAGGCGTAGAAATTTACACTACATTTTATTATGTAGCGTCAAACCGACTGTAAAGACTCTAGTTTCAATATTTCATGTACTTCCTGTACATCTCAAATCAACATCAAACTTCAAAACTTTAGTTTTATCTTTCTCTTGTTGGTCACCTTAAACATCTCTTGGTATTCCATGAACAATCTTCACAACCGTACTAGTATGCCCTTAGGCGAAATTTCCCAACCACAACCCTGAAAGATCCACTCATTACTTCACCAAGCACTACCATCGTAATTCCAAGCTTGCCGCGTTGCATTATTCTGGGTTCCTTGTTTCACATCATAGCCACTATGGCTTCGCCATGTGAGTCACAAAACTTTGACTTAGCTTTTGCTCGCAAAAACATGACATCATCACTTTAGAACAAACATACCATACATCCCCTTATATATTCCCCCTTAACGCACAATAACCATAGAAGTCTCACCTTCCTCTTTGTCTTTCCAATCCCCCTTACCGTGATCCCTGTCCTTTCCCATATGACAAACCCATGACCTAAGAAGGTCGCACCAGATTGTTACAATCCCTCCCCACAAGATATGTTACCATCACTTGTTAGAATCGATAAGATGTTACTTGATCCGTGTCCTTATTACTGACATTCAACCACCACGAATGTTCCAAGTCCATGTTACTCTTCTTCATGATCCCAAATCTTGAATTACTCTCCTCACCTACAGTCACCACTATACAACCTGCACATGTGCGTTCTCGGTGGTCACCGATTAGCTCATTAATGACCCTCTCCAAGATCAACGACTTACTCTCCTACCATACTTCCATGTTACCATACTCCTAAAGGATACCCTCTCGGGGTACTTTGCCTTAAACTTCACTAGCTCATTTTACTCTACTTCCCACTTCGTTAGCTCTAATTACGCTCCTCTCTTCCTTCCACTTCTGCGAGATAACTATACCTTATCGGGCCTTGTTGTGTCATCCGACCCACTTTCATAAGCTCAACCGCTCTTTCAAGATGTCCCGTAAGTGCATCTTCCCC
Source organism: Fagopyrum esculentum (assembly GCA_033239045.1). Lineage (NCBI taxonomy): Eukaryota > Viridiplantae > Streptophyta > Magnoliopsida > Caryophyllales > Polygonaceae > Fagopyrum > Fagopyrum esculentum. The sequence goes on from BSUD01000003.1 coordinate 40,849,100, forward strand.
ACATTTCTATCGTTAGTAACCACTTGCTCTTCTCTTGGTTGGCATCCTTCATCTTCTAATCAAGCTCCTTATTGCATCTGTCATCTCCCGAAGATCATCATCCACACACCTCTTCTTTCCTAGCATTGCTCAGTCTCACCACACTGACGGAAAACGATTGACTCCACAAGGTAACCCTACTATGTGAACTTTCACCCCGTAATCCCCTTCGTAACCCTCGTATATCTGAAGAAGTCTCCTCCTTAGGATCTCGCAAAACCGTCACTTCACTTTCTAGTTCCTCTACACGCTTAACTTACGTATCTCGTAAATCTTCGTAGTAGTTCGACCACACTTCACATCCTGACACCCATGCTTAGGAGCACCCAGGAAAACTTCACGTCTTAATGAGATACCACTTCTACCCTTGCTAGGGTGCACTCATTTCCTTCCCGTTTCGTGTCTTTAGTTATCCATGCGTCGTCTTGAAGAATCGTAAGTTCACCATCTCTAGTTGGTTTCATTGTGATTCAATCGTTGCTTCTTTGCAACCACTCTCATGTCTTCATGTCGCTTCCTTACTCGTATGACTTCCTTCTCAGTTTTGCTTTAACTAACTCGAGGTTCTCTTCCACTTGTTTGTCCTTCGTTTATGTCATCTCTAATCCTCCGCTTCGACATCCTCTTAAAGGAGTCTGAGAAACACCAAGGTGTTTGTCAGAACATAATACTCAACTCGGTACGGGAGCATATATCCTCATATGCCCAGTATCCTAATCCAAACGGCGTTATCCAAGAGGCGATGATAGCTTTCTATCATCTCAACTATAAGGTCTAGCATCCGTATGTCACTATTTATCCTAGTATATGTATATAACTATATAAGTCCTATGCCGCATGCTACCAGCATAACACATCCAGGGAAAGCATAACACCAAACGAGATCCAAACACTAATATGATACTATCATGCCACATATACAGCTCATATCAATATAAAGGCCATGCCACCACCATAACATAGCAAGTCCATCATGTATAACTATAATCCAACATACAATAATAGTCCAACAAACATCCTAAGTCCACATATACATATCTATATATACAATAAACATATATCTACACTAAGGATCCAATAAACTACGATGCCGAGATCCGCGAAAAGAGTGGTGGTCCGTACATTCTACCCCAAGTGACTATGCTCGTGATTTTGAAAACGAAATTCATTTTAAAACTCGGAACCCTTGAGGGTTCCGTTTCCCTCTATTCGACCTTTAGAATTGCGAGTGCCATTGTTGTCAACCTAGGGCTCTGATACCACTTTTGTAACACCCCAAATCCGCGGGACTTGGGGCACTACGGGTTGAGACCTCACAATGGGTCCCGACCCCTAGCCTGACAATAATTTCACCGTATCTTACAACAAGACACAAATTAAAGGCAAAACCAAAATACATTTTAATGCAATGATATGAATCCCAAAAGCATACAACCAAAAGACCACAGCCGGGTCAACAACTCCAACGACCAAACGTCGAAAACCTACAATATACAATACCTATGTATATATGTACAAGACTCCAACCACAAACCCATCCTACAATGTACGGACTCCGGCTTCCCACTCTTCCGGATCTCTCGTCCGCGTCCCTAACCTGCAGGGAAGCAACAACAATATCGGTATAAAACCGTTAGCTAGCATTCAAGGCATTAGAATCATGGTATTGGCACACACACACACATAAGGCATTGTAAACACACAACATGTTCCAAAATAAACAAGCCGGTTTATTATCTTTCCATTTATTTCATCCCATTATTAATTCCACTTATGGCGTGACACGAGAATCTTAATGATCTCGCCCTTGTCCCCTTTCACCATACGGGTTTGTACTTGATGCGGATCATCATCACCCGTTCGACTGGTCGCAAGGCACCTCCCAGTCATCCCCATTTTGGACTGGACAAGCGGTCACCGCCCGTTATCATACACTTGGCCCAAATTTAAACATATAAAGTGTAATAGCTAGGATTTCCGAATTCTAATTAATGTTGATTAACTTAATCGTTGATAGTTATTGTCCCATAACTCGCAAAGATTGCGTAAGTAATGAGTATGAGTCCCACCGTTATGTTCCTGACGTAATTTTGGACGTTCCGGAAAATTTTCACTTTTTCCATGGTAATTATTTTTACCCTCCGGTGTTATTTGGAGCATTTGGGAGCTCCAATTAATAAAAATACAGTTGAGAGAAATGATCAGGACATCGGACATGTCCTAGATATGAAATAACATAAAAAGGTAAAACGGATAAAATAGTTGTTATCCCGATTCTTTGCAGTTAAGAAAGGTGACTTAGGAATGCCCATTTTACGAGATAGTTATGAATTAATTATCTTGATAATATTTCGGAAAATATAACCGCGTTTTAATTAAATGTTTTGGATAAGTATTATTATATTATATTATATATATAATATAATATATAATATACATAGGCATGTGCAGAGAAGGTCGGTTGTATCATCCTCTTCTTCAATTCATTTGCAATTGCAATTCATTCCGTCGAAGTATCGCCGATGTAACACCCCGAATCCGCGGGACTCGGGATGCTACGGGTTGGGACCTCACAATGGGTCCCGACCCTTAGCCTGACAACAATTTCACCGGATCTTGCAACAAGGCACAAATAAAGGCCAAAATGAAATACATTTTTATGCAATGCAATAAAACCCGAAACCGAACAACCAAAAGACTTCAGCCGAGATAAAAAACAAAGACTAAACGCCATACACGTGGCGTACAAAACACAATAACCGAAGAACAAACACAACCCGACTCTAACCAAAACCCCTCCTAAAATGTACGGAACCCTGGGTGCCCACTCTTCCGGATCTCTCGACCGCATTCCTAACCTGCAAGGCAAACTACAACATTCGGTATAAAACCGTTAGCTCACATTCGAAGCATTAGAATTAAAGGGAAGGGCACAAACACAATTAATTCAACATAGTCACACAACATACTCAAAGCACACTAATCCGGTTTATTATCTTTATTTATTAAGTCATATCCCGTTCTAGTTCAACTTCTTTTGTGACACGAGAATCCTCCGAAACTCGCCTCGGTCCCTTCTTCCGGCAATGGAACGGTCGGATGCCTCCGACCGTCTAACCAGCACGGGCCAGTCGCCGAGATCCGCCTAGCTCTCACGGGGAGCCAGGCAGTGATGTCACCGCCCGTTATCATACACTTAGGCCAAATAATATAAAGGTCGGTAATCCTATTTCCGGTTTAGTTGTTATTAATAGTAAAATAATAAATACACACCACCCAACACACAATAATGCTAATACAAAGAATACAAGCTATGTAATTCCGGAGACTTACCTCGTCCCAAAGATAATCCCGCTATATCCCGCTCTCAGCTTCCCGCAGGAAGACACTCAACGCCTGTAAAAAGGCACACGATCAGCATCTCTCTCACATACTAGAAGTCCTTAGACTTCTAGTCCCAATGATCTCACAAGATCATAACCCATAACCATGCTAGGATAACAACTCTTAGTCCTCACGATCTCACAAGGTCATAACCATCAAACCACATGCTAGGATAAGCCAAACCTAAACTCCAAAATCCCACAAGATCATACAACACCAACCTCGAGCCTCAAAACGCTCACAAGATCAACCCTATAACTTAAAGCCTTATAACAACCTCACAAGATAACCAAACACCTCAAGTCTTAACACAATCATAAATCCTAAAAACTCACCTAAGGTTCATAACCACTACTTGGTATTCACTCTAAGTTATGTTATATCCATCCTAGCATGATACTACTAAACATAACTAGATCGAGGGAAAGGAATACTCACACAACGTCAAAAGACGGAAGTCGATCTACGGATGTCGAGATTGGAATCGTTGGCCTTTATCGGGGCGCTTCCGGTCCTAAAACCAAAGCTAAATAAATTTAGCTTATATGCTAAATTTGAACGGAATATATATAACTTATGTAAAATCTAAGGTAAAACTCGTTTTCAAAACCAAGGTTAAAACCGCTTAAATACTTTCCAGGACAATTTATACAATTTTTAGAAACTTGGTCATAATCCGCCAATAAACCTTCGGGCCATAAATCCGAAATAAATCTAACAAGGGAATAATTGATAATTATGAAATAAACTCGTATTTAAACTCCAAGGTTAAAACCGTAAAAACATTTTTTGGGCAAATTATACAATTTTCGCATATGGGTCTTATTCCATAAATAAATCTGTAGGGATATATATTCAGATTTCTAAAACTTGGGGTCAAATCTACAAATTAGAAATATGGGCTACATTTGCAATTATACCAAAAAGAGGGCCTCGATTGGAAATAAGGAAATAGGGTTTCTTAACCCATTGTTGTTGCGGCTGATGTTTGCAGGGGATCTGGCGGCGGTGAGGTTTGGCGAGCAAGAGCAGCGGGGCGGCGAGGTGAAGACGAAGGCGCCACTGGCCTCACCGGCGCCGTCTGGCGGGCTTGATCCCCGGCGGTTGTAGCGGCGCACTGGAGACTCCAGCGGCTCGATTCCGGAGGCAAGCTTGCAACTCCCTCTGTTTTTTTTTTGTTTTCTGGTGTTGGCGGCACAACAAGGAAAGGGGGCTTCTCTGGCTAAGCGACGCTTCTCCGGTGGCATCGATGGAGACAACTCCAGGCGTGGTATCACATCGACAAGAAGATGAACTGCAAATAGTTACAGACGGTGGCGGATTGGACTGCGCGAGGGGCAGCGGGTGGGTTTGGATGCCTAGGCGAGAAGGCGGGCCAAGGCACGAGCTTTCCGGCGAGGGCTTCGACTCTCGGCGTATGTTGCTTCCGGTGTGCCGATTTGACAGAGGAGGAGGGGGGAACAGAGGTCGATTTGTGCTGCTACGACGTTTGTTGTGGGTTGTTGTTTGCAGGTGTTCGTTGCTCAAGATAGGCTCGACGGTGGCGGTGCTGGCTCGAAAAAGGAGGACGAAGGTGAGGAGCTGAGGAGATATGTGAAGGTTGTTCAGATGAGCAGAGGTGGAGAGTTGAGAGGCTCAATTTGCAGACAGTGGACAATTGAAACGATAGGGAAGAAATGAGGGATCACAGGCTGAGTCAAATTGAGGGGATCAAAGGGTCGGGGGTAGCTGAGCTAGCCACAGAGAGAAGGAGCGTGCAGGGGGCTACCTCGGGTAGCTTGGGCGGGATCAGAGGCCAGCAAGGGTGACAATAAGGGTGTCATCAGGCATAAGGAAGAAGGAAAGGACATTTATGAAAGGGAATAAATAAATAAATAAATCGATCAAGAATAACTCGATCGAAAACATTTGAAACGGGATTCCCGAATCGAAAAACTTTCCTGAATTTTCCGAAAATAATAAAACGGATATACGTAAACGTATCAAAAACTTAAATATGATCGGGAAAAATATTTTACGCCTTAAAATACTTTTAATAAAAAATTTAATCTAATAAAATATCGATAGAAGTCGGATAAATAAATATCGAAAACGCGCCATAAAATTTGGGGTGTTACAGCCGAAACGTACAATCCATCCTTCAACCTTTCACAAATCATTCATTTTCGATCCATTTTCAAATCCGCTTGTACCAACGAGTCCCTTATCTTGTCCTCTACATCGTGGTACAAATCTATTTTCCGTTTGTTAGCTTTTTGGTAAAGCTTCTGTTTACCGCTATCGGAACGCCGACGGACCACCGCAAGTCATCAAACGTAAGGTTTCATACCGTGCTCTTACTCCCCGTATCGCCAGGAGTCCGTACCTTCTTCCGGATTGTATATCGGGTTAGGAACGAATAATTTATGAATTTATTTGTTTTTCGTATTGCGGGTTAGTATAAATTGACCTTAAGTTGGTTAAAATGGATAATTGAAAATTTCATTATGCTCGTTACATTATTTTGGTAATTATGGGATTTTTAGTTTGATGATGATATAATGAGTTGGATATATGCCTTGATGTGGATTTAAGGTTTATCATATTATTCGAGGTTATGGGATGTATATGATTCCTATGGATCCCTTTGGGTCTACGTGTGACCCTTTGCTTGATAAGAGATATGACATCTCTTTATGCCTAGTCTATAGGTTGTGTTGTTCCTCAAGTGTTGAGGTGATCGAGTTGTGGTTGAGCTTTATACGAGGTGGACTTACTTAGCTACCATCCTTATATTGGGTGTTTGCATGAGTGGTGTGTGCTTATATGTTTGCTATGATAGCATGAGATGTAGTTTATACCGACCTATGTTTTGTTGACTATGCCACTCCGTGGCTGTGATAACCTTTCCCTTTCATCCCGTAGTGGAGTCTGGGAGGTTCTCTGACGTCGGGCCAGACTGGTTTACGGGAAGGGCGCAATCCACTCCCATAGGGTACACGGATTGTGTGACCGATACTCGTACAACTGGATATAGCACTCAGAGGCGGGGGATGTATCGGTCTTCGTGTCACATGCTTTCATTTATATTTATTTATATATATATATATATATATATATATACGACTTGAGTGAATGACTATTATATAAAGATGATAAATGGGTAAATGTGTGATATCATGCTGATGTGTTTATCCTTACATGATTGTATTTGTGCTTATGCATTACTCTATATATGTATGGTTAGCTAATGGTTTATTACCTTGTTGTAGATGCCCCACATGATAGGCGTGCTGCTGAGTGATCTAGCATAGTGGCAGGCCAAGGACCTCTCATACATAGGATGTTATGGGCTTTGGGGGGTTGTTTACCTTTCCCTCCTATGTGAGGACGTTGTTGTTTATACTCGGCTATGTTGTTTTACCTTTTGGTTGTACAATTTATATAGTTTTATGTATTTTTTTATATCTGTCAATGCTATGTTGTAAGGTCCAATGAACTTGTTGTCAGGCTAGGGTCAGGATCCATTGTGAGATCATAGCCCAATGTGGCATTCCAAGTCCCTCGGATTCGGGGTGTTACATAAAGTGGGTGGTCTTATTACCAGTTTAGATGTTATAACATAAACAATAAACACACACATAAACAATAAACACACACCACCAAACACTCATCGAAACTAATACAGAGAACACGAGCTAAGTAAGTCCGAAGACTTACATGTCCCTAAGATAAACCTGCTGAATCCCGTACTCAAATTTCCCGCAGGAATGTAACTCAATGCTAAGCATGTCCACGGGTCACGGGTCACCCGTGACCCGGCAGGTCGGTGACCCAGTCGGATCACCACGGGTCCGGGTTCCGCTGGGTTACGGCTGCGGGTCACCCGGCCAACGGTCACATTTTCAAAAAAAAAATCCCAAGGGATAGCTAGACAAAAAAAATAAAAATAAACAAAAAAATATAATATTTAACCCAAAAACATTTCTATAAATACCCTAAACCCAATTCTTTTCATATCACACCAATTCTCATACAATCATCTATTCACTCTCTCAATCTCTCCATAATTTCAAACTCTTACATTCAATTACTCTCCTAATCTCATATTCTCATTCTCTTATTTTCTTTTTAATTATTCATTTTACAACTCTTACTACATTCAATTATTCAAACAAAAATGGGTAGCCGAGGAAGACGTTCTGTTAGCGGTCCTTCATACGACGGAGGTGTTAGCCGAGGACGTCATTCCGTTAGCAGTCCTCCAACCGGTTCGGATATAAGGTGGGGCTTAAGTGGAGATCACGATATCCACGAGGAGAAGGATATCAACATGGAATCACCTCTTTTCCTCAAAACCCAAGAATCCGAGACCCAATACCCGAAGCCGGAGGAGCCGATGAACAACACTCAACTATCGGCGGCGGTCTTCCGATTTTTGTTCACAAAAGGTGGTCCCGTTCCTAACGGGATTTACTATGCCAAATGCATTTTCTGTTCGACACAATACAAGCACAAAAAGGGAGAAGGCTGCTGGAACTACAAGAGACATCTTCGCAACAAGCATCCCGAAAAATTGGGAATGGCACGAGGGCAAACACAACTAACCGGGTACGCATCTACCTCTAACCAAACTCCTTCTTTATTTACATATGATCATGCTTCGTCTATGGATGCATTTTCGGAAATGTTAGCCGTAGATTCTTTGGCATTTAGTTTTGCACAAAATGTTGGTTTGATTGATTGGATGCAACATTATCCTCAACCCGCATATAAACCGATTTCTCGCCAAACCGCTAAAAAAAATGATGCTTAAATATAAAATGCGTAAAGAAGAATTGATTAAATATTTTATGGAAAATGGTTATATTCAAGTTTCTATTTGTAGTAATACTTGGACCGATGATTTTCAAAAAAAATTCATATATGGGTATTACTTGTCATTTTGTTGATAAATTTTGGATTTTAAACAAAAGAGTTTTAGCATTACGAGTTTTCAACGAACAACACACCGCCCAAAACATTGCCCGTTTGATTGCAAATGTTTTGGAGGAATATAGATTACTTTCACGATTTTTTTCAATCGGTTTTGACAACGCCTCCGCTAACACGGCTTCCATTAGAGAGTTAACCAACTATTGTAAGCCGACAATTGGAGGTAAAAATTTTCACATTAGGTGTGCCGCTTATATTTTAAACTTGTGTGTTCAAGAAGGTTTAGCATATGTTGGAGATTTAGTACAAGCTATTCGATAATTTCTTAATGAACTTTGGTCTAAAAAAAGTATACGGTATGCATATTGTAAACAAAATGACGTTTATCCTAAAAAATTTCCAAAAGATGTTTGTACAAGATGGAACTCTACTTACAAAATGATTTCCGAATCATATGAATATCGAGATCTTTTAAGTGGTTTTGCCGCAGAACATATTGACGGTGATTTTGTTTTAGGGGAATCTTGGATTTTAGCAAAAGATGTAATGGAGGTTTTTAAATATTTTCATGATGCTACTAATACTTTTAGTTATGTTTATACACCAACTTCAAATATATTTTGTTATGTAGCAATAATATTGCATTTGCACTTCAACAATGTCTTTTTAATTGATAATATTTCACTAGCTATTTATACAATGCGAAGTAAATGGTTAGATTATTATACAACTATTCCCGATATTTTTCTTGTTGCATTTGTGTTAGATCTTAGACGTAAAATGGATGGTTTAAAACAATTTTTAGAAAGTTGTTATGAATTTTTAGATTTAGAATAACACCCCGATTGCCATGTTTCTACCATAATTGCTAGAGTTAGAAAATTTTTTGATGAATTATTGGTTCAATATCGTGTTTTCGATCAAGGTCAATATTCTCATCCCCCTCCTCGTCCTTCATCTTCAACTACTTCTAAATTTAAATCAATTGCTAGAGATTTGTTTGGCCCGAAGAGGGCAAAAACCACGTTGAGTTCCCATTCGGAACTCGATGAATATCTAACCATTTCTTTTGAATTTAACAATGAAAAATAAGAAGAGGGTTTCAACATATTAGAATGGTAGAGGCGACCGGAGAGAATGAGGTTCCCTACCCTCTCAAGGATCGCGGCACAAATTCTCGCCGTTCCCGCCTCAACGGTAGCGGTTGAGCAAACCTTTAACCGGAATGGAAAGGTGCTCGATCAGACGAGATCAAACATGTTGCCCGAGACATTGGAGGCACAAGTCCTACTAGCCGATTGGAGGAAAGCGGAAATGTGAACACAAAGAAACAACCTATCGGCGGAGGAAGGCGACGAAGATGACGACGAACGACAACAAACGCCATTGGATGTATCGGCGGGAGAGTCCGAAGACTAAGGTAAGGGCCAATCGGGGATATAAACAAAGGTAAGAGAACTACGTGGGCTTTGATTCCTCCTCCCCGAGAGGATATGTAGGCAACCGGGATTCCGGTTCAAACCCAATTCTCCCCCCCTCCCTTTTTTTGTAAGTTGTGTTTAGATAAAATTGGCCAACCCGCCGACCCGTCGGGTCTGACCCGTGACCCGTCCGGTCGCTAACCCGGCGGGTTGGCCGTTTACACGGGTCCGACCCGTGGACATAATTACTCAACGCCAGATCAGACAAGGCACACAATCAATAACTAACCAACAAGCTAGAAGCCCTCGGGCTTCTAGTCTCCCAAAACCTATATGAGGTCAAAACCCTAGCATGCTAGGTTAAACTCCTAATCTTGAAGATCATCATATGATCATACTGCAAACATCACAACGTGTTCATAAACCATCAAACAATGACAAACGGTTCAAGGTCACTACTTGGCATTCTCTCTAAGTTATGCTAGATCGAACCTAGCATGATACTAATACTAAACATAACTAGATCGAGGGAAAAGACACTCACACGATGTCAAAAGAAGGAAGACGATCTATGGATGTTGAGTTGGACTTGTTAGGTCTTTATCGGGACGCTTCGAACCTAACACCAAAATTAGACAAGTTTAGCTCGTATGTTAAATTTAATAGGAATATATAATATACATAAAACTAAAGAAAAACCCGATTTCAATTTCCCACGTTAAAACTCTCAAAAACCTTCTCGAGCAAAATACGGGAATTTAGCAACTTGGTCATAACCCGAAATTACAACTTGAACTGTAAATCCAAATTAATCCAACAAGGCATAAAACATCGTGTAAGTAAATACAAGATTATAACTCAAGGTAAAACCCAATTTTAAAATCCTTAAATATATTTTCCGGGCAAAAAATACCGTTCCAAAAATATAGGTCATAATACGTAATTCAATCTTTGGGTCATATTCCATAAATAAATCTGTAGGGATATATATTCAAATTTCCAAAACTTGGGTAAAAAATGCAATAATAAACATATGGGTACATTCTGCAATTAACACAAATAATAGGGCCCCGATTAGAAAACAAATAGGGTTTTGTACCCTTTACTTGTAACACCCCAAAATTTTCAACTTAGGGAGTTACTGGTTAGGACCGCACAGTGGGTCCCGACCTTAGTTTGACAACAACTTAACGAGATCTTACAACAAGGCACAGATAAGGAAAATCAGAAATCATAAAAGTAGTTCTTAATAATGCATGAATGTGACCAGATCGACTACAGCCGGAAAAGTAATATATCAAAGTACGAAAGGAAACGATGTTCAACTGAAAAACCCACAAATGCAAAAAAACTGCAAAACGTCCTAAGTACGACACCCAGGCTGACCACTACCATCTGGATCACTCGGCATCTGCTCTAACCTGTGTCAAGTCTAAACAACATATCAACCGTTAGCTAACTATCCAAATATAAGCAAAAAGATAACAGCACAAACACAAGCAGAAACAAAAATAAACAAACATCATGCTGGCACTCAACAAATTATTATCTTTTATTTAAGTGATTCACATTATTCAATTTAAGTTGTGGCACGAAAACTATTATTAGTTCTCGCCTCCGTTCCTTATCCAACTGGTGTAGGTCTAGCTGACTTCCTTTGGTAGCATCACTACAAACCATGTGTGGACTAGTCCCGAAAGAAACCCCCAGCGCCCTGCGAGCTACTGAGCGGAATGCCACCGCCCGTTACTCTTAGGCCAAAAATACAGGTCGGTATTTATATATCACAACCTATCTCTCTAACATGTCAATCACACACTACCATCATCATTTATACTCATATTTAGCAGTCAGCTAAGTAAGCCCAAAGGACTTACCTGTTATAACGCTCAACTCTTTAATAACCACTTGCTTTGTAAACTGTACCCACTCAGTTGCCTGTTAAAGGCGATAAGTGTATTAGCACACTTTCACGTAGATAGAAGTCTAAGACTTCTAAGATCAAATAAGTATTAAGACTTACTAGTTACATTATTAGTTTTAGGGTAAAATGACCATTTTACCCTTGGTTCCGATTTTCTCGAAAACCCTAAAATTTATGTCCAAACTCCTATTTGAAGTTCTAAAATATATCCTAACTCTTAGAATTTTATTAGGTGCGAAACTGAAATTTTTCCTATGTTTCTATTTTCCGGAAGAACCGAAAAAGGTTTAACTTCGGCTCTAAATATAAAATTCTTAACAGCTTATAAAATTTCCGAATTAAATCTCTAGATCATCTATGAGGTTCTATCTAACCTTAGAAGAAAGAATTTCTCCAAACTGTTCAGCCGATATTTTTATAATAATTCCCAAAGTCGGTTCTTCACTCTACTTTCCTATACTTAGTCAAATTTTAAGTTTACCAAAACTGCTCAACTACCTAACTTCGGAAGCTCATAACTTTCAATCCGACCGTTCATTCCTTCCCAAATTTTAATATGATAACCTACATATATCCGTCTACAACATATCCAAAATTCAACGGTGGATCTTTATCCAAACGTTTTATAATTGATCGACAAGATGGACTGTTCATAACCTAAAAGCTGAAGGAATTAAATTAAATTTACAGCAGCCAAAATTTCCATTGTTCATAAAAATATGCAGCAGTCCTTTATTCTACTCTTTAGATCTATATGCTCAGCAGTGTACTAATTCGGACTAACCTAAACACCGGAGGAATGCTAGTCGGGTCCCGGTGCAGCGAGGTGCGGCGTCGGCTGGTTCGTAGCACTGCAGATTAAGTCGTAGGGCTGCAGTGAGGTGCTCATTCACCAATCGACAGAAGGAAGCGGAAAGAAGGTCAGCGCACTTACCGGTCTGAGGCGGACGCTCGGCGGCGTGGACAGTGGCTGGCAGCAGCGGCGATGGGCTGCGTTCTGGCGGGATGGCTGCTGCGCAAGGAGGCGACGGCTGCTGCGCTACTGGAGGCGAGGGCTGCTGCGCTACTGGAGGCGAGGGCTGCTGCGCTCCAGTGGCAGGCGGAGGGTTCCGAGGGAGGACGGCGGCATCTCGCAGCGGCTGCACAACGTCACGGTTAAGCCATGGTTTGGTTCGAAACAGGAAGGAACGGGAGAAGGAGGACGGAGGGAAGGAGAGGTCGGATCTTACCGGACTCGACTGGGCGGCGCAGGCTCGCGGTGGCGACGACGGTCGAAGGCGGCGGTCGTCCTTTCGTCCGTCCAAGCAGAGAGAAACGGGATGCGAAGAAGCGATGTGCAGTTGGCGAGGGTATACAGCGTAAGCGGCAATTAGGGTAGATTTAGAGGGAGGTAATTAGCGGATTAGATTAAGAGGGATTAGGGTTAGAATTAATTTAATATTTTTAATTAAGTTTTAAAAATGGGCTTAGGAAAGTGGGCTGATGGTTGGCCCATGTATTAAACGGAACTCATAACCCGTTAATTGTTGTGCGGAAAATTTATATAATACGGAATTAAATTCCGTATTTATAAATTATAATTATTTTTATTTTACCAACGTAAAATTATTTTTGGTCATTTAATTTATCATTTTATGTGAATCTGGGTCACATAAAATGATAGAATTAAACTCGTTTTATTTACTTATTTATTTATTGACGATGGTCTCATCGGACTTTGTTTAATTTTACTTTACCGGAAACTTAAAATTTTTGGTTATTACATCAATGCCCCCTTAAAAGAAGTTTCGTCCCGAAACTTAAATTATTTACCCTTACTCGCACATTTCTTCTGGTATATTTTAGTTTTCTCGACATTCCGTTTTCTACCATGCAGCTACTCAGGCATCAACAAACAAGTATCACAAAATAAAAGCAGAGTCGCTCAAAACAATATGGAAACCTGGAAGGTCAAACAACACAACATCCGAGTACTAACTCGTCAACCAGAAATAACCTCTAACCCCACGAAGAACTCGGGATAGTTACGTCTAATACTCTCTTCAGTCTCCCAAGTGGCCTCATCAGCTCCTCTCCTAGACCACTGGATCCTCAGCATAGGTATCTCCTTGGATCGCAGACGTCTGGCACTGCGCTCCAAGACAGCTACGGGGTACTCTACAAATGTATGGTCAGACTCCACTATCAGATCCTCATGGCTGATGACGTGTCTCGGATCCGGAATGTACTCTCGCAGCTGAGATACATGAAAAACTGGGTGTACTCCCTCTAGTCTCGGTGGCAGTGCTAGTCGATAGGCAACCTCTCCGACTCTCTCTACAATCTCAAATGGTCCGACATACCGGGGACTCAGCTTCCCCTTAATGCCGAAACGTCTAACTCCCCTCGTAGGTGACACTCTCAACCACACCTGTGCACCTACTCTAAACTCCAAAGGTCGACGCCTATTGTCGGCGTAGGACTTCTGACGACTCTGAGCTGCTAACATCCTCTCCCGGACTAAGGCAATCCGGGCGATGTCGTCCTGTATCTGATCTGGTACTACTCCATCAGCCTTGCTAGGCTCATCCCAACATAGCGGTGTACGACATCTCCGGCCGTACAAAGCCTCATAAGGTGCCATCCCAATAGACGCATGCCAGCTGTTATTATATGAAAACTCTACTAGTGGGAGGTGATCTGGCCATACATGTCCCCAATCTAGCACACATGCCCGTAACATGTCCTCCAGGGTCTGGATGGTCCTCTCTGACTGACCGTCTGTCTGTGGGTGGTAGGCAGTGGTAAAGTGAAGACTCGTACCCAGAGCCGTATGTACCTGCTGCCAGAACCTCGAGGTAAAACGTCCATCTCTGTCGGAGACGATAGTCCTCGGTACTCCATGGAGTCTCACAATATGCCTGGTGAACTCCTCTGCTAGACGGCTTACCGGCCACGTTTCCTTAATCGGAATGAAACGTGCGGTCTTCGTCAGACGGTCTACTACTACCCAAATGGCATCAAAACCTCTGCTGAGCCTCAATCCAGTGACGAAATCCATAGAAATGTCTTCCCACTTCCAATGTGGTACTGGAAGTGGGTGTAGCTCTCCTCCGGATCTACGATGCTCAATCTTGACCTGCTGACAGGTCGCACACTGGGCTACTTATCGGGCCACATCAGGCTTCAAACCACCCCACCAGAAGGAACGTCTCAAGTCCCTATACATCTTACTCGCTCCTGGATGTACGGAGTAAGGGGTAGTATGAGCCTCACCTAGTATCCTCTGCCTCAGCTCACGGTCTGATGGCACACAAACACGGTCCTGTCGTCTCATCACTCCATCGGCACCAATAGTGAACTGAGGTGCCTCATCTCGTGACATCCGGTCTCGGATCCGGGTCAACATCGGACAGGTCTCCTGCTTCTGTCGGATCTCACCCAACAGGTCAGGGAGTAACTCTATGGTGGCTAACTGATGAGCTGTATCGGGGAACTGGATCTCTATCTCCAACCAAGCTAAGTCTCTCTGTAGCTGTGGTTGTACTATCAACCGAGCTATCGCCTTCTCCTGAGGCGTCTTCCGACTCAAAGCGTCGGCAACTACATTCGCCTTTCCGGGGTGGTAAAGAATCTCAAGGTCAAAATCCTTGATCAACTCTAGCCACCGCCTCTGGCGGTTATTCAACTCCCGCTGAGTGAATATGTACTTCAGACTCCTATGGTCTGTGAAGATCTGACAGGTCGCTCCATAGAGATAATGACGCCAGATCTTAAGAGCGTGCACTACTGCTGCTAACTCCAGGTCATGAGTGGGGTAGTTCTCTTCATACGTCTTCAGCTGTCGAGACGCATATGCTATAACCTTACCCCTCTGCATCAAGACACACCCCAAGCCCAGCTTGGATGCATCACTGTACACTACGAAGTCCTCTGTACCCTCAGGCTGTGCTAAGATCGGAGCAGACGTCAATCTCCTCTTCAGCTCATCAAAACTCTACTGACACGGCTCAGACCAGACGAACCGAGTAGTCTTCCTTAGGAGGGAAGTAAGTGGTCGGGCGATCAGGGAGAACCCTTCCACAAACCGACGGTAATACCCTGCCAATCCAAGGAAACTGCGAACCTCCTTCACGTTCTTCGGAGGTTGCCAAGAAGACACTGACTCAATCTTCGCCGGGTCGACCTTAATCCCCTCAACGGTCACCACATGGCCAAGGAATGCCACCTCGGACATCCAGAACTCACACTTGGATAGTTTAGCATATAGCTGACTACCCTGTAGAATCTGGAGCACGGTCCTCAAGTGTCCGGCATGCTCCTCTCGACTTCTAGAGAAAACTAGAATGTCGTCGATGAAGACCACTACAAACTGGTCTAAGAAGTCGATGAAAATCCCATTCATCAACTCCATAAATACTGCTGGCGCATTAGTGAGCCCGAATGGCATCACTACAAACTCATAATGACCATACCTAGTCCGGAATGCCGTCTTAGGTATGTCCTGATCTCTCACCCTCAGCTGGTGATAACCCGATCTCAAATCTATCCTCGAGAACACTGACGCTCCATGCAGCTGGTCCAGCAGATCATCTATGCGAGGTAATGGATACTTATTCTTGATGGTGACCTTGTTCAACTCTTTGTAGTAGATACACAGTCTCATCGATCCATCCTTCTTCCTCACAAACAGCACTGGTGCGCCCCATGGAGAAACACTAGGGCGTATGAAGCCCTTCTCTGCTAACTCCTCTAACTGCTTCTTCAGCTCAAGCAGCTCTATCGGGGCCATGCGGTACGGGGCCTTCGAGATTGGTCTCGTGCCCGGCTCTAACTCGATTCTAAAGTCAACACTCTTATGTCAATCTAGAAGTTGACCCCAACTTTTGCTCGGAAAGGCACCATCAATCTCATTTGTGTGAAATGTTAAGTAACCTCTATCTGGACTAACGTAGGATCTGATCAAAATCATCTTCTTCTTCTTACTCCTCTAGTTCTTCTAATACGACTTCATCTGTACTAACTATGATTTGTACCTTTTTCTTAGCCCGCAAGTAAACAACTTCTCTGTTTATACCCCTTTCGCTTCTTCTATAATTCACACTTCTCTTTCTCACTATAAGCCCACGATACTCTTTCCTATTTTAGCTGCATCATTCATCTGCCGTCAATGGATTCATCAGATTTCCCACGATAGATCGTACATACATCTTCATGACTTCGTTTACCTCAGTCATCAACTGTTTGCGGTGCTCCTGTGTGAATCGTTGGTGTTGGTAACTTAAGTCCCATTGTGAGAGGGAAGTTATTACGGCCCTTGGGTATGCCACGATCATTTTCACACACTCTTGTTCCTGAGTTGGTGTTAGATTATAATGTTGCCTTTATAGTGATCCTTTGACTCCGCTTTCAAGATTCTATCATTTGGATATTGGTAACACCATCTTTCTTGTAACTCACTTGTCATATAGAAAGTCACTCTGCCTCCATACTTATGAATTCTACCCTCCACTTTCTGGCAATTCCATAAGCTTCAGTTGTGCGGCTCTTTAAGTCCTCATAGTTGGTTGGACGACATCTCTCTTCTTAACTCTTAGGTTATCAGTGTCTAGGTGGGACCCTCTTGATTAGGATGCCGACTTACCTTGCCAATAGTGGTCATACTCCTCCCTGCTTCTAACAACAACCTTCATATTTTGGTCTGTCGGTAAGCTTAAATTTAATATTTTTTGTTTGGATTGGTTCTAAACCTTACTTTGACTTTAATTATTATGACTGTATCAACGTGGTTCGTATCGTCGTTTTACACCACACTTGAAAGAACCTCTGTGATGTCGCTCCAAATCTGCATCATTGTCAACCATCCAATGCTTTTCCGGAACTACTCTTATGTAAAATCTTCATTTGATCCTATTAAGTTAACTCGGGATCCCCTTCCTTCCATGGTCGTTGGTGTTGTCCTTCAGCCTTCACTTTTTCATCCCGACGTTCCTCAACCAATCGGAGGAGTTGTCTGCCATTCGTCTACCCTAATGCACATAAGATGTGCATACTAATCCTCACGTTGACACCCTTCAAAATCTACTTAGATGTGCCAACGGAGTGAGAAACTCATTAATCTCTATTAAGGACAAAAATATATTATTATGCTAGTAACCTTCGACATAAGTTATCTATTGTACATATCTTTATAAGCAGCTACTACATCAAAATAACATTTCTAAATGTACTAAGCTGCCGAGATCCGCAGAGGTAGTGGTGGTCATCCGTACTTTCTATCCCAACCCGACTCTGTATGCATTTTAAAACTAAAATTCTTTTTGGAAAACTCAGACCCTTTTCGGGTTCTGTTTATTTACTTATATGACCTTTTTAGAAGATTCAAGTGCCATTGTTGCCAACCTAGACCTCTGATACCATATTGTAACACCCCAAAATTTTCAACTTAGGGAGTTACTAGTTAGGACCGCACAGTGGGTCCCGACCTTAGTTTGACAACAACTTAACGAGATCTTACAACAAGGCACAGATAAGGAAAATCAGAAATCATAAAAAGTAGTTCTTAATAATGCATGAATGTGACCAGATCGACTTCAGCCGGAAAAGTAATATATCAAAGTACGAAAGGAAACGATGTTCAACTGAAAAACCCACAAATGCAAAAAAATGCAAAACGTCCTAAGTACGACACCCCGGCTGACCACTACCATCTGGATCACTCGGCATCTGCTCTAACCTGTGTCAAGTCTAAACAACATATCAACCGTTAGCTAACTATCCAAATATAAGCAAAAAGATAACAGCACAAACACAAGCAGAAACAAAAATAAACAAACATCATGTTGGCACTCAACCAATTATTATCTATTATTTAAGTGATTCACATTATTCAATTTAAGTTGTGGCACGAGAACTATTATTAGTTCTCGCCTCCGTTCCTTATCCAACTGGTGTAGGTCTAGCTGACTTCCTTTGGTAGCATCACTACAAACCATGTGTGGACTAGTCCCGAAAGAAACCCCCAGCGCCCTGCAAGCTACTGAGCGGAATGCCACCGCCCGTTACTCTTAGGCCAAAAATACAGGTCGGTATTTATATATCACAACCTATCTCTCTAACATGTCAATCACACACTACCATTATCATTTATACTCATATTTAGCAGTCAGCTAAGTAAGCCCAAAGGACTTACCTGTTATAACACTCAACTCTTTAATAACCACTTGCTCTGTAAACTGTACCCACTCAGTTGCCTGTTAAAGGCGATAAGTGTATTAGCACACTTTCACGTAGATAGAAGTCTAAGACTTCTAAGATCAAATAAGTATTAAGACTTACTAGTTACATTATTAGTTTTAGGGTAAAATGACCATTTTACCCTTGGTTCCGATTTTCTCGAAAACCCTAAAATTCATGTCCAAACTCCTATTTGAAGTTCTAAAATATATCCTAACTCTTAGAATTTTATTAGGTGCGAAACTGAAATTTTTCCTATGTTTCTATTTTCCGGAAGAACCGAAAAAGGTTTAACTTCGGCTCTAAATATAAAATTCTTAACAGCTTATAAAATTTCCGAATTAAATCTCTAGATCATCTATGAGGTTCTATTTAACCTTAGAAGAAAGAATTTCTCCAAACTGTTCAGCCGATATTTTTATAATAATTCCCAAAGTCGGTTCTTCACTCTACTTTCCTATACTTAGTCAAATTTTAAGTTTACCAAAACTGCTCAAATACCTAACTTCGGGAGCTCATAACTTTCAATCCGACCGTTCATTCCTCCCCAAATTTTAATATGATAACCTACATATATCCATCTACAACATATCCAAAATTCAACGGTGGATCTTTATCCAAACGTTTTATAATTGATCGACAAGATGGACTGTTCATAACCTAAAAGCTGAAGGAATTAAATTAAATTTACAGCAGCCAAAATTTCCATTGTTCATAAAAATATGCAGCAGTCCTTTATTCTACTCTTTAGATCTATATGCTCAGCAGTGTACTAATTCGGACTAACCTAAACACCGGAGGAATGCTAGTCGGGTCCCGGTGCAACGAGGTGCGGCGTCGGCTGGTTTGTAGCACTGCAGATTAAGTCGTAGGGCTGCAGTGAGGTGCTCATTCACCAATCGACAGAAGGAAGCGGAAAGAAGGTCAGCGCACTTACCGGTCTGAGGCGGACGCTCGGCGGCGTGGACAGTGGCTGGCAGCAGCGGCGATGGGCTGCGTTCTGGCGGGATGGCTGCTGCGCAAGGAGGCGACGGCTGCTGCGCTACTGGAGGCGAGGGCTGCTGCGCTACTGGAGGCGAGGGCTGCTGCGCTCCAGTGGCAGGCGGAGGGTTCCGAAGGAGGACGGCGGCGTCTCGCAGCGGCTGCACAACGTCACGGTTAAGCCATGGTTTGGTTCGAAACAGGAAGGAACGGGAGAAGGAGGACGGAGGGAAGGAGAGGTCGGATCTTACCGGACTCGACTGGGCGGCGCAGGCTCGCGGTGGCGACGACGGTCGAAGGCGGCGGTCGTCCTTTCGTCCGTCCAAGCAGAGAGAAACGGGATGCGAAGAAGCGATGTGCAGTTGGCGAGGGTATACAGCGTAAGCGGCAATTAGGGTAGATTTAGAGGGAGGTAATTAGCGGATTAGATTAAGAGGGATTAGGGTTAGAATTAATTTAATATTTTTAATTAAGTTTTAAAAATGGGCTTAGGAAAGTGGGCTGATGGTTGGCCCATGTATTAAACGGAACTCATAACCCGTTAATTGTTGTGCGGAAAATTTATATAATACGGAATTAAATTCCGTATTTATAAATTATAATTATTTTTATTTTACCAACGTAAAATTATTTTTGGTCATTTAATTTATCATTTTATGTGAATCTGGGTCACATAAAATGATAGAATTAAACTCGTTTTATTTACTTATTTATTTATTGACGATGGTCTCATCGGACTTTGTTTAATTTTACTTTACCGGAAACTTAAAATTTTTGGTTATTACATTACTGTTGGTTGAGAGAAGAACGCAAACAGGGGCCTCTCCGGCGGCTTGTTTGTGGCCAGTGGCTTCTGCAGAGGCTGGCTCCGACAGCGTGGCACAAGATGGCTCTTCCGGCGTCGTTCCTGGCAACAGAGCGTGAAGGTGGGTGGCTCGAGTCCGCCGGAGTCCAAAGCAACACAGGACGGCAAGGTAGAGGAGAGACATCTCCAGCGGCGACTCCAGACTCCGGCGCTAGGGCAGAGGCGGCTACTCCCGGGGAAGGGGTTGTTGCCCCATTGCATCGGCTACATGCTCGAAAAGGTTTCTCAGTTGCAGTTGAGTTTGAGGAAGAGAGAAACGAGGCGCAGACTTGGAGAGGGGAGAGAAGAGAGATCGATGGAGGCGGGCCAAGGTGGCTCCTCTAGTGGCTCTGGCCTCCGGCGAGACTCGAAGGAGTTGTAGGCTTCGGTTTCTTGTTCGGTGAGAAAGAGAAGAGTGTTGGAATAATTAAATTCCCTAAACCGTAAACGCAAGGATCAATATCATGCTAGGGTTATTAAGGAATCTAGAATTTACATACCTAGTTCCATAGTAGCAATCGGATCAAAACTTTAGTGCGAAATCTACGATCCGAATGAGCGCCGCAGGTATACAGTCAAACCTCCTTAGGGTTTCTTTAGGTTTTCTCTCTGACACGTAGAAAATGGAAAACGGTAGATTGATTTGATGTATTGGGAACCTTAACCTAATAACGTTTATATAATGACCTAATAGAATTCCACTAAGTCTATTGGGTCAAAGTCTGATATCCACCCATTAAGGCCATACCGTTTAATAAAAGTCTACGGGCTTTACTCGATTGAATCACTTTTATTAGCCCGCTAATATATTTAGTCATATAATATAATTGGTTATTATAATATGTAAGCCCACTAATAATAATAAAATTAATAAAATCTTACAATCTCCCACTTGGGCTACATATTAAATAAACAACTATATTATCCAAAATTCTTTATGTGTACACGTAATGACTAATTTTATATGTAGACTTATTCTTTAATCAATCTGGTCCACCTCATATATCAATATGAGATCACGGCGGCTTTCGTCACATCATCGTGACTAAACCTTATGTGCTCACCACATTAGTATATTCGATGACATAGATCAAGTATGGATGAGTGGCATGAAAATTACATGAAATGTGATTCTAAACATGTCTATTTTCAACTAGTTCTTCTTTATTCGGAGATCAATCCAAAACAACCTTTAGTTCAAGATGTAAATGACGGCAACTTTATTATGCATAAACTATAAACATAAAACATCTAATCAAACTCCCACTAAGTCAAGGGATTACAAAACTGTCAAGCCCCATACGAGTAGTGTGCTCATGAAAAACCTTAGGAGGCAAACCCTTAGTTAACGGATCCGCAATCATGGAGTTTGTACTTGTGTGTTCTACACAAATTTGCCCACTTTGAACTTTTTCCTTCAATGACAAGAACTTGATGTCAATGTGCTTCTCCTTTACAGAGCTTTTGTTGTTATTGGAGAACAATACTGCAGCCTTATTGTCACAAGATAACTTCAGTGGCCTTTCAATTTCAGTAATCACACGTAGGCCTGTGACAAAATTACACAACCATATCCCATGAATGGATGCTCCGAAGCAAGCCATGAACTCTGCAGCCATAGTGGAGGTATCTACAAGTGTTTGTTTGACACTTTTCCAAGATATAGCTCCTTCAGCCAATATGAAGACATAGCTTGAGGTGGATCGTCTACTATCAATACAACCGGCAAAATCAGAATCAGAATATCCAACGATCTTCAATCTGTCTGATTTCTTGTAAGTCAGCATGTAGTTCTTCGTTCTTTGCAAATACCGGAGAACCCTTTTTGCTGCTTTCCAATGATCCGATCCAAGATTACTTAAGTATCTGCCAAAAGTCCCACAATAAATGCTATGTCGGGACGGATACAAACTTGAGCATACATTAGACTCCCTACTGTTAGCATGAAATATGGCAATATTCTAGGCACTTATTTTGGTTGTTTTTCCCTTATTATTGTGTACATGGATAAGGTTTTGAAGCAAATGTTAGCTTGTTCATCTATTTTGTCGATATGGAAGTCTACACTAGCTTTGTGTTGATTATAGGTGAATAGGAGCTGGAATCGGAGCATTTGAGAGAAAAAAGGGAGTAATCGATCATGTTCGAGGATTAGGAGATACATCAAAGAAGCTAAGGAAGGAGCTAGGAAGAAGAATGACACGAAACAACGGCAACAACATGTATTATACACTTCCACGCCCTGAATTACGGCCGTGGAGAAGATGATTTGAAGTCCACGCTCTAAACCACGGCCGTGGACTTGGCATCATGAACATGGAAGAGAGTTTGGAGCACTCTAGTAAGTTACACGGTCTAAATTACGGTCGTGGAAGTCACAAGGCACCATAATCTGTTTCCACGCTCTAAACCAGGGTCGTGGAAGGTTGTGAGACCGTGATTTAGGCAATCTTTTGACGTGTCATTATTTGCCACATCATTTACGTATTGGGCCTTGACGGTAATTCTTTCTCGTCTTATAAAAAGGCTGGAAAAGAGAATTTCGAGGACGGCCGCTTACCCTTGTTTTCAGAACTGTTGCTTATGATTGATTGGAAGTTGATGGGAGTTGCGGAAATGCCGGATTGTTGGAGATTGGAGATTGCTTACAACGGAGGTTTAGCCTTTTTCTTAGGTTTTGATATTGAAGACGGATTGACATCCCGTTCTTCGTACTTGCCTTATATCATTGTGAGGTTTTGTGGTATATATTCTGAATCCATTAACATTGCTTCTTGTGTTTTGGATTTGAGAATTGGTTTTGAAGTTTTATTGAGTATTTGAGGGTTTTCATCTTTCATTCTTCTTAAATTGAATATTGATATCATGACAATGGTTATTGGCTAAAACCTTTTAGCAATGCTAAGGTGAAGGGTTGATAGTTGTGGCTTAGATGATGATAGATCAATCGTAATTTGATTGGACCCTGAGAGTTAGAGAAATATCGTCGACACCCTAAATCACGGTCTGTTCTTAGGTTTCCACGGCCGTGGTTCTCAAGATCTACCCGTGATTTACCCCAGTTTACGAACTTTGCTTTTACTTTGATCCAAAGTTAAGGATTAACTTTAACCTAGTCTTGGCTTGCCTTTCCTAGGTAGTAGTGAGACTCAACATCCTCTATTTTGGTTTGAGTGTCACAACCTTAACCGTTTGAGTTTATCTTGATCCTTAGGTTACAAGTTTGGGTATTTGAGATTAATTCTTGTCCTTAGATCTTTTCTATACTGCAACCTCAACAACCTTTATAGAGAGTGTCTTTGGGTAAGTCATATAAGGTATTGGAACTTCACCGTATATTACTTTACTTTAGTATACCTTCGCAATTCTTAACTCTGTCCTTAATTCTTTAGTATATCTTGAATCGATTGCCACAATTAGACACCTGGATCTTTAGGGTTGCTGTTTTCCCTAATATTTGCAAAGTTTTACATCTTTATTTGCTTGACAATTGAAATTGGATTTTGTTTCACCAAATCCTTGTGTTCGATACTTTGGAATACTTGCTAATCTACGCCGATCCATACACTGCGGGTTCGCTTGCTTTTATTTCAGTTTTATAAATATAAAGCTTATTTGTACGCACGTTTTCGGGCGAACACCTACCACTGAGGAATAGGGAACCGTTTGCATCTCCTTTATTTCAAGATCTGTTTTGGGGCACTGCTTGAGACTAAATTTGTCTCCTTTAGCTATTGGTGTATCTCCAGCTGAGCAATCTTTCATGTTAAATCTGCTTAGTATCTTTTCGATATAACCCTTTTGTGATAACCTGAGGATACCTTGAGATCGATCTCTTAGTATCTGAATTCCTAAGACAAAATAGGCGTCCCCAAGATCTTTCATCTCAAAATTTCTAATGAAAGATTTCTTGGTTTCGTGCAATAAGCCTATATTGTTACAAGCCAATCGTATGTCATCAACATACAATACCCAAAAGATAGATTTGCTCCCACTGAATTTGTGATACACACAATCTTCAACCTTATTCACCTCAAATCCAAAGGAGGTGATCACTTGATGAAATTTATGATTCCATTGCCTTGATGCCTGTTTAAGCCCATAGATGGATTTCTTTAACTTACAAGCCATAGATTTTGAATCTTTGGATTCAAAATGTTCTGGTTGAACCATATAAATGGTTTCATCAATGGTTCCATTGAGAAATGCTGTTTTAACATCCATCTGATGTAACTCTAAATCAAAATGAGCTACCAGTGCCATTATTGTCCTAAAATAGTCCTTAGATGAAACCGGAGAAAAGGTCTCTTTAAAGTCAATACCTTCCTTTTGAGTGAAACCCTTTGCAACTAGACGGGCCTTATATCTTTCGATATTGCCTTTTGCATCCCTTTTGGTTTTAAATATCCATTTACAACCAATGTGTTTTGCACCTTTTGCCAACTCGACAAGATCCCATACGTTATTGTCCTTCATGGATTTCATCTCCTCTTGCATGGCTTTAATCCAGTATTGAGAGTTAGAAATTTGAAGGGCCTCAAGAAGATTGATTGTATCATCCTCTGCAATGCCTGCTGAATCTTCTTGTTCCATAAGATACGTGATGTAATCATCTGGTATCTCTCCCACAAGATCTTCTTGTTCTGCTAGATATACAATGTAGTCATCCATATTGCATATCTTCTTTCTCTACCGGATCTCCTTAAAGGCACTTCTTGAGGTGGTTGAATTTGCTCTATGGAAGGAACTTCATTGTTGTCTAAAACCGGAGTTGTTTCTTGAAGAGTGTCAAGAGTTGTATCTTGATCACTTTCAATAACAATATTGGGAAGAGAGATAAATTCCTCTTCCTCAAGGACAACTTCGTCAAGAGTGACATTCCTTAATCCTTCCTCTCCAAATTCTACATCCTCAAGAAATTTGGCATTTCCCGACTCAAAAAATGATCGGGTAGCGGGATCATAAAATTTAAACCCACGAGAGCGTTCAGCATATCCAACAAAGTAGCAGCTAGTTGTCTTAGAGTCCAACTTTCTTTCGTTAGGCTTGTAAGGCCTTGCTTCAGCCGGACATCCCCAAATGTGTAAGTGCTTTATGTTGGGCTTTTTCCCAGTCCACATTTCATATGGGGTTTTAGCTATCGATTTGCTAGGTACTCTAATAAGGATATATACTGTAGTTTTTTAGCGCTTTTCCCCAAAGTAATTCAGGTAAAGAACAATGATTAATCATACTTCTCACCATATCCAATTGTGTTCTATTCCGTCTCTCAGCAACACCATTCATACTGGGTTTGCCCGGCATAGTGTACTGAGGGACAATTCTATACTCCTTTAGGAAGTTAGCAAAGGGTCCTGGACGTTGTTCTCCTGATCCATCATATCTGTCATAGTATTCTCCACCACGGTCAGATTTAACGGCTTTAATCTTCTTACCAAGTTGAAGTTCAACTTCAGCTTTGTAAGCCTTGAAAACATCCAGAGATTGTGATTTCTCACGTATCAAGTAAAGGTACCCATATCTGGAGTAGTTGTCTATGAACATAATAAAGTATTGTTGACCATTCCACGCAGCTGTAGGGAATGGACCGCAAATATCCGTATGTATTAGTTCCAAGACTTTTGTACTTCTGTTGGCACCTAAATTTCTTATGTTTGTTAATTTTCCCTTGACGCACTCAACACAAACTTGAAGGTTTGTTAAATCAAGGGAATCAAGAATTCCTTCTGACACAAGCCTTTGAATTCTCTGTTTAGAGATGTGACCTAAGCGCTTATGCCATAAGAATCAGAATCTTCATCCAATTTTCGCTTTGTACCTCTAGAGCCTGCGTGCAGGATTTCATTATGGGAAGCAACCGTTTCTAGCATATAAAGACGATCAATTAAGATACCGGTACCAACAAGATTTGAATTTAAGGAAATACTGAAATTTCCATTTCCAAAACTACTATAACACCCCAAGTTCTCAGAACTCGGGGAGCTACTAGTTAGGACCTCACAATGGGTCCCGACCTTAGTTTGACAACAATTTCACTAGGATCTTACAACAAGGAACAAAAGTATTAAAAATATTTGAAAACATTAAACAATGTATACATGAAGAATATGTATCAGCCTTACAAAGAAAAGGTACCAAAACGATACATATGAAGAATAGAAGACATCCCCGTCCCCAACTAAATGAGTACGTGGATCCGGCTAACCATTCCCTCGGGATCTCTCTACAACTGTCTTAACCTGCAAGGCATCTACAAGCGGTATAAAACCGTTAGCTAACATTCTATGCATAAGTATAAAGGTAAAAGCACAAACACACAATATACACAATCAACATGCAATACTCAATCCTTTTATTATCTTTAATTAGGTGATAGGTTATTACTAATGATACTTATTTTGTGACACGAGGGATTCCTAAACCTCACCCCTGTCCCCGTTTACCAACGCAGAATGGTACTAATGCATCTGACCGTTTACCTGACTGGGTTGGTCGCAGGGAACCTCCTAGACTCTCGTAAGAGCTAGGCAGATGATGTCACGACCCGTTATCATACACTTGGGTCAATTACGTAAATAATAAAGTCGGCCTAATCCGGTTTCGTTGTTTATCATAACCAACAAACACCACTCATACACAATACACTCATACAAGAAGCCAACTAAGTAAGTCCGTGGACTTACTAGAATCAAATCTCGACTCTCTTAATCACCACTCAATCGGTAACTGTAGGAATTCAGTAGCCTGTCAAAGGAGGCAAGTGTGTCAGCACACTTTCTAGGTAATTAGAAGTCTAAGACTTCTAAGATAGTAGATCCTATTAGAACAGAATTTAATACAGTAC
Organism: Fagopyrum esculentum; assembly: GCA_033239045.1. Classification (NCBI taxonomy): domain Eukaryota; kingdom Viridiplantae; phylum Streptophyta; class Magnoliopsida; order Caryophyllales; family Polygonaceae; genus Fagopyrum; species Fagopyrum esculentum. Next base: position 40,876,666 of record BSUD01000003.1, read on the forward strand.
CAATTTATGGTAAAATGATTATATTACCCTTGGTCCTGAAACTTCCAAAAATTCCATAATTTATGCTTAAACTCTTATTTGGGACTAAAATGTCATATTGTAACTCCTAAAGATGAGTTTGGTTACAACTTGACAAAATATCCATTTTCCTATTTTCCGAAAGATCATTAGGTCCAACTTCGGCTTCAAATATAAAATTCGAATAAACTTATGAAAATTCCGAAATAATTTCTTAGGTCATCTATGATATCCAATCTACTCATAGACACAAGAATTTCTTAAAACTGTTCAACCATCACCTCTACAAAAATTTCCAAAGTTGGTTACAACACTTGAAAGTTTCTATACTTAGCCAAAATCTGAGTATGTTTTCTAACTCTACAACAAGTCCACTTTGAGCCACTATAACTCTAAATCCCACCGTTGGATTCATCCCAACTATTGACATATTAACCTATGAATGCACTAAACAACATCTCAAAAACTGAACGGTAAATCTTATCTCTAAGGCATCAAAAAGTATGCTCAAACTTGACTGATCAACACAAATTCTAGAAATTCAGCAACGACTTAACAAAACAGCACACTGTCTTAACTTTGAAAAATCATAACTCCTAAACCTCTCGATTAAATCCTCTCACATTTTGCTATACTATACTATGTAAGCCTAACTAAGACATATCCAAAATTCAAGTCCAATAGAGGTCAATAACCTATTCAAACCTATCTCACAAAACTTCATCACAAACAGTTTTTCTCAACAGTTAGAAATTTCAGCACAACAGACTAAACTGCTTACGACCCAATCTTTGAAAAATCGTAAATCGTAAACCACTCGTTGGATTTCTCCCAAATTTTAATATGACCTACAACAATATGTCAACTATATCATATCCAAAATTCAAGCCCAACAGAGATCAAAAGCCTATTCACAACTATCTCACAAAACAACATCCCATGCTGTTTTTCCCAACTCAACACATTTATAAAAAATTGTACGAGGAGTCAACTTTGAAACCCCATATCTCTCAAACCGTAACATGGATTCCTCTGAAATTTTAGTATGATTTACTGTGCAAGACCATATACGACATATCCGAAAACCAGCCAAAAAGAAGGAATATTGCATACCTAGATCTGACCCCAAAGTTGAATGATTGTCACCGTCTTAAAACTCAGGAAAAAATGAAGCAGCCCTTGAGATTGTTCCTGGGCTGTTATGTCTGGGTTCCAGGCAGTTTGGAGGCAACTATTAGCACATATATGTTCGCTCCAAACGGTGTGTGCAAGCTTTAAATTTATAACCCTAGATGTAAGCTTAAAACAAGGATGCGAACCCGCAATGTACGGGTCAATCGTAGTAAAAAGCAAGAAATTCCAGGAGTCGATCACAGGGACTGTTCGCTCCAAACGGTGTGTGCAAGCTTTAAATTTATAACCCTAGACTTAAGCTTAAAACAAGGATGCGAACCCGCAGTGTACGGGTCAATCGTAGTAAAAGCAAGAAAATTCCAGGGGTCGATCACAGGGACTTAGTGAAACAAAGTCCAGTACGGTATGCTAGTGTTGATGCTAACCACAAGAGCAAGTATACAATCAAAGATGAATAAGATGTCAAATAAGCAAACATGCAATTCTAGGGATTAAAGCATCTAGTTGTGGTTCCAACTCAAGATCTATAGATAAGCGGACAAAGCTGAGATTTTTGCATGGGGAAGGTGTTTCTAAAGTGGAGTAGATCACCGGGTAAGTCTCACTACACACTAATCCCAAACCGTAACTCCTATTACCGGGTAAGTCTCAAGGAATTAAGATAAAGAACTATAACCTCAAACTAACACACCATCTAAGGGAATAGAATCAACCTTTACCGGGTAAGTCTCAGGCTAACTCACAAAGATGGGATGGAAGCACACTCAAACCCCAATAAAGGACAAGCCTTTATTACCTAAACTTATGATCGTTGGTATACAAACTAAGGAATTACCGGGTAAGTCTCATCCTAAGCTTGCTTTGAACCAGAAAGGTATAATAAGAATAGGATTTGGCAAACTCTAACACATTAACTCTCAGTTAAGGATCGGATAAGCCACCTCGGTCAGACAGTTTCCACCCCGGCCGAGATGTTCATCGACTGAACGAGATGCTTAGGGTTAAGGTTAAAGGCTCGAGCTTTCAGGATCCTACTGGAATCTAAGATTATTCTATCATTGTTTTTCCCACAACCTTCAGCCAATCACCCTAGAATCACACAAGGAAATTAGCCACTCATCATCATAATGAAAGTATTAAATATATGGGAAGAAGGTGAATATTTGAACAAAGAAGAATTTAATGAAAACACTTCAATAACTGAATCAAATATCACACAAAATCGTTCCTTGGATAATAATCCAACTAGACAAGACAACAAGGAAAGGAATTGAAGACAATCTTACAAAACCCTCCAAAAAGCTATAAAGCTATAGTCTTCAAATCTTCCTTCAACCTTCAAAAAGGTTCTTCAACTCTCTCCCAAATTGGAGTATGATGCGGCTGCTGCGCTGATAAACCCTGATCGACGATATAGCGTGCTGTATGCAGCCTCTAAGCATGATCGGATTTGTGGAAAATCCAATCCTTTTTATAGGAAAAATAAACCTCCAAAGATAATAAATCTTAAGAAGATATATTCCCATAAAAATAGGTAAAATATATGATTCTGCATATCTCCTTCCTTCTAGAAGCTCAGCCCAAAAATATAAGATCACTTTCCAATTTTAAAAGATCTCAGCCAAGAATAAAATATTCTCGCCGCGTCCTAGGTGTTCGCCTCGGTCGAGTCGGTGTCTCTTGATCGCCTCGGTCGAGATGAATCTCTGGTCAACCGAGGTGACTCATAACTGAATGTAGAATCTTCAAAACTGGTCCAAAGTAAATCTTTAATCCATGGTTGTGCTTCCTGAATGTAGCTCCAAATGACTCTTGACTCCTTTTGCTCCTTTTTGATGCAATACGTACCATATTACCTGCAATTACAACGAAACTAGGTGTAGACCTCGATTCTCGCAAAGGTAGATGAAATGGTAGTAAAATCACATAATGTACATACAAACATGCAGATTATGAAAGATAAAACGTCCAAACAAACCCCAAAATATAGACTATAATTCATGCTATCAAAATACCCCATACTTAGCCCTTGCTTGTCCCTAAGCAAGTTCCTCATATAGAAATCAAGATAGAATGGATTATAAGTCAAGAAAATCAATGAAAAGTCTTTCAAAAATATTTTTATGGTGTGCAATCATCATAGATCACTCTAAGAGAGTACTTCCTGGAAATTAAAAACTCAATATGATCAAAACATTTTATAAATATAGGAAAGTTGTTCATCTTTGCATAAAATCATAGAATGCATAATAAATCATAATTATCAAAATTAATCATGTATAATCCGATTTAAACCGCTAAGTCAATCAACAAGCTCAAGGTCTCAAGGGCTTCCCAAAAGAAAGGTCAAGAAACGTGTAGGGTAGGGATGTATGTAAGGTAATGTGGTGCTAGAATCCGGGAAAAGGATGAACTTCACTTTCACTTTGACTTGCAACATCTTCCACCAATAAGCTTTGCTTATTTCACACTTTTTTTCTTTTACTTTACTTTTTGGGATGCATGGACAGAGGTGCACAATAACCGAAGCCTAGGAAATCCGCAATCATCAATTTCTCGAGATGCGTCAAACCTTTGATGCACATACCATGACCCGTTAGGAATATCGCTCAATCCGACTTTGGCAAGACACAAACACCCGGCTATGTGAATGGTGCCGAGTTACTCATCTTCATGATTGACTTCCCCAAACCTATTATTGCTTTCTAACACTTTCACTTTCAGCCACTTCTCAACTTTTGACTTGCTTTCACCACTTCGCTTGCTTCCAAATTCCCGGATAGGTAAAGGGAGGCAATATGTATATGAGGGGCTAAGCATGATCAAGAAGAAGAAGAAGAAGAAGAATGAATTGCCTTGGTCTTTCCAAGAAGAACGTGAGAGAACTTATGCTGCGGTGTCAACCTTCAAATTCAACATAATTTGGATAAAAATAAAGTATTAAACATGCCAATAATTTCAAACAAAGCATTTAGCAACTTAAACATATCATAAAACATTTCAAACATATAAAGAATTTAAAACCAGTCAGTAAACAAGATCTTCACTGAGATCATATCCAGATAAGTAACACAAATCGTTTTCGAAAACTCTCAGTTAACCCACATCGGTCGAGATGTTCTTGGTTCAACCGAGGTGAAACACCTCGTTTTGCCAGAACTGTCCCGGTCGAGGTCAAAAAATTTTTTTAAAACCATTTTTTTTTCGGTTTCGACGTTTTTCTCAATCAAATAACCTGTAAGTATGCATGCAATCTCAGATAAACATATAAATGCAGATAAAGCATGAATATGAAAATATCCGATACATCATAAGTCGAATAATACATCATAAGTCAAATAAGTCAGATAATACATCAACTACCCCATACTTGAGACACACTGTCCCAGTGGGTGTAAATAAAGTCTGAAAGAAAGGAGGACTCACCGGATAAAGAGCCGAACTGCATAAAAATAAAATAAATAAAATCCTGCAGCTCCTCAGTAGTCCTCCATCAGCGGGGCCCATGCTGTCTGCCAAAAATGTGGGTCGAAGACCGAAAACTGTGCAGACCATCTGATGCCCTGAGGCGCTGTCCGCTCCCAAGGCATAGCAACGTAGGGTGTAGTCAACCCACGAGGAACAAGAATCCGCCTCGTGATCATCTCCTGCAGACCCAGCGGCTTCGGAGCCGCAACCATGGTACACCTACTCAAATCCATATCCTGATACCTAGCGATATGGGTCACTATACCTCCGCAGCAAATATCACCCTTCCCTTTGGCCTTGATCCTGTGCAGATCCTCTGCCAGCATCAAGCCAAAGTCAGGGTATCCTCCCGTGACCATGCAGTATAGGGAGAAAAGCTCCCCCTGTCGGACCTTCTGGGGCGTCTCAGTACGCGCCAGAAGCATCTCACTGAAAACCCTGTGCACTAGTCTGAAGGATAAATGGTAAATAAGCTTCGCCCTGGAATCACCAGGGCGCCACCTGTCTGCATGACTCGTAATGTGGGCAATCTGACCCCAGAACTCTCTAGCTACAGCTCGGGTCGGGAAATCTACAGCGGTGGGGGTAGGGAAGCCAAAAATATCTCTCCAGTGGGCAAGAGGTACTATGTAGTTCCGGTTCATCAACCGGTACTTCACAGCCCCCTCTGTGGGGAGGTAAGTGAAGGAACTGACGAACTCGAGGGTAGGCTCGAGGTAAGCTGGGGCTCGGATCTCAGAAAACTGATCCAGCCCGACTGTGGCGATCATCCTGCTAAGCTCTCCATCTACATGGAGACAGTCAAAGGCAGAAACGTCCAGAAATCTAGGAGCGATAACTGGACGACTAGAAATGCGGTCATAATCTACCCGGTGTCTCTCATGGATCACCGGGATAGAAGGTCGGGATGAGGAAGAAGAAGGGGAAGGAGAGGATCTATCTCTAAGGGCCAGTAATCTATCTGAACTCATCTTCACAAATCAATCTGTCAGACCACCTCGACCGAGGTGCCTCTTTCTTCTCAGAATCTCGAACTTCTCCCTTTCCTGGAGTGCTCCTTCCTGTTATCTGTCCAGAACGCCAAAAACAAAGCAAAGCAAAGCAAAGCAAAAACAAAAACTATCTAAACTAGACTAGAAAACGGGAAAGAAAGCAATACCTTGGGTTGCCTCCCAAGAAGCGCTTGATTTAAGGTCGCTAGCTGGACCATGATGCGTCTCAAACGAGGTAGGAGGTTCCCTCACCCCATACTTCACCTCCATCGTGGGGTGAAGTAAGTAAGTCCATCAAACGCTCCAAAACGTGCAAGTGCTCGTCGGGGAATGAATCGTCTATGGGTGGGCTATCCGTCTCGCGGGAGGATTCCGGTAACCGGCTGAGGTGATCCGCAACTGAATTCTCGGATCCCTTCTTATCGCGGATCTCTAGGTCAAATTCCTGGAGCAAGAGAATCCATCGAATAAGGCGCGGCTTTGCATCTTTTTTAGCCAACAAGTAACGAATGGCTGCGTGGTCGGTGTAGACAATGACTTTCGCCCCTACTAGATAGGAACGAAACTTCTCGAAAGCATATACAACCGCCAATAACTCCTTCTTAGTGGTAGCGTAGTTGCGTTGTGCTACATCTAGCGTCTTGCTAGCATAGTAAATGGCGGTGGTCCGTCCATCCTTCTTTTGCCCAAGCACCGCTCCTACGGCTACATCGCTAGCGTCACACATGACCTCAAAGGGCAAGGTCCAGTCAGGAGGTTGGATAATGGGAGCGGAGATCAACGCTTCCTTAATCCTGTAAAAAGCATCAAGACACTCCTGCGAAAACTCAAAAACAACATCTTTATTCAAGAGGTTAGTTAGAGGTTTAGAAATCTTGGAGAAGTCCTTGATGAATCTCCTATAGAAACCTGCATGCCCGAGAAAACTCCTCACACCCTTAACAGAACAAGGAGGAGGGAGTTTCTCAATAGTCTCGATCTTAGCTCGATCGACCTCAATACCTCGATTAGAAACGAGGTGTCCTAGCACAATGCCTTCATTAACCATAAAATGACACTTTTCCCAATTCAAAACAAGGTTAGTGTCCTCACATCTTTTAAGCACTAGAGAAAGGTTAGATAGGCAGTCATCAAATGAGGAACCATATACAGAAAAATCATCCATGAATACCTCCATGATCTCCTCTATGTACTCGGAGAAGATGGCCATCATGCATCGCTGGAAGGTAGCGGGTGCATTGCACAATCCGAATGGCATCCTCCGATAAGCAAACGTCCCCCAAGGACATGTGAAAGTGGTCTTCTCCTGATCATCCGGATGGATAGGAATCTGGAAGAATCCACTATAGCCGTCCAAGTAGCAAAAGTGTGAATGCTGGGCCAATCGTTCGAGCATTTGATCAATGAAGGGAAGCGGAAAATGATCTTTCCTAGTAGCCGTGTTCAGCTTCCTATAGTCGATGCAAACTCTCCAGCCCGTAACGGTCCTTGTTGGGATCAACTCGTTGTTCTTATTCGTCACAACGGTCATCCCTCCTTTCTTCGGGACGACATGCACCGGGCTAACCCACTTGCTGTCCGAGATAGGATAAATAATACCTGCATCCAACAACTTAAGAACTTCCTTCTTCACAACCTCTTTCATGATCGGATTTAACCGTCTTTGAGGTTCCCGTGAAGTCTTATGATTATCTTCCATTAGAATTCTATGCATGCAGAAAGAAGGGTTAATGCCAATAAGATCGTCCGTGGTGTAGCCTATGGCTTTCCGATGCTTTCTCAGGACATGCATTAGCTTAGATAATTCAGAATTGGAGAGGGAAGCACTAGCAATAACGGGATAAGTAGAATCCGGCCCAAGAAAGATATACCTCAAGTGACTAGGGAGTTGTTTAAGCTCCACAACTGGGGGTGCTTTCTGGGAGGGATCTGTGCTTCCTCTTTCCAGTGGAGTGGTGTCAGAAACTGGACTATGTGCAGTCTCAGTTTGAATCGTCTCTCTGCCGACTTCGGTCGAGGCGCAAAGGCGTTGACCGAGGTGTTCTTCAGACGCCTCGCTCAGTCCAGAAAGTGCCTCGGTCGAGGTACTGCTACTGGATCCGAGGCTGGAAGTCTTCGTTTCCTGGATCAGCTTCTCAGTCATGGCTCCTGGATCTTCTTCCAGTGCCTTCAGGCTCCGTATATCTGCATCACAAGAAGCATCTATACCTTCCTCCATTAAACTGAAGCTAATAACTCTTTCGAGTGGATCATTAATAAGGATAGAGCTCACCAATTCTCTTGATTCCTCTTCATCGTAGATGTTGAAGATATCATCAGTTATTTGCTCCCCTTTCATGGTTGCAAGTAGTGCGAACTCCACCTCATCGCCACCAACGTTGAATTTCAACTTGGCGTTCTTGCAATCCACATTGCAACCCGAAGTTGCTAGAAATGGCCTCCCGAGAATGATAGGAACAGGATAATCTGCGGGAATGTCAAGTACGACAAAATCTATGGGTAGATAGAAGTTACCTAACTTGACCGGAACGTCTTCCAAAATGCCCACGGGATGGGTGATGGAGCGATCCGCCATGTAAAGTCGAATCTTGACCGGCTTGGGCTCTCCAAGACCGATCTTAATGCATAGCTCCAGCGGAATGATGCTCACGCTGGCTCCTAGATCACATAGGGCTTCACAAGTGACATCCCCAACTTGAATGGGAATGCAAAATGAGCCGGGATCTCTCAACTTAGGTGGCATCTTCTCCTTCATGATCTTTATAAGCTCCGAAGACTTAGATGTCATCCTAACTTCACCAACATCCTCCAGCTTCCTCTTCCTTGATAGGATCTCCTTTAAGAACTTCCCGTAGGCGGGCATACCTAAAATAGCATCAAGGAAAGGGATATTAATATGGAGCTTATTCATCAAGTCAAGGAACTTACCAAAGTGCTTGTCAAGATGTGCTCTGGCTCTGGACTGGGGAAATGGAAGTGGTGGTTTATATGCAGGAGGTGGAACATAGGCTTCAGTTGTTCCTCCTGCTTTCTGTTGCACCGCCTCGGTTGGCATCTCGGTCGAGGTGTTCTTCGACTGGATCTGGACCGAGGTGGTCTGCGTCGAGCGAGGTACTGGATCTGTGGTTTTGAGTCCACTCCTCGTCGTGATGGCCATGCACTGGCCCTTAGGGTTAGTTTCCGTCTTTGCTGGAAGCTTCCCTGGATCTCTTGGTGCTTCATTCGCCCTATTAGCAAGTTGTTGTTCGAAGGACTTTTGGGCCCTCGAAAATGAAGTCATAGAATTCTCCATAGCACTAAGCTTGATCAAGATTGCCTCCAGGACTGCGTCCTTCTTTTCCGGCTGAGACGAACTTGATCCTTGCCCTTGGCTCTTCAATGGAGTAGAAGAAGAAGAAGGAGGAGAGAGGAAAGGGTTAGAGGAATCATTAGAGTTGGAGTTTGAATAATTGTTACCGTTGTTTTGGTTATTATTCGCTCTCCAATTGTTGCTATTGGATCCTCTATTGTTGTTGTAGTTGTTGTTTCGGGGTCCGTTGTTGTTGTTACGGTACCCGTTGTTGTTGCTGTTGTTCCTTTGCCCTTGCTCTTCCTTCTTAGTTTGAGCCATCAATAGCTCCTTCAATTGCTTCACGTCGTTCTTCAAGGACGTGAATTGGTTGTTGTTGGTTTGAGTCTCTTGAAAGTTGACTCTTTTAACTCCACCTTCAGCTCCTTGGTGGGTATACTTCTCCATGTGCAAGGCTTGCTTCTCAATGAAGTCCCAAGCCTCGTCAACCGCCATATCCATAAATGTGCCGGCGGAGAGTAGTTGGAGATTAAACTGGGTGTTTCCGTCCAGCCCTTTGAAGTAGATCTCCAACAACTCGATCTTTGGAATCCCATGATGTGGGCAATCCAAAAGGATATCTTTGAACCGCTCCCATGATTTGGACAAACTCTCCTTGTCCTTCATGATGAAAGCATTGATCTTCCCTCTCATTTCAGCAGTCTTTGAGGGGGGAAAGAATTTGGTCAAGAATTCCGTAGTCATCTCTTCCCATGTGCTGATCTTTCCTGCAGGAAGAGATTGATACCAAGTAAGAGCTCTATCTTTAAGAGAAAAGTAGAAAGGTCTTAGCTTGTAGTTGTTATTTTCAATTCTGGGAGGTCGCAAGGTCTCCATCAAGATCTCGTAGTTTTGAAGATGTTGATGCGGCGACTCCTTCTCTAGCCCTCTGAATTGACATTGGCGAATCATCGCTAGAACTTGTGGTCGAAGTTCGTAGTCATGGTCCGCTGGATCTCCTAGGTTCACTCCTGGACGCCTCAGCTGTTGATTAGGGTCCATCCTTTGACCTAGGGTTTGTGGAATTCCTGCAAGAAGAACATCTCGGACTGGCATCCGAAGTGGATGCACATCGGCCGGGGCGTCAGGAACTGGGACTTGCCTCGGTCGAGGATCAATTACTGGATCCTGCATCGGTCGAGGTTGAATCTGGTTCCGAATTGCTGCAATCTCAGCTTCGATTGCTGCATTCCTGGCCTGATTCTCTTCTTTTTCCTGCCTTAGTTCTTCTTTACTGAGACGTAGCTGCTCCTGCGTCTCTCTCAATTGGGCCAAAAGATCGTGATCGTCTTGTTGGGCCATCTTCGCTTCTCTTAAGCGTCGTTTGTATGTCTTTTCCGGTTCGGGATCGTAAGGAACGATTTCCTTTCCAGTGCGGGTTCTTCGCATATACCTAAGAAAGAACCTGCAAAAGTCACTCAAGTAGAGTGGTAAGACAACACGGGGCAAATGCCCCAAGAGCAAACCGTACCGGCTCGGTCTAGACCAAGTCCCCGGCAACGGCGCCAAAAACTTGTTCGCTCCAAACGGTGTGTGCAAGCTTTAAATTTATAACCCTAGACTTAAGCTTAAAACAAGGATGCGAACCCGCAGTGTACGGGTCAATCGTAGTAAAAGCAAGAAAATTCCAGGGGTCGATCACAGGGACTTAGTGAAACAAAGTCCAGTACGGTATGCTAGTGTTAATGCTAACCACAAGAGCAAGTATACAAACAAAGATGAATAAGATGTCAAATAAGCAAACATGCAATTCTAGGGATTAAAGCATCTAGTTGTGGTTCCAACTCAAGATCTATAGATAAGCGGACAAAGCTGAGATTTTTGCATGGGGAAGGTGTTTCTAAAGTGGAGTAGATCACCGGGTAAGTCTCACTACACACTAATCCCAAACCGTAACTCCTATTACCGGGTAAGTCTCAAGGAATTAAGATAAAGAACTATAACCTCAAACTAACACACCATCTAAGGGAATAGAATCAACCTTTACCGGGTAAGTCTCAGGCTAACTCACAAAGATGCGAACCCGCAGTGTACGGGTCAATCGTAGTAAAAGCAAGAAAATTCCAGGGGTCGATCACAGGGACTTAGTGAAACAAAGTCCAGTACGGTATGCTAGTGTTGATGCTAACCACAAGAGCAAGTATACAATCAAAGATGAATAAGATGTCAAATAAGCAAACATGCAATTCTAGGGATTAAAGCATCTAGTTGTGGTTCCAACTCAAGATCTATAGATAAGCGGACAAAGCTGAGATTTTTGCATGGGGAAGGTGTTTCTAAAGTGGAGTAGATCACCGGGTAAGTCTCACTACACACTAATCCCAAACCATAACTCCTATTACCGGGTAAGTCTCAAGGAATTAAGATAAAGAACTATAACCTCAAACTAACACACCATCTAAGGGAATAGAATCAACCTTTACCGGGTAAGTCTCAGGCTAACTCACAAAGATGGGATGGAAGCACACTCAAACCCCAATAAAGGACAAGCCTTTATTACCTAAACTTATGATCGTTGGTATACAAACTAAGGAATTACCGGGTAAGTCTCATCCTAAGCTTGCTTTGAACCAGAAAGGTATAATAAGAATAGGATTTGGCAAACTCTAACACATTAACTCTCAGTTAAGGATCGGATAAGCCACCTCGGTCAGCCAGTTTCCACCCCGGCCGAGATGTTCATCGACTGAACGAGATGCTTAGGGTTAAGGTTAAAGGCTCGAGCTTTCAGGATCCTACTGGAATCTAAGATTATTCTATCATTGTTTTTCCCACAACCTTCAGCCAATCACCCTAGAATCACACAAGGAAATTAGCCACTCATCATCATAATGAAAGTATTAAATATATGGGAAGAAGGTGAATATTTGAACAAAGAAGAATTTAATGAAAACACTTCAATAACTGAATCAAATATCACACAAAATCGTTCCTTGGATAATAATCCAACTAGACAAGACAACAAGGAAAGGAATTGAAGACAATCTTACAAAACCCTCCAAAAAGCTATAAAGCTATAGTCTTCAAATCTTCCTTCAACCTTCAAAAAGGTTCTTCAACTCTCTCCCAAATTGGAGTATGATGCGGCTGCTGCGTATTCTTTGCTGTAATCGAGATCGTATGCGGTGTATGCAGCCTCTAAGCATCGTCGGATTTGTGGAAAATCCAATCCTTTTTATAGGAAAAATAAACCTCCAAAGATAATAAATCTTAAGAAGATATATTCCCATAAAAATAGGTAAAATATATGATTCTGCATATCTCCTTCCTTCTAGAAGCTCAGCCCAAAAATATAAGATCACTTTCCAATTTTAAAAGATCTCAGCCAAGAATAAAATATTCTCGCCGCGTCCTAGGTGTTCGCCTCGGTCGAGTCGGTGTCTCTTGATCGCCTCGGTCGAGATGAATCTCTGGTCAACCGAGGTGACTCATAACTGAATGTAGAATCTTCAAAACTGGTCCAAAGTAAATCTTTAATCCATGGTTGTGCTTCCTGAATGTAGCTCCAAATGACTCTTGACTCCTTTTGCTCCTTTTTGATGCAATACGTACCATATTACCTGCAATTACAACGAAACTAGGTGTAGACCTCGATTCTCGCAAAGGTAGATGAAATGGTAGTAAAATCACATAATGTACATACAAACATGCAGATTATGAAAGATAAAACGTCCAAACAAACCCCAAAATATAGACTATAATTCATGCTATCAGGGACTTAGTGAAACAAAGCAGGTATAGGTTGTCAATGCAACTACTAACCCCAAAAGCGATTAAAACAATCAAAGATGATAAAAAGTCAATTAAGGAAATATGCAATTCTAGGGATTAAAGCATCTAGTTGTGGTTCCAACTCAAGATCTAAAGATAAAGAGGACAAAGGTGAGATTTTGCAAAGGGAAGGTGTTACTAAAGTGGAAATGATCACCGGGTAAGTCTCACTACTCACTAATCCAAAACCGTAACTCCTATTACCGGGTAAGTCTCAAGGAATTAAGGAAAAGAACTATAACCTCAAACTAACACTCCAACTAAGGGAATAGAATTAACCTTTACCGGGTAAGTCTCAGGCTAACTCACAAAGATGGAATGGAAGCACACTTAAACCCCAATAAAGGATAAACCTTTACTACCTATACTTATGATCATGGGTAAACAAACAAAGGAATTACCGGGTAAGTCTCATCCTAGGCTTGCATTGAACCAGGAAAGGTGTAATAAGAATAGGATTTGGCAAACTCTAACACTTAACTCTCAGTTTCGGATCAGATAAGTCACCTCGGTCAGATGAATTCCACCCCGGCCGAGATGTTCATCGACTGAGCGAGATGTTCTAGGGTTAAGGATAAAGACTCGAGCTTTCAGGGTCCTACTGTGATTAGGATTATTCTATCATTGTTTTTCCCACAACCTTCAGTCAATCACCCTAGAATCACACAAAAAAATTAGCCAATCATCATGAAAGCAATAATCAAATATATGGGAAGAAAGAGAATAACTGAACAAGAAAACCTTAAGAGAAAGGCTTCAATAACTGAATCAATTATCAAACAAACAAGCGTTCCTTGGATCACAATCCAACAAGACAATCAACAAAGAAGGGAATCTAAGAAAGTCTTACAAAACCCTTCACAAAAGCTATAAAAGCTATCAACTTTCTTCCTTCAATCTTCCTTCAACCTCCAAAAAGGTTCTTCAAATCTCCCAGCATTAGTGGGTGTTTTCCAACCGTAAGCGGATGTATGCGGCCTCCCGGATTTGTGGAAAATCCAACCCTTTTTATAGGAAAATTCCCTCCCAAAGATAAGATATCTTAGAAAGATCTTTTCCCATAAAAATAGATTGTGATGCACGGACACTTCTAGAAGACGGCGTGTCCCGTGTCCTGCCGTGTCGGACACGGGGACACAACATGATACGGCTCGGACACGGTCAAATATGGCCAGACACGGTCAAGACACGTTTTCAAGGTAGGACACGGGGAGGACACATCTAGGACACAACGAGGACGCGGATTGTGGCCGGTCAAGACACGTTCAACAAAAATTTACCTTATTTTAAGGCTAGAAAAAAATGAAACATTTTAAAAAAACTTAAAGAAAAACTAATTTACCGTATTATTTTTTCTTCTCTCCCATTTTTTCCGACTAAACCTAGCCCCATATGACAACCTACGAGATTGTGGTTAGCGGAAGTAGAGACTTTGATATTATTTTTTGGCTCTAATGTTGAAATGTTGTCCCTCTGGCCGACTCTTATCTCCATTTGTTCTTATGCTTTTCATAAGTTAATTTTGAATCTTTGATAACTAACTTATTGTGTAATCTTTTTTTGTTGAACGTTGAGTGTGTTATTCTAATTCTTTCACGTTTTATAATTTACAAATATTTATCATTTTTTTCTTTGGTTAATCACGTTGTTCGGTTGTTGTTGATTTGCAAAATGAATGGTTCATTCTTCAATTTCGATACTAAGTATGTTTATTTGATATTATAAGACTAAGTATGTTTATTCTATGTTTTGTAAGTCTGAAAATATTTGTTTCTAAGCTTTTGTTCGGTTATTTTGTTATCATGTTAATATTTTTTATCTACACATATATCATTAATTTTTTTCATATATATGTATCTCATTATGATGTAGTAATTTTATATTTCAATATCTTTAAAATGATATATTATTTGTTTTACTCGCCGTATCCCCGTTTCCTATACTTTTGTGATTGCCGCTTCCCCGTTTCTCGCCGTGTCTGTTTCCCGTATTTGTGTCCGTGTCCGTGCATCATAGAAAATAGGTAAAATATATGGGCTAAATTATCTTCTTTCTTCCAGGAATCCAGCCTAAAAATATAAGATCCTCTTTCCAAAAATAGAAGATCTCAGCCAAATAAAATATATCTCTCGCCGCGTCCAAGGTGTTCGCCTCGGTCGAGCAGCTCCTCTGGATCACCTCGGTCAAGATGGTACTGTAGCTGACCGAGGTGAATCACAACTGAATGTGAAATCTCTCAAATCTGGTCCAAAGTGAATCTTCAATCCATTTCCATGCTTCCTGGGTTCTTCCTTAAGCTCCTGAATGTAGCTCCTATGACTCCTTAGCTCCTTTTGCTCCATTTTGATGCAAAACGTGCCATTTTACCTACGATTACAACGAAACTTGGTGTAGACCTCGATTCCAGCAAAAGTAGATGAAACGACAATATAATCACATAATATACATCCAAACATGCAAATTATTGAGGATAAAACGTCTAAACAAGTCCCAAAATATAGACTATAATTCATGCTATCAAAATACCCCATACTTAGCCCTTACTTGTCCCCAAGCAAGTTCCGAATATAAAATACAAGATAGAATGGATTATAAGTCATGAAGATCAATGAAAAAATCTTTCAAAAAATTTTAATGGTGTGCTACAATCATAGATCACTCTAAGAGAATGCTTCATGGAATATAAAATCAAAACATGCTCAAAACATTTTATAAATATAAGAAAGTTGTTCATCTTTGCATAAAATCATAGACATAATAAATCATAATCATCGAAATTAATCATGTATAATCCAGTTTAAACCACTAAGTCAATCAACAAGCTTGAGGTCTCAAGGTCTTTCAAATGAAGGTCAAGAAACGTGTGAGGGTGGGATGTATATAGGGAATGTGGTGCTAGAATCCGGGAAAAGGATCTTTTCTTCACTTGCTTTGAATTTCACATCTTCCACCAATAAGCTTTGCTTATTTACTTTTTTACTTTACTTTTTGGGATGCATGGACAGAGGTGCACAATAACCGAAGCCTAGGAAATCAGCAATCATCAATTTCTCTAGATGCCTCAAACCCTTGATGCACATACCATGACCCGTTAGGAATATCGCTCAATCCGACTTTGGCAAGACACAAACACCCGGCTATGTGAATGGTGCTGAGTTACTCATCATCATGATTGACTTCCCCAAACCTATTTGTTTCTTTCTAACTTTCAGCCAACATCTCAACTTTTCTTTCACTTGCTTTTCACTTTTGCTTGCTTCCGAATTCCCGGATAGGTAAAGAGAGGCAAATATGTATATGAGGGGCTAAAGCATGATCAAGAAGAAGAAGAGAGAAAAGAATGAATTGCCTTGGTCTTCCCAGGAAGAAAGTGAGAGAACTCATAATGTGGTGTCAACCTTCAAATTCAACATAATTTGGATAAAAACAAAGTATTAAACATACCACAAATTTCAAACAAAGCATTTAGCAACTTAAACATATTATAAAACCTTTCAAACATATAAGGATTTCAAAACCAGTCAGCAAACAAAATCATCACCGAGGTCATATCCAGATAAGAAGCACAAAAATCGTTTCGAAATTCTTTTCAGTTAAAACGCCTCGGTCGAGATGTTCTAGTCAACCGAGGTGAAGTACCTCGTTCGGTCAGAATCACTTCGGTCGAGGTCATAAATTTTTTTTTTTTTCAAAACAGTTTTTGACGTTTTCTCACTCAAATAACCTGTATGCATGCATGTAATCTCAAATAAGCACATAAAGCAAAATAAAACATAAATATCCGATAGAGTGAAGTCATACATCCATAGTCAAATAACGTCAAATACCTCATACTTGGGACACATTGTCCCAATGGGTCAAAATAAGTCTAAAGAAACAAAGTACTCACCGGACAAAGCTGAGCTGCGTAATAAATAAAGAAAGAAAATCCTGCAAGCTCTCAATAATCACGATCCGGTGGTGGTGGTGGTGGCATGTACGAGTGCTGAGATGGGTCGAAAGGATAGCCCATGATATGCTGAAACTGAATCTCAGCCATCACGTGCTGGTAATGTAGTCTCTCCTGCATCTCTCGGATATCCAGGGACATGGCAGCATAGGAATCTATCATCTGATCCGTCAGATCATCGATCCGACAGTGAGCAAGTGGATCCCTCTGCCTGCGTACCCTACGCCTAGCAGGACGTGCTGGTGCTGCAGCCGGCTCCTCCTCAGTCTCATCGTCATCTAAGTCAATGACCGGCGTACTAGTCCCAGCTGTATCCGTGCCCGTGTCCATAGCAACACCCATCCTCATCAACATCATCCTCCTCAGCTAGTCCTTGAGCTGCTGCAGCTGCTGCCTCTCTAGCGTCCTCCATCAGCGGAATCCATGCAGTCTGCCAGTAATGCGGATCATACACGGAGAACTGTGGTGACCATCTAATGCCCTGAGGCGCAGTCTGCTCCCATGGCATCGCCACATATGGAGTAGTAAGTCCTCGGGGAACCAGTATCCTCCGAGTGATCATCTCCTGAAGTCCGAGATCCAAATCCATGTAACTTTCGTGCAGAATTTCCTAATAACCTAACATGATAACCGCTTTAATACCACTTGTTGGAATAATCAAATTCCCTAAACCATAAACGGAAGGATCAATATCATGCTAGGGTTATTAAGGAATCTAGAATTTACATACCTGGTTCCATAGTAGCAATCGGATCAAACCTTTAGTGCAGAATCTACGATCCGAATGAGCGCCGCAAGTATACAGTCTTCCTCAGTCAAACCTCCTTAGGGTTTCTTTAGGTTTTCCCTCTGATGGGTAGAGAATGGAAAACGGTAGATTGATTTGACGTATTGGGAACCATAACCTAATAACGTTTATATAATGACCTAATAGAATCCCATTAAGCCTATTGGGCCAAAGTCTGGTATCCACCCATTAAGCCCATACCGCTTAATTAAAGTCTACGGGCTTTACTCGATTGAATCACTTTTATTAGCCCGCTAATATATTTAGTCATATAATATAATTGGTTATTATAATATGTAAGTCCACTAATATAATCAGATTAATAAAATCTTACAAACAGAAGATGGTGAGGGATGTGAGAGAGGGAGAGAACGTTGCACAGAGGGAAAAAGGAAGCAGAAGAGAGGAAGATGGGAGTAGGAGATGGTTGATGCAGGGGGAGGAGATACTATGAAGGGGAAGGAATCGGGAGGATGACGGGGGTTGGGTATGCAGCAGGTCGAGGAGATGGGTCAGGCTGGAAGAGGAGAGGGGGTGATCTAGGGAGGCAAGCCAGGCATAGGCTGGCAACACCAGCTCCTCAACACGCAAGGAGGACAGGGGAAACAAAAAAAAAATTAAAGTAAATAAATAAAATAAATAGGAAAAAGGGTAATATAATAAACTCGATCAAAATGGTTCGGAACGAGATAATCGGATCGGAGAATTTTCCGAATTCTTCCGTAAAATAAAAGTAATACGGTATCAAAAATATAAATATACTCGGGAATAAATACTTCACGTCATAAAAATACTTTTAAGAAAAATATTTATGCTAGTAAATTATTGATGAAAGTCGGAAAAAATAAATATCGAAAACGCGCCAAAATTTTGGACGTTACAATATTAACGTAGGGGGAGTAAATTGTTTTATTTTTTCCTTCGTATGCAACCCACTTTTCTTTTTCAAGGTCCTTGGAACGAAATTCAAGGGTCTTGAAATGAAATTCAAGGGTCTTGAAACGAGATTTAATGGCAAAATTGAATATCACGGATCTATTTGGAGATTAATATCTCTTAGATATTTTAATCTCTAAATTGTTTTTAATGATTTCAAAATTTCAGTTTTGGGTTCAAAGTTTTGAAAAAGAGTTATTGAAGATTTTATTGAAAACAAATTTGGCTTTTCAAGAGCTTGATTTTCTCAAGATCTTGTTTAATCTTAAATTGTTTTCTTCCTTTTAAAAAGGGAAAAGGCTTCTATCTTTTTTATTTCCCGTCTTTACAGAAACCCTTTTCAAAAATCCTTGTCTTCTCTCCCAATATCATCTATAGCTCCTAGAAGCAAGAAATCTACTCCTCATCCAGTCTCATCCTCCAAAAAGGAATCAGCTCATATCCCCTCTGTCAACAAAAGAAGAGAAACCTTCAGAAGAGTTGGAAATTTCTCAGACAACTTTCATCGTCTTGGTTCATAAATTTTCAAGCTATTGGATCTTGGCTTGATGGATTTCACAATCGGCCTCTTTGTATGTGTGATCTGGTGGATACTATGTTTCTCAAAACTCTTCAGGTTCCCTGAATTGCTAAGCTCAAGAGGTCTACAGTCTGAAAAATTTTAATCCTGGAGATTTTGCCTTCCCAAGACTCACAAGAATGTTCTATGTCAACCTCGTCACAAAACGGGACAAAGGAATAATCACCCTTGAGTCATTTGTAAAAGGTACCCCAATTCTTCTCACTTCTACTGTTTTGGGTGACATTTTAGGAATTCCTACAGATATCTCCTTTACACATCCCTCCCGATCAAAGAGTGTTCGACTCGCTAAGGAGAAATTTCTGGTTCCAAACTCAACCTCACGCCAACTTACTCATACTTCCCTAATCCTAGATGCTAAAATTGTGTTTACCATTCTAGTTTGGTGTGTGATTCCTCGAGCAAACTCAAGAGAACTTTTGACTGATCAATCCTTGAAATTAATTCATCTGATTATGTCCGGGTTAGACATTGATGTACCTAATCTCATCCTTAATCATATGATCCATTCAGTTCATTCTAAACGAGCTATCCCTTTTGCCTTATGGAAATCTTTTGCCCAAGATCTTCGACTATTTTTCAATTGATACATCCTCTGAAGATCGACAGCCTATCCCTGACAAAATTGATGAATCTTGCTTAGAAAGGCTAGGAATTGAGAAGACTCTTGCAGGAACATGGACATTAAAGGGAAAATGAGCTATTCCACTTCCAACCCAAGAAGCTCCAACATCCTCTCCTCCTACTTCAGAAATCACGTTAGATGAATGTGAAAAAGAATTGGCTTGTCTGAATCGTCTGATTTCCAGTTTGACACTAAGAGA
The DNA here is from genome assembly GCA_033239045.1 of Fagopyrum esculentum. Lineage (NCBI taxonomy): Eukaryota > Viridiplantae > Streptophyta > Magnoliopsida > Caryophyllales > Polygonaceae > Fagopyrum > Fagopyrum esculentum. The sequence continues at coordinate 40,896,453 of BSUD01000003.1, forward strand.
AGACTGGATGCAAATCATGAACTACTATCCATCATGAATGCAAAGGCAAATGAAATGTATTTGATGAGTGCTCTTACTCTTACCACCATGGGAAGGATCCTACCTATGACTAAAGATGCAGCTCAACATACTCAAGAAAAAATGGAAAATGTTTTGATGAACTGCAAACTTCGCGTACAGAATAACTTTATTCTGTATCCTACCCATGATGAACTAACTATTTTGCCAGTGCTTGAATATGAAATGGTTAAGGAACGACGAGCTGAAGAAAAGAGACGACTCTTAGCTTCTGAAATGGATGATTGGAGTCACAAGAAAACTTCATCCAAGGGAAAAAAGAAGTTCTATGAAGAAGATTCGGACTGAGCATAAGATGATTGTGGAATTGTTGCGTGAAAGACTTGATTTTTATTGTGGTTTTTGAAATACTTTTCTGGGGTTGTTGTAATATCCGGAATTTTTATTCCGTTTAATCCCGTAGCAAACCGGATTTCGATCCGTTGATCCTTATATGCCTACCTAGTCGAACACAATATCTCAAAATTTTATCATTTTATGTAACCTTACTTCACATAAAATGATAAGATTTTTATAACAAACCATAATCCACCAAACCCTAATTTATATTATGACATGTTCTTGACAAAGTCGTGACGTCCTTTTGACGAGATCAAGACGAGACCACGACGAGTAACGACGAGAATGTGACAAGATCATAACAAAGCCATGCATGGGCTTGACAAAGCCATGAGATGTTTTGACAAAGCCTTGACAAGGCCTTGACACTTCAACCACTCCTTTTAGCCTATGTTCTTCAGCCCAACCTTCTTGTTTTTTTTTCCAGCCCATCCCCTTGCTGCTGGCCCAGCTACCCGTATCTCTTCCAAGATACCCAGCCTGGTTTCAGCCCACTCCCTTGATCTCACCAGCCCAATGACGAGAAGCCTTGGAGCAGTTGTGACAGCCGGATCCACCTCCCAGCCCCTCACGTAACAATTGTGTAAATAAGGCAAAAGAATCCTTGTAACGGCTCCTGATTTAACGCCAGAAGAGAGAAGAGTATCTGCAACGCTCATGTTCCCATTCCCCGTCTGTAATAACCAAAAATTTTAAGTTCCGGTAAAGTGAAATTAAACAAAGTCCGATGAGACCATTGTAAATAAATAAATCAGTAAAATAAACGAGTTTAGTTCTATCATTTTATGTGACCTAGATTCACATAAAATGATAAATTAAATTCCCGAAAATAATTTACGCTTTTAAAATAAAATCAATTATAATTTATAAATACGGAAACTAATTCCGTATTATATAAATTCCCGCACTTTAACGAGTTCCTTTTTCCGTCCTAAAAATAATAATAATTCCGTATTATTTAACGAGTTTGTTTATTTCCGTTCTAATGGGAGAGTAGGCCGAATGGCCCACTAGCAAGCCCGATAATATATTCAGCCAGCCCATTTTAATTAAATTATCCTAATTACCCTATTAACTCTAACCCTAAACCTATCGCTTCCCTCATCCATCTGCCGCTTACTCGTTATCTCTACTGAACTTGCAACGGAACGTTGCTTCTCCTCCTCCCTCGCAACGCCGAAGCCACGACCACCAGCCGGAGTCCGCTCCCACCAGAAACGCCGCCCAGTACCTGCGCCGCTCCGTCCGCCGGCGACTGCAGCAGCCAGGTGAGCCTCCTTCTCCTTCCTTCCCTATTCTGGATTTGCGGGAATAACAATCTCGCCTCCGCAGCCGACTGCTGTTTCGCTTCGCTTTCCACCGGAGAAGCCGCCACCACTGCTCCCGTCGACTTCCTCGCACGCCGGCGATTGCAGACCGACTGGTGAGTCACCCTTCTCCCGTCCTTCCCCTTCACTGTCTCCTGTTCCGTATGACTAATCGACTAGATCGGTCCCTCACGGATCCTGCAGTGATAGCCGGCCAGCAGAACGGTGCAACAGGAGAGTATACGAGCCATTCCTTTGCAGCCGAAGGAGACGCCGGAACCCGCCACCACTGTCCCGCAGCAACAGCAGGCCGACCACCCAGGAGGAGCCGCCGGAACGCTAGTGCTGCTTAGGACCTTAACGCCGGACTGCAGTTCCGTAAGCTTGCTCCTCCTCTCTTCAACTTCACTGTCATCCATGTGTATGTGAACTGCTGTTGTTGAGCCTAAGCATAAATAACATAACGTTAATGAGCTGCTGAGTATGTTTCATAAAATGGAAGGAAGGGCTGCTGTAAATTTAATTTAAGTTCTTCAGCTTTTAGGTTTCGAACAGCCCATCTTGTCGATCAATTATAAAATGTTTGGATAAAGATCCACCGTTGAATTTTGGATATGTTGTAGACGGATATATGTAGTTTATCATATTAAAATTTGGTGAGAAATGAACGGTCGGATTGAAAGTTACGAGCTCCCGAAGTTAGGTAGTTGAGCAGTTTTATTGAACTTATAAATTTGGCTAAGTATAAGAAAGTAGAGTGAGGAACCGACTTTGGAAATTATTATAAAAATATCGGCTGAACAGTTTGGAGAAATTCTTTCTTCTAAGGCTAGATAGAACCTCATAGATGATCTAGATATTGAATTCGGAAATTTTATAAGCCGTTAAGAATTTTATATTTAGAGCCGAAGTTAAGCCTTTTTCGGTTCTTCCGGAAAATAGAAACATAGGAAAAATGTCTGTTTCGCACCTAATAAAATTCTAAGAGTTAGGATATATTTTAGAACTTCAAATAGGAGGTTGGACGTGAATTTTAGGGTCTTCGAGAAAGTCGGAACGAAGGGTAAAATGGTCATTTTACCCTAAAACTAATAATGTAGCTAGTACGTCTTAATACTTAATTAATCTCAGAAGTTTTAGACTTCTATCTACGTGGAAGTGTGCTAATACACTTATCGCCTTTAACAGGCAACTGAGTGGGTACAGCTACAGAGCAAGTGATTACTAAAGAGTCGATCGTTATAACAGGTAAGTCCTTTGGGCTTACTTAGCTGGCTGCTAAATATGAGTATAAATGATGATGGTGGTGTGTGATTGACATGTTAGAGAGATAGGTTGTGATATATAAATACCGACCTGTATTTTGGCCTAAGAGTAACGGGCGGTGGCATTCCGCTCAGTAGCTCGCAGGGCGCTGGGGGTTTCTTTCGGGACTAGTCCACACATGGTTTGTAGTGACGCTACCAAAGGAAGTCAGCTATACCTACACCAGTTGGATAAGGAACGGAGGCGAGAACTAATAATAGTTCTCGTGCCACAACTTAAATTGAATAATGTGAATCACTTAAATAACAGATAATAATTGGTTGAGTACCAGCATGATGTTTGTTTATTTTTGTCTCTACTTGTGTTTGTGCTGTTATCATTTTGCTTATATTTGGTTAGTTAGCTAACGGTTGATATGTTGTTTAGATTTAACACAGGTTAGAGCAGATGCCGAGTGATCCAGATGGTAGTGGTCAGCCGGGGTGTCGTACTTTAGGACGTTTTGCAGTTTTTGCATTTGTGGGTTTTTCAGTTGAACATCGTTTCCTTCCGCACTTTGATATATTACTTTTCCGGCTGTAGTTGATCTGGTCACATTCATGCATTGATAAAAACGATTTTATGATTTTTAGTTATTCCTTATCTGTGCCTTGTTGTAAGATCATGTTAAGTTGTTGTCAAACTAAGGTCGGGACCCACTGTGCGGTCCTAACCAGTAACTCCCTAAGTTGTAAAATTTGGGGTGTTACACCGTCTACATTCACACTACGCATGCCTTCCTTCTGTAGCAGAATTCTTTGGCCTCGCTCCCCTCTTCACGTCCAGCCAGTGCAAACAACTCACTCCCTCACTCTTCTCATCGATCTCCAAACTAGGCGCCAGCAAGCCTTCGGCTTTCTGCACACACTCAGTTCGTCTACGAGAGTTGCTTCTGTACACGCTCAGTTCGTCCCCAAGTTTTGGTTCTGCACATAACCTACCCTAGGTAAGTCACATTATAATGGCCTCTCACTCTCTTCACTCCCTGGTTTCCCTCTTTTTGTTCAGTCACACCAAGGGCAAGAGTTGATCTTTCCTTCCTGTTGTATTACAGATCAAGAGCCTTTCCATCGCCCAGGACCTTCACTAAGCTACAACCAAAGACCTTAGTAAAGGTAATTAAATCTTCTCTCCCTCCTTGGATACATAACTCTGTAATGGAATAGGTTAGAGTGGGTTGTTCTGTTGCTGATGAACTTAGGACCTTGGATAAGTAATTAGTTGGGATTGGAAGAGGTTGTCAAAAATAGTTGAAACAAATCTGTTGTAAATAAATGGTGTTTTCCTTCAATTTTGAGAAGTTGGAAACTGGCAATATTGTAGACCAATGTTAAGGAGTTATATTGAAGATCCACCGTTGAAATTTTGATAGATGATAGATGGATATATGTAGTATAGTGTGGCAAAATTTGAGAATAAATGAACGGTCGGATTAGAAGTTATAAAACTCCAAAGTAGGGTAGTTGAGCTTTTTTTCCAGCAGTGAATTTAGGAAATTTTAAATGTTGTAACCAACTTTAGACATTTTTGTAGAAGTGGTGGTTGAACAGTTTTAAGAAATTCTTGCTCCAATGAGTAGATTGGATATCATAGATGACCTAAGGAATTATTTCGGAATTTTTATAAATTTATTTATGTTTCATATTTGAAGTCAAAGTTGGACCTTAATGACTTTTCGGAAAATAGGAAAATGTGTAGTTTTTCTAGTTTTATACAAAACTCAGCCTTGAGGGTTAGAATATGGCATTTTAGTCTCAAACAAGAGTTTAAGCTTAAATTATGGGATTTTTGGAAGTCTCGGGAGTAAGGGTAAAATCGTCATTTTACCTGAAATGAGTATTGTAATAAATTCTGTTCTAATGAGATCTCCTATCTTAGAAGTCTTAGACTTCTAATTACCTAGGTAGTGTGCTGACGCACTTGCCTCCTTTCACAGGACACTGAGTTCCTACAATTACAGATCGAATTGTGATTAAGAGAGTCGAGATCTGATTCAGGTAAGTCTTTTGGGCTTACTTAGCTAGTTGTCAAATATGAGTGTGAATGATGATAGTGGTGTTTGAATGATGTGTATACTAGTGTAATTCATAGTAATCATCGACCGACTTACATATTTGGCTTAAGAGTAACGGGAGGTAGCATTATGCTCAGTTAGCCCGAGGGCGTTGGGGGTTTCTTTCGGGACTAGTCCATACTTGGTTAGCGGGGACGCCACCGACGGAGGTGTACCAAACCTTCACCAGTTGGATAAGGAACGGAGGCGAGAAATCTGAAGATTTCTCGTGCTACAACTTTCAAAATGGATGAAGTGAATAACCTAAGTTAGCAGATAATAACCGGATTGTGTGTCAGCATGTTGAGTGTTTACATTCTCCTTCTGTGTATTTGTGCTATTTATCTTTCTACTTATATTTGATCCGGATGGTAGTGGACAGCCGGGGTGTCGTACTCTTTAGGACGGGTTACAGTTCCTTTTGTAGTCTTTCAGATATGACTGTTCTTTTTCTCAAATTATGAGACCTTGTTATTTCCGGCTATCAGTTTTCTGGTCACATTCATTACTTTGTCAAAACATACTTTATGATTCACGAGTTTTCCTTATCTGTGCCTTGTTGTAAGATCTAGTTAAGTTGCTGTCAAACTAAGGTCGGGACCCACTGTGAGTTGTAATGTTTAAAACTACCGTGATTTAACTATATTTCTCCCTTGTTGAAAGACAAAGGGAGAGAAATAATTGATGCGACATTTTCGATATTTCTGCATTCTGCATTTTAAGTTTGTTTTATATTCATATATACATCGCTAACTTTACAATGCAGGTACGATATTTGTGTTGTCTTCCATCAAGGGGGAGATTGAAAACTCCACCTTGATTATATTTGTATATGTGATGATGATGGAAGACTTAAACACAAATGAAGTGGTTTGTTAATACTAACAATTTATCGATTGTATATCGTGTTGCTCGGTTTGTCTTGGTGGTCTGTCTAGAATTAATGCAGGTATTAAAGCACATTTCAAGGGACCTTCGGAGCCTTTAAATCGAATACAAGGGACAACCGAAGAGTTTAGAGAGATTCAACACGGAGGCCTTGTCAGCCATTTTAAAGGGATCAGAAGCCAAGGCCTTGAAATCGGGAACAACACAAGAGGCTGAAAGGAATTCAAACTTCAACAAACTAAATCTACCAAGAATCAAAGAAGATCTTCTAAAGAGATATGCCCACCAAGAAGATACGCTCAAAGAAGATCTCAACCAACCAAGTAGATTTGATTCCAAACAGGATCTCGCAAAGATCCTTAACCAATAGTGCAAAGATCCTCTCTCAACGGATTTCGGATATCTTCATAACAAGTATGAGAAGAATACGGACAAGGGAGATCAACGTGCTTTAAGGAGATGAAGACGATGGAAGATCTACAACGTCTACCTCATCTCAACCAAGAAGCGGCTTTTATGGAGAAGAAGAATCATCTTCAACGGTCATCTTCCCAACGGCTAGAAGACCTCTCCATCAAAGACTATAAATGAAGATGTCGCTTGAAGAAGAAAGGATACAAGCTTACACGGAAACATTCAAAGTCTTCAAGCGATCCAAATCATCTTCATTCGATCAAAAAAAGTTTTTTTTCTCTCTTTTACAAAAAGCGTTATCCCCTAGAGAGAGATAAAACTCGAGTTCTCCATTGAAATATCTAAAGAGTGTTATACTAGAGTGTGTGTTACTCTACGAAGTAACTAGGCTATTATAGCAAGGTAAAGAGTTGGAGCTAGATCGTAGCGTTGGCTACAGTGAGAGAAAAAGAGGATTTCTTCTAGTTTGTATCTAGGAGTCTTTGAAGCTGATAATAGATAGTTAGATCCTACGGTTATACCCTGGGACGGAGAGTAGGCTATTTAGAGCCGAACTTCTTAAACATATCCTCGTGTCGATCTTTTACATTCCGCACTTTATCTGCTTTATTGTGACTAACTTTGTCTTGCAGGTGAACAAAGTCAAGGCCCTTGAAATCAGTTTCAAAGCCCTTGAAATCAAAGTGCGTCACAAAGAGCTCAGATCGACATCAAGACCTTTGAAATCAGTTTCAAAGCCTTGAGATAGGTTTTTGCGAAAAGTTCTCATACTCTATTCAACCCCCTTGTAGAGTATCTTTTATATCCACCTAACGGTTCTTCACTGTTCATATATCCAAGGCTCCATTTCGTGTTCTTGCTAATAAAAATTCATCAAGGTAATATTATTTGGTGGCAATGCTCATTGTTTCTTTTCTTGTATGACAATTGTTTATATTTGTATATTGTTGTTCTATGCAGTTTTGAAAATGTTGATAAAAATTATAGTACGAAAGACATTCAAAATCTATTGCATTCATCTCAATGGTCTTCAAGTTTGTTATTAAAAAGTTATGACAAACTAAAGTAACTGTAAAAACCTATTGAAAGGTACAATTGATAACAATTATTAATGATTGCCAATTAGTTATAGAATTTTAGGCCAAACAAATTTTGGTTCGTATACCTCCTTACATAATGTAGATAGTTCATGTCATTTTCAAGTATGTTTTATGTGTATTGGAACTTCAATCACGGGTTTCAATTGTATGAGAAAGGTATCTAATTTTCTATTATATTGTTTTAATGATGTCAACGTCATGTAAACACCAGATAGAGGTGTTGTTATAGTCAACAACACCACAACATCAAAACAATGTTGTTTTTGTTGTCAACAACACTTTAGTTACCAAAGTTTATGTGAGTGTTTGTTGTCAACAACACAACAAACACCAAACTAGTGATGGTGGTGTTGTCAACCATATTTAAAAAAATGTGTTTGTATTGTCAACAACACCTCAAACACCATAATATTTATGCTGATGTTATCACCATTCTTCTTCTTGTAAAAGTTATGATTTTTGTATCCTAATTAATAATGATTAAAGTTGGTTAACTCAATCATTGACAATAATTGACCAATATTCGAGAATAGTGTGTAATTAACAAGTTCAAACCTTAAGGGCTCCAAGAGAAAATCCTCTAAAAAAATTAGTTTAATTACTAGGGAGGGAGGCTATTCTTTTTATATATTTTTTAAATAGTAAAATGATAAATGAATAACACATCCAATTGCCCAAGATTCAATATATCAGCCACAATACGTAAAATTTTATTAAAAATAATAAATACAAAAGGATAATTAAAAACATAACGAAAAGAACAAAAAAAAAATTCAAGAAGACCAATCGGCCTACAAGGATTATAACTAATAGTCTCCAATAAAAAAAAACGCGAGTAAATAAGTAACAATAAGAGAGAGAGCAAAAACTGTAGATTTCGGAACCAAAACCAAATAATTCCAGAGTAGGAGAAATGGATAAGATAATCCTTCAATAAAGAAATTCTAGAATCTAGATCACCACAACATGCAAATAATGTAGAACTTAATTGACAATTCCACAATTGAATGTAAGTCTAGTTATGCGGGAAACACCTTCGTCCAATTGCCACGTGGTTAAGACTTTGCTTGACATACATCAATGGTTGTCAACCCTGTTGATTATCACGTTCCCAAGATGACGCTTATGTAACACACCCTTTAATCGGGTGCGTTCCGACTTCGTTTTCTTCTCCCTTTTATCTTGTTAGTAGCTTGAATTATTAATAAAAATAATTTATATATATTAAAAATATATTTTCCATATTTTATTAATTTGGGGATACATGTATGTACTTCCTTATTTTATTAATTTGATTTTGTCGGAAAATCGGGATTTACCAATCCGAAAATCCCGTTCCGATTGTTTTATCGAGTTTTGGCCTAGTCCCTTTTTCTTTATTCTTTTTCTTTCTTTTCTTTTTTTTCTTTTTTTCTCTTTACTCTCCTTTCTCTTGTTTTCTCTGTCTCTGGCGTGATGAAGGGCCGCCCAGAAGCCGACTCCTCGTTCCTTCTTCTGTTGCACGCTACCTGCAACCTACCTAGCCTCGTGTCCGACCCCTCGCTCCCCGTTGCCTGCAACCGGCCTTCCCTTGCCCTCTGTCTCTTTTATATCCCCAGCCCAATTTCTCACTTTCATTATGTGCAACCCAACTCCTCCTCTTTCTCTCTATTTCTCCTCCGCCCCATTGCAGGTCCTTCCAGCTATTCGAGCCGCCACCGCTGGGGATAGACGCCGCCTCCCGTACTCTCTGTCTCGCGCCTCCCATCACCATCTCGCCGTCCTCGTCGCCTCTATTGCGTGTTGTGCCGTCAACAACAAGGAGAAACAGGGGGGAGAAGCTGCAACTATTGCCTCCGGAATCGGACCACCAGAGTCTCCCCTCGCCACCGTCGACCACCGGAAACGAACGTCGCCGCCTGCACGAGCCTCACTGGATCCACACCGTGCCTCCTCTCCTCCGTCTGGCATCCGCCGGATCCCCTTCCCCATTGTTCTCCTCTGTAGATTCAACAGTAGGTGAAGAGAGTTTTGGAAAATTGTAAATGTGACCCCTTATTTTGTGTTTATTGCGGTTTTGGCCCCATTTTGTTGATAATTACAGTTATGACCCAATAACTTTGAAAAAGGAACTTTTATGCCCCTGCAGTAGATTATTAAAATTATGGAACCCTTAATTTTTGTTGTAAATTGTGGTCAAACTCCTTTGCAAATTAATTGGTCCCTTTGATGTTTAAATCCGATTTATGGCTAAATTAGAATTTCGGTTTTACAATCAACTCTCCATTTTGGAAATTGTAACATCCGGAAATTCTATTTCCGGAAGTTGAGTTGTTTCCAACTTTTCCGCGTCTGCGGCTTATTTCCTGCACACAAGTTTGCTGAGTTCGGGTTTTAACGCGGGTTGGGGACACCTGTGTACTTTCCGACCTTGGAAAGAGGAGTGAGGGGACAAGGGGGATGCTGACCCTTGGATAACCCCACCCCTTTGTGTTAGCCTCATTACTCTCTCCCCACTTTCCCATTTCTCCTCTTACGTTCCTTCCACTTCTCTCTTCCTTCTTGCTTGCTCTCATCTTCTTTGGCCTTGGAAGAGCTTTGTAGGAGTTGCGTTGCATCTTGAGTTTTTCCGGATCTGCTATGGTAAGTGAACTCTCTCCCCTTCCTCTTGCTGATAGTTTTCCCTTCTTCCTCTTCTCTTCACCTCCATGGCTATGGAGGAAGCATTTGAAGAGAAATCTAGTAAACCTTTGCATGTCCCTTTCTTTAGCTTGTTTAGATCGTGGTGAGGGAGCTAAGACCTGTGGAAAGAGTTTGGAGAAGGCCCAGCAAGAGAAGGAGGCACTAGGAGCAAAGAACCAGTCGAAGAAACGAAGAAGACGGTGTTTCCGCTGTTCGACCGTGGGGGCGGACCACCAGACGCGCAGGGGCGGATCAAGGCCACCGCAGGAGGGGCCACCAGGCGCAGGGGCGGCGCCAGGATCCGCAGGGGTGGCGACAGGGTTCCGCCAGGAGCGCCAGCTTGCTTCCGCGGCTACGTTTTCTTCACCAGTAGGTTCCTTCCTCCTTTCCTCTTCGTTCCCTCCTTAGACCTTACGTTGTTGCTAGCTAGAAGCATGATTAGGTTGGACCTAGGACTTATGAGAATGCCATTTAGTGGCTTGAACCTAGGTGCCCTTGAATCTTTAGTGATCTTGTGTGTGTGAGGGCCTTGTGGTCTCTCTTCCATCTTACCCTCTTAGTCCAGCTTTGTTGTGTGCTTGATCTCTTGGGTTGTGGGTTGTTGTTCCCTCTTTCCCTTGCTTGATCTCTTCCATCTTACCCATGCTTGGTTTTAGCTTTGGAGAGTCTTAGAGTTGTTGTGAGTTTGAAGTTGACATATATATCTTGGTCATCAGGCTTTGGTTTCCCTTTTCGGAAGGTGAGATCGTTGTTTTGGTTAGCTTGAGACAAGGTAAGTCCTCGGACTTACTTAGCCGCTTCTATGCCTTATTTGGATATATTACGGTGGTGTGTGTTTATCGCTTTTAAGCATGAAAACGGATTAGGATTTACTCGACCTTATTTATTGGCCCATCGTTACTATTATTATTATTATTATCGGGCGGTGACATCACTGCCCAGCCTCCCGAGGGAGACTGGGGGGATCTCTGCGACCAGGCCATACACGGTATATGGGCGGGCTTCTTCATCACTCGCTCAGGGTAAACGGGTTGAGCGCCACCACACTCATGTTGGTTACACCGGGACAAAGGCGAGAGTTATAAGACTCTCGTGTCACACTTTGAACGAATGGATTAGATATGGAATAACCTAAAAAGATTTAAGTAATGAATGTGTATGTTGTGTGTTTGTGCTCGTATGTGTGTTTGTGCCATATTATTCATATAATGCCTAGAATGTAAGCTAACGGTTTTAAACCGTTTTGTGTAGATGCCTTGTAGGTTAGGGATGCCGCCGAGTGAGGTGGAGGAGTGGATAACCGAGTGGTCTCCGGACTTTATAGGACGGGGGCGTTTTAGGGTTTTCTTTGTTTTGTCGGATTATGTCATGTTGTACGTTTTGGATTCCTTTACGTTTATGTCGTTTTGAGGACTCGGCTGAGTTTCCAACTTGTATCCCTTCCTTTCTTTTCTTGCATGCATTATAAACTATTTTGAGTTTTACGCCTTTATCTATCCCATGTTGGAAAGGTCAGGTGAGATTGTTGTCAGGCTAAGGGTCGGGACCCATTGTGTGGTCTCACCCGTAGCATTCCGATATCCCGCGGATTCGGAGTGTTACAAATATTTTGTCCGGAAATGATTTTAACGAGTTTAACCTCAGTTTTGGAAAAACGGGATTTTCATTGGAATATTCTTATGCGCTAAACCTTCCTTTCAAAATTAGCGTTGGAGCTAATTTTGCTTAGTTTTGTCCTTAGGTCCGGAAGCGCCCGATAAAGGCCATCGAACTCGTTCTTGACTCCGTAGACCGTGCTTCGCCTTCTCCTTGTTAGTTCGGTTATGGTAGTATAACATGTTAGGTAAACTTAGCATAACGTAGAGCAAATGCCATGTAGTGGCCATGAACCATAAGTATTAGGGACTGGATTTTGAACTTGTTGAATTACCTTCTTTACGATCTTAGGATGATCCTCGAAATTATAGATTGGACCTAGCATGCTAGAGTTAGATCTCATATATACATACATATATATATATATATATATATATATATATATATATATATATATATATATATATATATATATATATATATATATATATATATATATATATATATATGTTGGAGACTAGAAGTCTGAGAACTTCTAGCTTTTTAGTTGGTTATTGATAGAATGCCTCTCTTGGCCAGGCTTAGAGCGCTTTTCTGCGGGAAGTTGAGAGTGGTTATTCGAGTTACCTGGAGAGACGCAAGTCTTCGGACTTACTTAGCTTGTATTCTATTTATTAGATTCATTGAGTGTTTGGTGGTGTGTGTTTTATTGCTTTCATTATAACTTATAAAATAGGATTACCGACCTTTATATATTATTTGGCCCAAGTGTATGATAACGGGCGGTGACAATTTGTGTAGCTCTTGCGTAGAGTTAGGAGGTTCTTGGCAACTAGCCCGTGTGGTTTGACGGTCGGATGCATCCGTACCGTTCCACGCGGTAAGTGGGGACCGAGGCGAGTTTCGGGAGATTCTCGTGTCACAAAAGAAGTTGAATTAGATAGGAATATGACCTAATAAATAAAGATAATAAACCGGACTTGTTTGTTGAGCATGATTATGTGATGGTATGATGTATGAGTGTGTTTGTGCCGTAACCATGTTTTTAATGCTTAGAATAGAGCTAACGGTTTTAAACCGCTTGTGTAGATGTCCCACAGGTTGGGGACGCCGCCGAGTGAGGTGGAGGAGTGGACAGCCGAGGGTCGCCGTACATTATAGGACGGGGGCGTTTTTGGGTTCATTCTTGTTACGTTTGGATTTATGGATTTTGGATATATGGTTTCGGATTTATGTTTTGAGATTGTGTCCACTTTGTACTTTTACATTCATATTCTCGCATACATTATAAACGATTTGAGTGTTTGCCTTTATTTGTGCCATGTTGGAAAGGTCCGGTGAAATTGTTGTCAAGCTAAGGGTCGGGACCCATTGTGAGGTCTCGCCCATAGCATCCCGATATCCCGCGGATTCGGGGTGTTAAAACTCAAATAGTTTATGATGTATGCGAGAAAAGAAAAGAAGGGATACAAGGTGGAAACTCAGCTGAGTCCTCAAAACAACACAAAACGATAAAGAGATCCAAAATCGTACAACATAACATAATCCAACAATACAAAGAAAACCCAAAAATGTCCCCGTCCTATAATGTACGGAGGCCCATCGGCTGTCCACTTCTCCACCTCACTCGGCGGCATCCCTAACCTACAAGGCATCTACACAAACGGTTTAAAACCGTTAGCTCACATTCTAGGCATTATATAAATAATATGGCACAAACACACACATAAGAACACACAACACACAACATGCTCATATACATACACATTCGGTTTTGATTCTCTTTCTAGGTTATTCAATTTCTAATTCCATTCGTTAAAGTGTGATACGAGAGTCTTATAACTCTCGCCTTTGTCCCCGTGTAACCAACAGGAGTGTGGCGGAGCTCAACCCTTATACCAAGTGGAGTGGCGAAGAAGCCCGCCTGTATACCATGTATGGACTGGTCGCAGATACCTCCTAGTCTCCCTCGGGAGTTGGGCAGTGATGTCACTACCCGATAATAATAGTAACAATGGGCCAAATAATATATATAGTCAAGTAATCCTAATCCGGTTTCATGATCAAAGGCGATAAAACACACACCACCATAATGTATCCAAATAATGCATAAAAGCGGCTAAGTAAGTCCGATGACTTACCTCGTCTCAAAGCTAAACGAAACCGATATCACTCTCCGAAGGAATATAACCAAAGCCTGTTCAAGACAAGGCACGATAATCAACAACTACTCACAAGCTAGAACTTCTTAGACTTCTAGTCCTATATCATCTTATTAGGTCATACACTCTCATAATCTAGGATACACTCCTAGCCCTCATAAACTCACGAGATCTCAACTATAGCCCCATGTGCTAGGATACTCTCATCCTAAACTCCGCAATCTCAACCAACATATAAATATCACCTCAAGTCTCACAAGATCAATCACGAGGCTCCCAACTGTAATAACTCAAGATCAACACACAACATGTCATAGAACATCAATAACCTCAAACACTCACCTAAACGTTCCAAGCCACTACTTGACATTTGCCCTAAGTTATGCTAGATCCAACCTACCATGATTCTACCACTAAACATAACTAGATCGAGGAAGGAGGTACTCACACACGGTCCAAGGTTGAAGATAATCTACGAACGTCGATTCGTTGGTCAATAACGGCCGCTTCCGGACCTAAAACCAATGTTAACGAAATTTAGCTTGTATGCTAAATTTGAACGGAATATAACATATAATATTCGAAGGAAAATCTAGCTTTGAAAACAAGGTTAAAACCCCGCAAAACATTTTCCGGGGTGATTTATACCATTTTATAAACATGGGTAAAAATCCAAAATTGACTTTTCCGGGCAACTAAGAAACTCACCAAACTCGGGCCATATTTCCGAAATAAGCTTTGAGTCAAAACTATGATTTATTCACAAGGGCAAAAACTACATATCTCAAGAATAATGGGTCAAGACCGTGATTATACAAATCAGCAGGGGCATACGTTGCAAATTCCAAAAGAGTGGGTTCAAACTGAAATATATATAATGATGTGGGTACAGTTTGCAATTATATCAATTTCAGGGGCCAAAATTATAATACTGAAAAGAAGCCCTTCTTCAACCTATTGTTACGCGACAGAAGAAGAAGGAAAGGGGGAGAGGGCTTCCGGCGGCTGCCCAGGCGGAGGAGAGAAGAGGGCCGGCGTCGGTGCAGGCGGGGATGGAGCGGCGGCCAGCAGTAGTGTAGCTCCCTGCAGCGGCGGCCTCCAGGCAGCAGCGGTCGTCTCTCCTCGCAGCAGAAAAGAACAGAGAGCAAGGGAAAGGAGAAGGCGATATGCAGGTGCGCTGATGGGGTCGAGGCGGCGGCAGCACTTGCTGGTGGCTCCGGTGGGGTCGAGGCGGCGGTGCAGAGGCGCCTCCCCTGCGTTCCGGCGGGTCCTGGTGGTGCAAAATCTTCCCCGATGTGGTACAGCCTCCAAATCGAACTCCAGGGCTGCAAAGAGAGAGAAAAGAAAATGGGAAGAGAATAGGGTGAGGCGCCAGAAGGGTGAGAAGCTGAGCAGCGCTGTCATAGGGGACAAAAGAAGGGGAGGTCGAGAGGTCGGAGGAGAGTCAAGGGTCGAGAGGATAGGTGAAGTGTAAAGCTGCTGACCAGCCAGCGGCTAGAGGGAGAGGCGAAAGAAAACAAAAGTAAAAGAGGAAAAAGGAAAAAGGAAGGGGAATAAAGGGGAAAAGAAATATAAGAAAAGGGATAAAAAGGGAATAGGGCCATTTAACTCAATCAAACAATCGCAACGGAACTTCTGAATCGGGAATTTCCAACTTTTCCGACTAAAGATAAAATTACGGAAATATGTATATGTACACTAAAACAATAAAATGCCCGAAAATTTATTTTTATGTCGAAAAATATTTTTAAATAATAATAAAAAGAAATCTCGTGTTAGGAACAAATCGAAAGTAGGGAGAAAATACAAATCAAAACGCACCCAAAAGAACGGGGCGTTGCACAAACTAAGACTTTGCTTCTTGTAAGATGTCACTAATAGATTATATGCTTCAAAGATTCTTCAAATGTAATGCCTCTAAAACGGGATAAGTGCTACATCATGAGAAGCCTTAGACGAGGACTCCCTAACACAAAGCATAACTTGCTAACGATATAAAATATAAAATGCAAAAGATGTCCTATAACGTCAACCATAAAAGGGTTCCAAAACACAATAACAAAATAACCATAATATTCAAACTCAAGGTCAACAACAATTTATGTTTAGAAAAGTAAATCAACCCAAAAGATACAACCAAGTTAGGAACAACTTCTAACTTCTTTCACATTCTTCGTTGAAAACCTTTCCGAGACATCCACTATCTTCAGTGATTCCACCATCACACCTTCATCCAAAATCACATGGCCAAAGAATGCTACTTCTAGTAGCTAAAACTAACACTGGGACAACTTATCCCTTCTCAATACTTCAAAGACAATTATGAGATGAACTTCATGTTCCTCTCGACTTCTAGTAGCCAAAACTGATACTGGGACAACTTGGCATATAGCTGGTCGAGTATGTCATCAATCCGTGACAAAGGATACTTATTCTTTACCGTTATTTTGTTTAGCTCATGGTAATCGATGCACAAACGGAGAGAACAATCTTTCTTCTTCAAAAATAACACTGGTGCTCCCCATGACTATACACTAGGTCTAATGAAACCCTTATCGGCAAGTTCATGCAATTCCTTCTTCAATTCATGCATCTCTATAGGTGTCATTTTGTACCGTTCTTTGGAGATTAAAGTTGAGCTAGACTCAATGATAGCATGTATTATAGTCTATATTTTGGGACTTGTTTAGACGTTTTATCTTCAATAATCTGCATGATGCGTCCTTGGACACGTCAATGAAATATTCCGCATCTAGATCAAGCTGAAGCTCAACTACTCCTTAGTTGAAGTGCGAATGCGATTGAAGATGGGTTGCGGAAGCTTTAGAGATGGATGCGGAAGTTAAATGGATGAGTCGATCTAGATTGATCGATCAAGCCTTGAAGTGGGTCGGTTGAGTTGGTTCTTGAAGAACCCTCGAATGTGGTTGAGTTTGGATCGAAGATCCAAAAGAAGAACTTTGAGAGGATTGGAAGAGGGATTGATGCTCAAGTAAGTAGGAGGAAAATACTTCTCAATACTTAATCAAATTGAACATGCCTTACAAATGAGCCAAGCATCCCCTTATATAGTGGATGAAGGCCATACAAAGGGTCGGAAATTAAATGACGGAAATAAAGACGGAATTTAAGTTCCGAAAATGAAACACCTAAAAATATGAAAGGTTGAGAATTTAAGTTCGGAATTAAGTTTCCGAATTAAATTCCGAAACCAAAAGTCTAATCTTAAATTCGGAAAATTAATACCCGGAAATAAAGTCCCGGAAATTAATATTCCGAAAATAAAAAGACTTATTATTACAAAACGCTAAATTACGGAAAATGCGGAAAATGCACCGGAACGGTGCCGGCTTGACAAGCTTCATGTCATAGTGGTGTAGAGGCACGGTTTGCAACCAATGGGTCCGTGACAAGCAACGGTCCGGCTAATGATGGAGCCGGTAGCTTGGGCGATTGCCTTAGCACGTGAACGGGTGAGCGGTCCATCGGAGCGAACCCGGAGTGCCTCGTCTTCCTCGTGTTGGGACATAGGGGTCAAGGGCGCATCAGTCCCCCCATCTTGGATGTGAAACGTCCCCGTTTCACCGTCGTCAAATAGGGGCTCAATGTATGGTGCAAGATCCTTGACATTGAATGTCGGGTGCACGCCATAGTCGTCCGGAAGCTCCAACTTGTATGCATTTGGGCCATGGCGGGATAAGATGCGGAATGGTCCATCACCGTGGTCCGAGAGCTTGCCTTTGCGGCGAGATGGAAAACGCTCCTTCCTTAAGTGGAGTCAAACAAGATCACCGGGCTCGAATGAGAGTGGACGGCGCCCTTTGTTGCATTGTGAGTAAAGTTGATCGGCACGCCGTTGGAGTTGTGTCCTAGTCCGCTCATGAAGCTCAATGATGTGAGCGGCACGACTTGCTCCGGTGATGTGTTCTCCGTCTTTGAGTGGATGCACAGTGAAGTCCATCGGGGTGTGTGGATTAAGGCCGTAGACAACTTCAAAAGGTGAAAGCTTGGTTGCCGAGTGTCGAGACCTATTATAAGAAAACTCCACAATAGAAAGTAAGTCCTCCCACTTGCGTGGGTTGTTCCTAAGGGTCTCTCTAAGTAGAGCGCCGAGAGTCCGATTGGTCACCTCCGTTTGACCATCGGTTTGGGGATGATAGCTACTTGAAAACAACAAGTTGGTTCCAAGTTTCCCCCATAAGGTTCTCTAAAAATGGCTCACAAACTTTACGTCCCGATCACTAAGGATGGAACGCGGTATTCCATGTAAGCGCACAACATTGTCAAAGAAAAGGGTAGCTACTTCGCTAGCATTTTGTGTGCTCTTACATGCAATAAAATGTGCCATTTTTGAAAAAAGATCGACTACCACGAAGATGGAGTCTTTGCCTCGTTTTGACAAGGGTAGGCCAACCACAAAGTCCATAGAAAGATCCTCCCAAGGTCCCATTGGTATAGGCAAAGGAGAATACAATCTATCCGGACCTTGGCGCGATTTTGCATGGTGACATGTGATGCAACTTGTGCAAAACCGTGTCACATGCTTGCACATCCGGGGCCAAAAGAAGTGCTCTTCTAGAGCGGTGAGAGTCTTGGTAGCACTGACCGAAGTGACCACGACCCTCATGGGCCTCCTTTATCAACAAATGACGAATACTCAAGCGCGGGAACAAAGCTTGCCCGCACGGAATAAGTAGCCATCGTTAATAAAGAAAGACTCATGCTCTCGGAGGTCAAGGAATTGAGCAAATATATCCTTGAAGTCAAGATCTGTGGCATATAACTCTTTGATAAGAGCAATGTTCGCTCGAAAAGTGTGTGCGTCAAAGTCTTAAATTTATATCTAGAACTCAAAGCTAAGCGAACCCGCAGTGTACGGATCGGCTGTAGTGAGGTAAGAATTCCAGAGTCGAACTCAGGGATTTGGTGAGAGTAAATTCAATTTCAATTATCTAGCGAAAAGTGCGAAAAGCTTTTGTGATCAAATAAGGGTAAAATGATTCCAAGGATTCAAGTTTCCGATTTCGGCCTTCGATTCAAGACACTTCTATAGATATAGGACAGAGTTTATATTGCCAAGATTAAATGTTCAAAGGTAGATATCGTACGGTGAAGTTCCGAAACCTATATAACTAATCTAAAGATTCTCTCTATAAGGGTTGTTGAGGCTGCGATATAGAAAGATCTAAAGACAAGAATTATGTTCAAACTAACTATCTAAAACTCCAGGATATGAATCTCCAAAGTAAAGAAAGAAAGAACACTTAGAATCTTAATAAAGGATATTGAGTCTCTCTATTACCCAAATCTTATAACCTTAATCTATTAAATGTAGAATTAAGTTTGAAGTCTCTTCATACATTCAATTAGAGGTTAAAAAGGTTAATCAATGTTGGGATTTAGGCAAGGATTAGTTTTGGTTAAAGATTAATTCAATTAAAATTCGTCAGAAGAATAAATCGGGCTGTTCATAAGAAAATCGGCCGATTTACCTCAAGAACACACCGATTTTCCTGTTGTCGCAAAACTAAAATCTAAACTCTCAGGGTCCTAATGTTTGAATGAGTTCAGTCTATCATCATCTAAGCCTTAATCATCAACTATTCTCCCCAGAATCACAAGGATTTTAGCGAACCATTTTCAAAATCGAATCAAATTAAAAATTGAGTGAAATATAGCAAAGAAAACCGAATCTTGAATAAAAATTCAATAACCTTCAAATCTGTAAACAATCGTCAAAACTGATCAATGTATCTCTTAAGTAAATGGATTACGTGTTCAAAAAGCACAATTGCTTCAATGGATAAAGAAATCTCACAAACAAGAATCAAGATTGGCTTCCCGGCAAAAAGTCCTTCAATCCTTCTCCAAGAATCTCCAATCTCTCTCAAACGCGTAAAGATTTCCCGCTGCAACCTCCTTGTTTTCGTTCCTAGGGTTCTCACCTATAGTTTCTTGCAAATGGGCCGTTTGGCAAAACTCTCCTCTAGCCCAAAAGAATTGGGCTTTGTGTCGTCTTTTCATTTGGCCGAAAAACAAAGGAAATCGACCCAGTCGATTTATAAACAAAACCGTTCGATTTCTAGGGGAGAAAATCGTCCGATTTATATGCATATTGGCACGATTTTCTTCAACAGAAAGTGCTCTTCTTTTGGCTCGTCTTCTATGCTTCTCCTTTGCAATTCCTTAGCTCTTTGTGATCCCTTTGAGACTCCTTTAGCTTCCTTAACATCCTTAGATGCTCCTTGCTCCGCTTTTGCTTCCAATTCCACTCCATTTACCTATAATTCATCAAAAACTCGTGTAGACCTCTATTTCCGACAAATAATTGAATAGAACATAAAAGGCACACAAAATCTCTCTAAATGCAAGGTTAACTGAGATAATCTTCTACAATATGCATGAATATGATGGTACATAATTCATGTCATCAAAATACCCCATACTTGCCCCTTGCTTGTCCCTAAGCAAGACTCAAATTTGGAATACAAGATGTCATGGATTATATATGTATGAAAACTCAAAAACTTTTCTTTTGGTAGTGCTTCTTCTTATTGGATCACCCTCAAAGTGATATTTCAAGGCATAAAAAGGCAAAGTATGTATCAATGATAACTATAAGATGAACTAACTTCCTTTTCTTTCTTGAAAACACAAATAAAGGACATGATAAAGGTGTAGAGGTAATCAAAGTCAAACAAATCTAAGCCATGAAGCCTTAAACACATGCATAGAAGTCTCAAGGTCTTCTAATCAAAGGAAAGGTCCAAGAAACGTATTAAGGGAAGGAATTCTTTTTGGCAATTGTGGTGCTAATCCGGGAAAGAGGAACAACATAATACCTTCAAAATTTTTCTTCACCGCACATCCTTCGCATGTAGAAAGCTTTGCTTCCTTTATACTTTATTTTTTTGAGAGTATGGACAGCGGTGCACAAAAACCGAAGCCTAGGAGATCGGCATTTCTCAATTTCGAGATGCCTCAAACCCTTGATGCACATACCATATCCCGTTAGGACTTGTCGTTCAATTGGACTTTGGCAAGACACAAACACCCGGCTATGTGAATGGTGCCGAGTTACTCATCCTCATGTTCAACGTCCCCAAATTTATGAATTTCTACACTTTCATTTAATACGTTTTCCTTGGCCCTCCCACATCAAACATGCCTTTTTCTATCACTTATCCTAATTCCCGGATGGTAAAAGGAGGGTCACATATTTCATTGAGGGGCTAGCATGATCAAGATATGAGAGAAGAAAAGAAGTGAATTGCCTTAGTCATCCTTATATGATGTAAAAGAACTTGCAATATAGCTTCGACTATTATTTCATTCTCTTATCAAAACAACTAAATCATATAACTTATTCATGTGTTCAAGTAACAAAAGTAAACTCATTCATGCTATGATTAACATCTCAACACAACTAAGCCATCTTTTTGCCTATCCACATACACATTTCTCATCATAGAGGTCATTTCCATCATAAGAAGCACAAGAATTTTGAAAATTCATAGGATTTGAAAAAGATCATGCAAATGCAAGTGTCATAGTGGAAAGCAAGTAGTGCAAGAGTTATTACAAGCCACATCATCAAGAGTAATGCAAAGTTCATAAAGTGCTAAGATGAAACAAAAGGTATTGTAAGTACCCCCACCCCATACTTAACATCCACATTGTCCCCAATGTGAAAATCAAGCATAAGATGAAGAAAAATACTTACAATGTAAAAGAAGTGGAAGCTCAATCCTTGTCGTTGGTGGAGGTGGTGGATAAGGATACATCGGTGCACTAGGATCGTAGAAGTGGCCGAACTGGTGGAAGTATAAGTCTCTCATCTGGCCGTCATAGGATGAATGCCTAGCGTCCGTCTCCTGCCTGTAGTTCCTGAACTGAGTGTTCAGGGTGTCGTAGTCGGTGTGGAGAGCGTGATAGTCGGTGCTGAGGCTCTGGAAACTAGAGACTAGCTCCCTAAAGTGACGGGAGGGCAACGTCCTCGTCCATGTTCCGGGGCACGTGCAAATGAGCGGCGAGGTGGCTGCATGTCATCCTCCGTCTCCTCATCGCCTCTACTAGTCCGGATGGGTCCTGCACCATGAGTGTCGGTGTCCATGGCATCCGTAGCATGACCGCTATGAGTGTCACTCTCAAACTCGAGCATGGTCCCCTGTCCTCCATCCTCATCCTCCTCCTCAGAGTCACCTGCATCATCATCATAGTAAGTAGGAGGAGAGAACTCCTCAAGCATCATCTCGAACGTCTCCTTCCAGTTCCTCTTGTTCCGAATAGTGTATTCGGATTTCCAAATGATCTCGGATGGTTTCTTCTTCGGATCCCTGTGCCATGGCATGGGCACATGAAGGGTTCCTCTCCCTCGAGGAATCAAGACCTGTCGAACAACCAACCGCTGTGAGCCTAATGGAAGGGCACTCTCAGCTAGAGTGCATCCCGAGAAGCCTAATCCCATTGTCTTAGCCACATGAGTGACAAGACCTCCTGCACAAATATCACCCTTTGCTTTGTTGGCTATCTTTCCTAGATAGTCAGCAAGCATGGTAGAGATGTCGGGGATGGTGGTGGATGTCATACAATAAAGAATGAAAAGCTCATCAGCCTTGAGCTTTTGTGGAGTCTCTGTCCGTGCAAATAGGCTCTCACTAAGAATCCTATGTACTACCTTAAAGGAGAGGTTGTACATACTAGTCTCCTTAGAATTCCCGGGTCTCCACTTATCTCCTCCATATTCAACCACTGAAATAGCCTCCCAAAAGTCACTAGCACTAACACCTCTAGCAAATGTGCCTGCATCTGAATAAGAAAAGCCGAACAAGTCTCCAAAAGTATCAATAGACATAGTGTGATCTTGGCTCATAAGGCGGAAGGTGACCATCCTTTCCCTAGGATCATACTCGATTGTACTAAGGAATTCTAGGGTGATTTCGGTATAAGCATCCTCCCTAATCGTAGCTAACTGTCTCAGCCCAGCCTTGTCAAGCATCATATCTACATCCTCTCGAACAAACAAGGAATCTAGATCATCTAACACAATGTAGCGAGGAGGGGTGAATGGGCGATCTAAGATGCGTTCATATCGTTTCTTGTGCTTGGATATGGGAGGGGGAAGCTTAGGAATGTTTTGAGGTGGTGGTGGAGGTGGGGGAGGGGCTTTGGAAGAAGATCCCTTCTTCTTCCCCGTATTTCTAGTTATTCTCTTCACAATATCCATTTCTGCAGCAAAAACTCGGCCTGTTCTTCACAAAAATCGGACGATTTTTCTGGGTTAGGTCGATTTTTCTGTCGATTTCTACGATTCTCACAATTCTGTAAAGTTCTGTTCTAACAATCACCACATACAGTTTCCTATAGTGATTCCTAAGCAGATTTCTCAATCAATTTCAGCAAACAAACACTTCCTAAGCAAACTTCAATTTCGAATTAGAAACTTAGGTTTTGGAAAGAAAAACCTGAATTCTTATGGAGGAGTTGATTGCCGTGCTTGTTGTTGGTAGATCCTTGTTCCTTGTTGAAAATGCTTTAGTTTGGAGCCAAGAATCACTCAAAATGATTAAGGAATGACGAATGTAGGGTATGGGCGATTTTCGGAGTTCTTGAGAGAGGGAAATCGAGAGTGGAAGGTTGTAGAATGAGGAAGATCGAGTGTTTGAGTCTTTATATAGGGTCGAGAAACTGTGAAGAAAATCGGCCGATTTATAAGGTCGATTTAATCGTCGGGGCGATTTTTCTCTGAACTCAAAGAAAATCGGACGATTTTTCTTGGTAGGTCGATCTCCAGGTCGATTTTTCTTCCTGCTGTCAAAAATCGACTTGCTCTGTTACTGAATCGGACGATTTACTTTAGATAACTCGATTTTTCTCTGAACACTTGAAAATCGGACGATTTTTCTTGGTAGGTCGATCTCCAGGTCGATTTTTCTTCCTGTTGTCAAAAATCGACTTGCTCTGCTCCTGAATCGGACGATTAACTTAGTGCAGCTCGATTTCCTTCCTTATTCTTCATAGACATTGAAGATTTAACTGATTTATGCTCCCTTTCTCCATGAATCTATCAAATTGGACCTAATTTCCTGCGATTAATGACACGACAAACCAAGAGTGCATCGAGGAACAAATAAAAAATGAAAACAAAGAAACAAAGCAACTAATCTACTCTAACTAAGTGATGAAAGGAGGGAAAAACTATACTATCATGGGTTTCCTCCCAAGAAGCGCTTGATTTATCGTCTTTAGCTGGACGGTGTATGGTTTGTGTTCAATGGAGGAGGATAGGAGCTATCTCCTCGACCGGAGCTTCCGGTGTGTATTTCTTCAACCGTTGGCCATTAACCTTGAAACTTCCACTTTGTTCACCCCATACTTCAACTGCACCATGGGGGAAAATTCGTTTAATTACATAAGGTCCTGTCCAACGGGATTTAAGATTACCTGGAAATAGACGAAGCCTTGAGTTGAATAGAAGGACTTGGTCTCCCTCCTTCAAATCTTTTGGAATGATGTGCTTATCATGCCAACGCTTTGTCCGTTCCTTGTAGATCTTTGCGTTCTCATACGCATTTAGCCGGATCTCATCTAGCTCATTGATGTCTAAGAGCCGCTTCTCTCCGGCTTCTTTCATGTCAAAATTGAGCCACTTGATAGCCCAATAGGCTTTATACTTTAGCTCTACAGGAAGATGACATGATTTACCATAGACAAGATTATAGGGAGTCGTACCTATTGGTGTCTTGAAGGCTGTCCTGTACGCCCATAGTGCATCGTCAAGCTTCATTGACCAATCTTTTCTCGTTTTAGAGACGGTTTTCTCTAAAATTCCCTTAATCTCTCTATTGGATATTTCGACTTATCCGCTGGTTTGCGGATGGTAAGGTGTAGCTATCTTATGGGTTACCCCATACTTAGCCAATAGAGTCTCAAATCGACGGGCTGTGAAATGCGTTCCTCCGTCACTAATGATGGTTCGGGGAGTTCCGAACCTTGGGAAGATCGTTCTATTGAAGAACTTCACCACTACCATTGCATCATTAGTAGGAGAAGCGATTGCCTCTACCCATCTTGAGACATAGTCTACGGCAAAAAGTATATATTGGTTACCGCATGAAGATGGGAAAGGTCCCATAAAATCGATGCCCCATACATCAAAGATCTCTACTTCTTGTATGTTGTTGAGAGGCATCTCATTCCTCCTTGATATATTACCTGTCCTTTGACAAGCATCACAAGCAACAACAAACTTTTGCACATCTTTGAAAAGTGTAGGCCAATAGAAGCCGGAGCGAAGTACCTTAGCACAAGTCTTGTGGGAACTAGCATGTCCGCCACATGGTAGAGAATGGCAATGGCGGATGACACTATCCACCTCATCTTCGGGGATACATCTCCTGTAAATGCCATTGGGGCCTCTTTTGAATAGAAGAGGTTTGTTCCAATAGAATTGCCGGACGTCCCTAAAGAACTTCTTCTTTTGAGCATATGAAAGTCCGGGTGGAATCTCCTGACAAACAAGGTAATTCACAATGTCAGCAAACCATGGATCATTACCTTTTGAGATGTGTTGAAGACACTCTTCAATCTCGTGTAGCTGCTCGTCAGGGAATGAGTTGTCTATAGGAAGTTCATCCGTCTCGCCGGTGAGTTGCGGAAGACGACTAAGATGATCGGCAATGGAGTTTTCCGATCCTTTCTTATCACGAATCTCTAAATCGAACTCTTGTAAGAGTAAGATCCATCTTAGAAGCCTTGGCTTCGCATCCTTCTTCGTGAATAAGTATCGAATTGCAGAATGGTCCGTATAGACTATCACCTTTGCACCTACAAGATAGGAACGAAATTTCTCAAAAGCGTATACTACGGCTAAAAGTTCTTTTTCTGTGGTTGCATAATTATATTGAGCCTCATCTAGCGTTTTGCTAGCATAGTAGATGGCATGAGTGCGACCATCTTTCTTCTGTCCAAGAACGGCTCCAATAGCGACGTCGCTTGCGTCGCACATGACCTCGAAGGGAAGAGTCCAATCGGGTGGTTGAATGATTGGTGCTGAAATCAAAGCTTCTTTGATCCTGCAAAAAGCATCTAAACAATCCTTCGAAAATTCGAAAGTTGCGTCTTTCATCAAATGATTAGTTAAGGGTTTTGAAATCTTAGAAAAATCCTTTATGAATCTCCTATAGAAGCCTGCATGCCCTAAGAAACTTCTAATTCCTTTCACCGAAGAAGGGGGAGGTAACTTCTCAATGGTTTCTATCTTTGCTCTATCAACCTCTATTCCCCTTTGTGATACTAGATGACCTAACACAATTCCTTCGGTGACCATGAAATGACACCTTTCCCAGTTTAAGACTAAGTTAGTGTCCTCACATCTCTTAAGAACTAGTGAAAGGTTATAGAGACAGTTATCAAAGGAAGAACCATATACCGAAAAATCGTCCATGAAGACTTCCATGATATTCTCTACGTATTCGGAGAAGATTGCCATCATACACCTTTGGAAGGTGGCTGGAGCGTTGCATAGACCGAATGGCATTCTTCTATAAGCAAACGTACCCCATGGGCACGTAAAAGTCGTCTTCTCTTGATCATCTGGATGAATTGGAATCTGAAAGAAACCGCTATATCCATCTAGATAACAAAAGTAAGAATATTGGGCTAACCTTTCCAACATTTGATCGATAAAAGAAAGGGGGAAGTGGTCCTTCCTAGTGGCCACGTTCAGTTTGCGGTAGTCGATGCACATTCGCCACCCTGTAACTGTCCGTGTGGGGATAAGTTCGTTGTTTTTGTTGGCAACAACGGTAATGCCTCCTTTCTTGGGTACTACTTGTACTGGACTCACCCATTTGCTATCGGAAATAGGGAAGATGATACCTGCATCAAGTAGCTTAAGGATTTCTTTCTTCACGACCTCTTTCATTGCCGGATTTAACCGTCTTTGAGGTTGGCGTGAAGGTTTGTAATCCTCTTCCATTAGAATTTTGTTCATACATAGGGAAGGCTTTATTCCTACTAAATCATCAATAGTATAGCCTAATGCTCTCCTATGTTGTTTCAAAACATGCATAAGTTTCTCTAGTTCAGCATCATTCAAATTCGCATTGACTATGACCGGATATGTGGAATTAATGCCAAGGAATGCGTACCTTAAATGCGTGGGGAGTGGCTTCAATTCTAATGATGGAGGTACCTTCATTGATGATGAATCGTGGCCTTCGGACGTTGTGGGAGAGGCCTCTAGAGATGGGGGTACTGCATCATTAGATTCGAGAACAGCTGCGGTGAAGTTTGGAGAATCCAGAAAATTTCCCTCTGGATCGACCTCCCCTGAAGTAAATCGGTCGATCTGAGGCACGATTTTTCTTTCTGTTGAAAAAAATCGGGTTGCCTCTTCACAAATCGGACGATTTAGTTTAGTCAGGTCGATTTTTCTTTCTGTTGACAAAAATCGGGTTGCCTTTTCACAAATAGGACGATTTGCTTTATGCAGGTCGATTTTCTTCACAGTTTCCGGAGTTAATTCTAGTTCTTCAATTCTTGTTCCTAGTTCTTCCTCCACATCATTTAATGCTTTCACATCCTCATTGCAATCATGTTCCACTCCTTCCTCCATGATGCTCATACTAAGAACCTTTTGAAGAGGGTCTTCCATCAAGATTGAACTTACTACCTCTCTAGACTCTTCTTCATCAAAAATATCAAAAACATCGTCTCTCAAGGCTGGCTCCTTGATTAAGGAAGAGAGTATGAATTCTACCTTTTCTTCACCTATATGGAAAGATAGCTGGCCATTCTTGCAATCGACCATGCATCCGGATGTTGCAAGGAATGGTCTCCCAAGAATGATGGGAACCGGATAATCTGCAGGGATGTCAAAAACGACAAAATCTATAGGGATGTAAAACTTACCGAGCTTTACCGGAATGTCTTCTAATATCCCCACCGGCTTAGTGGTGGAACGATCAGCCATGTAAAGTGTGATCTTCACCGGTCTAGGCTCTCCTAGACCAACTGCTTTGCATAGAGCAAGGGGTATGATACTCACACTCGCTCCAAGATCACAAAGTGCATCATAGGTAGCTTCTCCCAAAGTGATGGGTATGCAAAAGGATCCTGGATCACGGAGCTTAGGTGGCATATTCTCCGTCATAGTCTTGATGAGTTCGGATGACTCCATACTCATCTTGACTTCTCCTATGTCTTCCAATTTCCACTTGTTAGAGAGGATCTCCTTGAGGAATTTTCCATAAGTTGGCATACCTAAAATTGCATCCATAAAAGGTATATTAATATGCAGCTTACTCATAAGTTCAACAAACTTACTAAAATGTTTATCTAGGCGTGCACGCGCTCTAGATTGAGGGAAAGGTAGAGGTGGTTTGTAAGCGGGAGGAGGAACATAAACTTCTTCCTTCTCTTTTGCCTCTCCTTCTTTAGTGGTGGTTTCGACTACTTTAGGTTGAGGGTCGGTAGTTGGTTTGCCACTCCTAGTAGTTATTGCCATAACCCTTCCCTTTGGGTTATCTTCCGTCTTCCCGGGAAGTTTCCCTTGGTCTCTTGGAACTTCTCCGGCCTTGTTGAATACTTGGTTTTCTAAAGCTTTGTGAGCTTTATCAACCGAAGTTATATAACTCTCCAATCCTTGTAGCTTGCCTAGGATCGTCTCTAGCATGGGATCGGGTTTGTTTGATCCGCTTGATTGTCCCTGGCTTGTTAAAGGAGTAGAAGAAGATGGAGATGTTAGAGCCTTTTCAGCATGAGAGTAAGGATTACCTGGATTTTGCTGATTTGACCTCCAATTGTTGTTATTTGAGTTCCTATTGTTGTTGTTGTTCCAATTGGAGTTCCGGTTGTTATTGTTGTTGTTGTTCCAATTGGAGTTCCGGTTATCATTCCTTTGATTGTTGTCCCTCCCCATGTAGTTAGCTTCTTGCTCCTTAGTCTTTTGAAGACTCGTTTTGAGCACTTCCTTCAACTCTTTGATCTCATTGTTGAGGGAGAATATTTGGGTTTGAGCAGCTTGGGTCAACTTGGCTCCCGGATCGCCTTGATTCCGGCTATTTGAGTCCACCTTCTGGTGGGAATACTTCTCAATCACTTGGGCTTGCTTCTCAATGAAGTCCCAAGCATCATCCTCTCTCATGTCCATGAATGTGCCACAAGAGAGAGATTGGAGGTTGAATTGTGTTTCCACATCCAACCCTTTGTAGTAGATCTCCAATAATTCCAGCTTGGAGATGCCATGGTGTGGGCAATACAACAAGAGATCTTGAAACCTTTCCCAAGATTGAAACAAGCTTTCATTAGGTTTCATAGAAAAAGCATTTATTTTACCTCTCAATTCTGCCGTTTTGGATGGCGGAAAGAATTTGGTGAGGAATTCCGAAGACAATTCCTCCCATGTAGCCAGCTTTGCAGCTGGAAGTGTTTGGTACCAAGCTAGAGCCTTGTCCTTCAAAGAAAAGAAGAACGGTTTGATCTTGTAATTGCTTGTAGTAGCCTTCTTCGGCTTCATAGTCTCCATGAGAATCTCAAAATTCTGCAAGTGTTGGTGTGGAGATTCAGTACTTGCTCCGCCATATTGACTTTGGCGAACCATGGTGATGACTTGTGGTGAGAAGCTAAACTCTTGGATGTCTTCAGCTCCGAAATCCACACCTAGACGGCGTGGTTGCTGAATTGGGTCCATCCGTTGCCCCAAAGTTCGGGGTCTATCATCGTCATTAGCAACTCTCACGTCCCTAGTTGGGAGGCGAGGAACAACCCGTGGTTTTGGGGTGTTCCGAATAGGACGAAGTGATGGATCGATCTCCTCAAGTTCCGGCATGTCCGGATCAATCCCTTCGTCATCGGATGAGTCATTTCTAATGGATTTAGTTGGCGTTTTGACTTTCTTCTTCTTCCTGGATTCGTTCAATTCCAACTTCATGTCCAACATAATAGCTCTTAGTTCATCAATCTGAAATTGATGACTCGTTTCAGCATCTTTTCGTGCTTTCTCGCTCAACTGAAGTTGGCGTTGAGCTTCGTTAAGTTCAGCCTGGAGGTTTTTCTCGTTGTTCTCAGCCATTTTCTGTTCCTTCAACTTTCTCCTCAAAGTTTTCTCCAATTCGGGATCGAAAGGAACTAGATCTTTAGTGGATCTAGTCTTTCGCATATACCTAAAGACCCTGCAAAGATCACTCAAGTAGACAAATCAAATCACAAGAGCAAGAGCTCTCAAGCTAGACAACCGAAAACCGAATTTGGTCTAGACCAAATCCCCGGCAACGGCGCCAAAAACTTGTTCGCTCGAAAAGTGTGTGCGTCAAAGTCTTAAATTTATATCTAGAACTCAAAGCAAAGCGAACCCGCAGTTTACGGATCGGTTGTAGTGAGGTAAGAATTCCAAAGTCGAACTCAGGGATTTGGTGAGAGTAAATTCAATTATCTAGCGAAAAGTGCGAAAAGCTTTTGTGATCAAATAAGGGTAAAATGATTCCAAGGATTCAAGTTTCCGATTTCGGCTTTCGATTCAAGACACTTCTATAGATATAGGACAAAGTTTATATTGCCAAGATTAAATGTTCAAAGGTAGATATCGTACGGTGAAGTTCCAAAACCTATATAATTAATTTAAAGATTCTCTCTATAAGGGTTGTTGAGGCTGCGATATAGAAAGATCTAAAGTCAAGAATTATGTTCAAACTAACTATCTAAAACTCCAGGATATGACTCTCCAAAGTAAAGAAAGAAAGCACACTTAGAATCTTAATAAAGAATGTTGAGTCTCTCTATTACCCAAATCTTATAACCTTAATCTATTAAATGTAGAATTAAGTTTGAAGTCTCTTCATACATTCAATTAGAGGTTAAAAAGGTTAATCAATGTTGGGATTTAGGCAAGGATTAGTTTTGGTTAAAGATTAATTCAATTAAAATTCGTCAGAAGAATAAATCGGGTTGTTCATAAGAAAATCGGCCGATTTACCTCAAGAACACACCGATTTTCCTGTTGTCGCAAAACTAAAATCTAAACTCTCAGGGTCCTAATGTTTGAATGAGTTCAGTCTATCATCATCTAAGCCTTAATCATCAACTATTCTCCCCAGAATCACAAGGGTTTTAGCCAACCATTTTCAAAATCGAATCAAATTAAAGATTGAGTGAAATATCGCAAAGAAAACCGAATCTTGAATAAAAATTCAATAACCTTCAAATCTGTAAACAATCGTCAAAATTGATCAATGTATCTCTTAAGTAATTGGATTACGTGTTCAAAAAGCACAATTGCTTCAATGGATAAAGAAATCTCACAAACAAGAATCAAGATTGGCTTCCCGGCAAAAAGTCCTTC
This sequence comes from Fagopyrum esculentum, assembly GCA_033239045.1. Classification (NCBI taxonomy): domain Eukaryota; kingdom Viridiplantae; phylum Streptophyta; class Magnoliopsida; order Caryophyllales; family Polygonaceae; genus Fagopyrum; species Fagopyrum esculentum. The sequence continues at coordinate 40,927,697 of BSUD01000003.1, forward strand.
AATCCTTCTCCAAGAATCTCCAATCTCTCTCAAACGCGTAAAGATTTCCCGCTGCAACCTCCTCGTTTTCGTTCCTAGGGTTCTCACCTATAGTTTCTTGCAAATGGGCCGTTTGGCAAAACTCTCCTCTAGCCCAAAAGAATTGGGCTTTGTGTCGTCTTTTCATTTGGCCGAAAAACAAAGGAAATCGACCCAGTCGATTTATAAACAAAACCGTTCGATTTCTAGGGGAGAAAATCGTCCGATTTATATGCATATTGACACGATTTTATTCAACAGAAAGTGCTCTTCTTTTGGCTCGTCTTCTATGCTTCTCATTTGCAATTCCTTAGCTCTTTGTGATCCCTTTGAGATTCCTTTAGCTTCCTTAACATCCTTAGATGCTCCTTGCTCCGCTTTTGCTTCCAATTCGACTCCATTTACCTATAATTCATCAAAAACTTGTGTAGACCTCTATTTCCGACAAATAATTGAATAGAACATAAAAGGCACACAAAATCTCTCTAAATGCAAGGTTAACTGAGATAATCTTCTACAATATGCATGAATATGATGGTACATAATTCATGTCATCAAGCAAAGCCATGGATCTTGGCGTCCATATGCACAAGAAGGATATATCGTCGAGAAAGTGCGTCGGCTACCACATTTTCTTTACCTTTTTTATGTCGAATGACATAAGGAAAGGTCTCAAGAAATTCTACCCAACTAGCATGGCGCCGACTCAAAGTAGTTTGACCCTTGAGATACGAAAGAGCCGCATGATCCGAATGAATCACGAACTCCTTCGGCCACAAGTAGAGGTGTCAAATGGGCGGGTCGGCCGAGTTCTGGTTGGGTCAATTTTCTTTCGGGTCACTTTGAGGCGGGTCAAAATTGTCTATAATGTCATGTCGGGTTTATTCGGGTCGGGTCGGGTTAAGTCGGGTGCCCTTGCACAACTAATAATCGGGTTCTCGGGCAATCTTGGGTTGTTTTAATCAGTTATCGGGCTAATTCGGGTCGGGCTCATATCGGGTCGGGATCATTTGTACAATTGAAATTCGGGTTCACGGTCTATTTCGGGTCGGGTCACTTCATTTATCGGGTTATTCTGGGTCCGTCTAGTTTATGTATTGGGTAAATCCGGGTTGAATTACTTTGGGTATAATCAGGTTCGATTCTTTCGGGTCGACAATTATTGGATTTGATTGTTTTTAAGTTGGACTATTTTTTTGTGACAAACTGATTCCGACAAGTTCAAACTTATTATGTTTTTTTCTTCATATTTATAGGTTGGTCTCCTTTGTTAAGCCAATTTGACGTATTCATATTTCAAATAAAAAAAGCATAATAGTCGGGTCGATTAACCTATAACTTTTGACGAAGAGAGTTAAAAATGTAGGTCCGATTCTGAGCATGTGGAGATGAACACATGATTAAAAATAAAACAAACAAGGTGTTGTTGGTCTAGTGGTTTGAGTTTCACTTTTGGTGTAAGAGGTCTTGAGTTCGAATCTTAGGACTCTTTTATATGTTTTAGCAATTGGCACTAAAAGTATTCTTTGTATTTTAAAATTTCAACATTAATTATTGTTTATCAAAGAAAATTGTTTAGTTTAGTGGTAGGGTAGTCTCTTTGGTTGCAAGATGTCCGGAGTTTGATTCTTAGAGTGTCCTTAGATGAAACTTATTTTTATATTTTCCCTCCAAATCCGAATCTAAGAAATAGTTTTTGTTTTTTAATTATTATGGAAAAAATTACAATTATGTCTTAGTTATAACTTCAATAAAAAAATACAATTATTATGGTGCTTTGATGTATTTATAATTTAAAGTAATTTTACAAGTTAATTTCATGTTCTTGAGGCTATTTTTTTTCAAAAAAGGGCCTTTGTAATTTGATGTAATTAATAATTTTTATTTAATTTTATAATTATAATTCTAAATTAATATTTTAAATTAATAACTAATTTAAACAATATCTCCTTAATTAATTGACCGGTCTTTCACAATTCGGTATTTCGAGAAATTCATTTTACAAAAGCGATGATATTTTACAAAAGCACTTTGTTGGTAGTAACTTATAAGTAATTAGTATGCTTAAAATCCCGATCAAAACAATTAGTATGCTTATATTTTTTTTGTTAATTATAAAGATATAATTAAGAAAATTAATTTATAAAACTAAGAAAATAAGTTTAAAAGGTAATTGATAAAAATTATAAATATAATTTTAAATAAATGATTGATGTATATATTGTGATTTGTGTAATAATATGATATGTGTTAGGTAAAATCGTATATGATCACTAACTATTTTTTTCATCTTTGTTCATTCGCTAGCAATTGTATCATATTATGAAATAACGAAAATTCAAAGTATGAGAACTTATATTATGAACAATAAGATGATAGTACTATAGTTTGTATGTACATACAAAGTCAAATATGGCTAACATCATCATAGTTATTTTGTAAGTATATAAAAACTCAATTAATTCACGACTATATTATAAATTTACAATCAAAGTGTATGATTATGCTTTTTCATGCGTAAAATTATAAACAATTTAACTAATATTTATTTAAAATAAATTATGCATCATACTAATATAATATTACAATACTAATTTACATTGAACTCAACAACAAATTTTTTAAAGAGAAATTTGTACTATGTCACTTACATCAAGCTATACTCGACTTATATGTATGAATCATTATATAATTTTAAACAACTTTAAGTCGTATTAATTTTAATATATATATATATATATTTTACACTCAATTTAACTACAATTTAAATAAAACATAAACCATAACAAAATCGATACATAGTCTTATATATGACTCAACCACTAACTATTAATTAATATATATATACCTATATGGTAATGCATAATATTAAAGCAAAAACTCTTAATAGTTAACAATAACACCATGTGTCAACTTTTTATTCATTTCACCACGTGTTATTATTATACACATTCTTATTTTTATAATTTTTAATTAAAAATATGTGAACTGACTATCTATTTTTAAATACATTCTATATACATGTTAACAAACTATTATATTATCTTTTATTTTCCTAATTAAATTTTCATCTAACACACTTTATATTTATAATATATAAAATTTAGTTTATAATCCCTCCGTTCACAACAAATTGTTGTTTTACCCCTACACTTTTGTCAAAGAATAATTGTCATTTTAGCTATTTTGACATTTACTTTACACATTTACCCTTTTAATCATTAGTAGTTTATAAGTTGTAACTTTCAAAAAAATTAAAAGTAATGAATGATTAGGGGTAAATTGGTATATTTTTAATAAGTGTGCAAAATGGTAAAACGAAAATTATTTGTAAACGGAGAGAGTATTTAGATACATATAATAGTATATAATCACTAAATCATTCATTTTTCTATAAATTTTTATATTTGTTAGCATCATAAATAAAATTCTAAGATTATTACATATACATATTTGTACAAAATTATAATTTTCTTATCTATTTTTAAGTTAAATTTCAATTAAATCGCATATGTGAATAACCCATGTATTAGTTTGTATTAAAGCAAAATATCTAAATGACACGTGTGAACTATGTTGATTGTAATTTTATCATTTTATATTCCTATATATTCTAGTTTTATAATTTATAATTTTTTTTATTTAATAATAAATAGTAATAAAAAAATCAATTGTATTTTATTTATTTATATAAATATATTTGATTCACATTATTTTGTATTTTTGAAATTATTTTATTTTATCAAATTTCTCATTAAAAACTTTATTTATTTATCAAATAACATTAATATCCCAAAATTAAAGTAATTAAATAAAAATTTTAAAAAAGTAAATAAAAGGTGAGCATAGAGGTCCCACTAATTTAAGTTTTAAAAATGAAACAATAGAAAGTTGACGCTAGGTTTCGAACACAATCTACATGAAATACAATGTTCACATGCACATTCAACCACTGAGCTACTCGTGTTTTATGTTTACGATTTTTAAAAGTAAAAATATATTATATAATGAAAAATTGAACGGAGGTCCTCTAAATTCGAGGCCTTGGTTATCATATGCGTCATTCGGCTTTGAGCCAACTTACTACTAGTTCTTGGAATAATTCGGATTAGTTATTTTGGGTCGGGTCATTACGGGTTCATAGGTCATGTCGGGTCAACGGCTTTCGGGTTTCGGGCATTTTGGGTCGGGTTATTTCGGGAATCGGATCATTTCGGGTCGGGTGCTTTCGGTTTCGGGTGTTGTCGGGCTGGTTCATTCGGTTATAATCGGGTTACGGTCACTTTTGGGTATGAGTTATTTTTGGTTTCGGGTTCAATCGGTTAACACCGGGTCGGTCTCATATGCGTAACTTTTTTCCTTTTAACGGGTGTCGGTCAGGTTTGAATCGGGCGGATCGGGCGGGTTTCACGGGTCGGGTCAGATTTTGACAGCTCTAGCCACAAGTAATGTTGCCATGTTTTAAGACAACGAACTAAAGCATATAGTTCCTTATCGTAGGTTGGATAGTTGAGTGAGGGACCGGAAAGTTTTTCGCTAAAGTAGGCGATGGGCCGATTCTCTTGTAGGAGAACCCCCCCAATGTCCACATTAGATGCGTCACACTCCACCTCGAAGGTTTTCGAAAAGTTGGGGAGTTGGAGTAGTGGCGCATTACAAAGACGGTCTTTGAGCGACTCAAATGCTCGAGCATGGGTGTCACGCCACTCAAATGTGACACCTTTATTAGTAAGCTCATGTAACGGTGCCGCTATCGAGCTAATGTCCTTGACAAAGCGTCGATAGAAGCCCACTAAACCGAGAAAGGCTCGAACCATGGTGGCCGTAGTAGGAGTAGGCCACTCCCGAATGACGCGAACTTTTGATTCGTCCACTCGTAGTCCGCCCTTGGACACGACATAGCCAAGAAAAATTGTGGTGTCCGAGCAAAAGACACATTTCTCCAAATTGACATATAATTGCTCTAGTCTAAGGCACTCGAGCACTTGGCGAAGGTGCCCGACGTGTGCATCCAAAGACTTGCTAAAAACTAATATATCATCAAAATAGACAACTACGAAAATACCCAAAAACTTGCGCAAGACGTGATTCATGAGGCGCATGAAGGTGGATGATGCGTTGGAGAGTCCAAATGGCATGACAAGCCACTCGTAGAGGCCGTGCTTCGTCTTGAAAGCCGTTTTCCATTCGTCACCTTCGGCCATGCGGATTTGATGGTACCCGCTTCAGAGGTCAATCTTTGAAAAGATGGTGGCGCCATGGAGCTCGTCCAACATGTCATTTAAGCGCGGGATCGGATGACGGTACTTGTGTAATGCCCCAAATTATTTGGCGCGTTTGCGCTATTTATTTCCCTACATTTATCGATACTTTATTAGCTTAAATATTTCTACGAGTATTTTTACGTCGTAAATTAAAATTTTCTAGTGTGTGTATATATATATATATATATATATATATATATATATATATATATATATATATTGTTACCCGTATATAAATTATTACCCGTATATAAATTATCTTTTTAATCTCGTAAATAATTTACGAGAATGACTTCAATATCGCAGAGTATATTCTGCTAGTTTATATATTCCGTATTTTAAAATTTTGGGAAAAGTCCGGAAAATTTTCTGATTCGAAATTCCCGTTCCGAATGATTTTAATCGAGTTACTCTTTTGCACTTTTTCCTCTTTATTTTATTTTAATTATTTATTTTTCTTATTTTTTTCTCTTCTCTTTTCTTCTTTCTCCTGCTGTGATGATTCCCGACCCTTCGACTTCTGCGCCGGACTCCTCGCTCCAATACTTGCAGCTGCAACCGACCCTGCTTCTCCTTTGTGCAACTCTCTCCCTACACTCCATCTTTTCCCTCCTTTGTATCGAGTTTCAGGCAACAACCCTAGCCTCTTCCAACTCCCAACTCTCAACACTCAACTCACCTCTCCCCTATTGTCCTTCGTCAATGCCGGATGCTCGCATCCACTCTCCTAGCAGCCATGTATGCCAACCTCTGCTTCCCTCCCTCAACGAACCAAGATGCCGGCGCCAGCCTTTCGCATCTTCAACCCCTGGAGAAGCCCAACCACCGCTACCTATCCATCGGAGCAAGCCGGTGGCCCCTTTCAATATCTTCGTCTCCCTGCCAGATTCCAAACCACCCCAGTGACTATCGGGAACCACCACTGGAGCCGGAGGAGCCCTATGTCGACCTTTGCGTCTCCCTAGCTCTTCCTCCCCTACATCCCTTCTTCTCGAGCCGCTGTCGAACCGCCGAGAAGGGGCATACCGTAACCTTCGATCCACCGGAAAAAAAGGGAGCCACCTGCTGTCGACGGTAAGCATTTCCTTGCCTCATTCGCCGGATCGACGCAACCCTCGCCGTCGGGGAATTTCCCGGCCGCCGCCCTGCATCTCCCTTCCCAGCAAACCTGTATATCGATTGAGGATAGAGACAAAGCTCTTTTACGGTATTTCAGATCGGGCCCCTCTGTTTATGGTTTATTACAATTTTGACCCACTGTTTTGTATTTGCAGTTTTGAACCCAGTTTTTGGATGTGAGCAATATACCCTCCTGCAAAATTAATAACATAAATGGACCTAAATTGTTTTATTGCAGTCTTGGCCCTATTTTCAGGAAATGTGCGGTTTTTGCCCTTGTGTATGATCAGGGTTTGGACCCAAAGTTTATTTCGAGAAATGACCAAGTTTTGAGAGTTTCTTAAGTTGCCCAGAAAGTTGTTTTGCTTTGACCCGTATTTATAAAGTTGTATAAATCAATCCGGAAAATGTTTTGCGGGTTTTTAACCTTGTTTTCAAAGCGGGATTTTTCCTTAGAATATTATACGTCATACTCCGTTCGAATTTAGTATACAAGCTAAATTTCCTTAACTTTGGTTTAGGTCCGAAAGCGGCCGTTATAGACCAATGAATCCAATCTCGACGTCCGTAGATCATCTTCAACCTTGGATCATGTGTGAGAACCTTCTTCCTCGATCTAGTTATGTTTAGTGGTAGAATCATGCTAGGTTGGATTTAGCATAACTTAGAGTTAATGCCAAGTAGTGGCTTCGAACTTTAGGTGAGGATTTGAGGATGATTTGAACGTTATAAGGATTGAGGTGTGTATGTTATCATGTGAGCTTTGTTGAGGTTGTTTTTATGTGTTTATGGAGATTGTGGAGTTAGGATGGAAGTATTCTAGCATGGGCTTATAGTTGAGATCTCGTGAGTTGATGAGGGCTAGGAGAGTATCCTAGTTTATGGGAGTGTATGACCTAATAAGAGTATATAATACTAGAAGTCTAAGGACTTCTAGCTTGCGTGAGTAGCTGTTGATTATCGTGCCTTGTCTTGAACAGGCTGTGGTTATATTCCTTCGGAGAGGGTTATCGGTTTCGGGTAGCTTTGAGACGAGGTAAGTCCTCGGACTTACTTAGCCGCTTCTATGCCTTATTTGGATGTATATGGTGGTGTGTTTTTACCGCTTTTAAGAATGAAAATGGATTAGGATTTACTTGACCTTATTTATTGGCCCATTGTTACTACTATTATTATCGGGCGGTGACATCACCGCTCAGTTTCCCGAGGGAGACTGGGGGATCTCTGCGACCAGGCCATACACGGTATACGGGCGAGCTTCTTCATCACTCCCTCAGGGTATACGGGTTGGGCGCCGCCACACTCCTGTTGGTTACACGGGAACAGAGGCAAGAGTTATAAGACTCTTGTGTCACACTTAAAACAAATGAATTAGATATGGAACGACCTACAAAGATATTATGGAATGAATGTTTATGTTGTGTGCCTTGTGTTCTCCTGCGTGTGTTTGTGCCATATTATCTTTATAATGCCTAGAATGTGAGCTAACGGTTTTATACCGATTGTTGTAGTTGATGTGCAGGATAGGATGTGGCCGAGTGATCCGGAGGAGTGGGCAGTGGGGGTTCCGTACATCGTAGGTTGAGTTGGGTTTTGGAGTCCTTGTGTTGTTGTTATTGTATATTATGTTGATGTTGTTGTAAGGACGGCTAAAGTCTTTCCTTTCTTTTATTTTCGGGTTTCATAACATTGCATAAAAATGTATTTCGGTTTTGGCCTTTATTTGTGCCTTGTTGCAAGATCCGGTGAAATTGTTGTCAGGCTAAGGGTCGGGACCCATTGTGAGGTCTCAACTCGTAGCATCCCGAGTCCCGCGGATTCGGGGTGTTACAAATTGACGATTATTTGATTGATGGCTCCACAATCTACGCACATCCGCCAAGGTCCGTCTTTCTTGGGCACAAGTATGACCGGCACGGCACATGGAGCCAAAGACTCACGAACATATCCCCGGTCTAGGAGCTCTTGGACTTGGCGTTGTAGCTCCTTGGTCTCTTGCGGACTTGCACGGTATGCGGCACGGTTGGGCAAAGACGTGCCGGACACCCAGTCGATTTGGTGCTCAATTCCTCGGATTGGTGGCAAGCAGGGTGGTAGTTTGTCGGTCAAAATGTCCTGAATTTCGGACAACAACAAAAGACACCTCGTGTGGCACGTTACTTGGGTCATGAGAAATGGATAAACAAAAAGGGACAAGTAAGAAACAGGAAACTTACCTTCCATGACCGGTGTCAAATCATGCTGTCGAGCCAAAAGGATTCGTGGCTCACATCGCCCTTGAATGGTAGGAGCGGGAGGTGCATGTTGATGGACAATACTCTTACTACCTCTTGCTTCGGTAGCATGAACCTTAGTGCCGGAGGAACGGGATCCGGAAGTATGAGCATTCACAACATCGGGAGAGGTTCGTGGAGAGTCCGATGTTGCCGGCACCTTAGTTGTGTCATTGATATCTTGTTGCCTCTTTCGTTCTGCATAGTCAACTAAAATTTCTTGCGGAGTCATAGGCAAAAGTGTGATCCGTTTTCTACTATATTGAAACATGTACCGGTTGAGATAACCATCAAGAAAAGTTTTACGGTCAAATTGCCATGGTCGTCCCAACAATACATGTGTGGTGTCCATTTTGATAACATCACAAATTACCTTATCAACATAGGCGCCAATAGAAAACGTCACCCACGCTTGTTGTGTGACGGTGTCACTTGTCTTATCGGAAATTCATTGGAGTCCGTAAGGTTGTGGGTGGGGGGTTGTAGGCAACTTAAAGTGTTTCACCACTTTTTCGTTGACAATATTACAACACGAACCCCATCGATGATAAGAGAGAGACTAGTGTCATTGACCAAGCAACGAGAGTGGAAGAGATTCTCGCATTGGTCAATAGGGAGATGCTCTTTTATAGCCAAAATGCGACGAGAGACAAGAGCAAACTTACCTGGTTGTGCCGGACCGCAAGCAAGTTGGTCGTCGCATGGCTCCATGCCATAGTAGGGGTCGGCATCTTGGTCATTTTCCAAGAGGATATCACCATTATATTCCTCTTCGCCATCGTCATATGATGGGTTAGCAAACATCACCCGCTTGGTGTTCGGGAAATCGCGTTGGACATGACCAAACCCGCTACATTTGAAACACACGGGTTCTCTTGGGCGGGCCACCGTTTGAGATCCTTGTTGGGGTCGGCCCGGAGGCGTTTGTGGTGGAGCAACGGTGCCACGATATGGTGTTTTCACGGTAGTCGCTTGCCGGGTGGGTTGACTCATCCGTGTGGATCCTTTAGCGGCTCCGGAATCTTGAGAACTAGAAACATCTCAAGAACGGGGATTAGAGGTATAAGCATATTGACTAGATGAAGAATTATACCTTAAATATCGAGGCGTTTCGAGTTGTTGCTTGTGAAGTTTCATGGCGGCATGACATAAGGCTCCCAAGTCCTTGTATGGGACAATCTCAAGGGGGCGCCGGATTGAAGGATTAAGGCCGCTCATGAATTTGGTTCGAAGGGCGGAGGCGGAGGCCGAGATGCCGGCCTTCATATGCATATCCTCAAGCTTGGCTAAGTAAGCCACCGGAGTAAGACTTCCTTGTTGGATGGCAATTTGCAACCGCATGTCGTTTTTGAAGTCATCGGGCACGTACTTCTTATTCATGACATAGATTAATTGATCAAATGTCGCAACCGGTGCCCATCCTCGGTTCTCACGGTTGGTCTCGTACCGGTTCCACCAAGATTTTGCATCACCCTCAAAGTAAAGGGTCGCCGCTTCGATTTTCTCATATTCCTCATAATGGCAATGCTTTAGAGCTCTTTTCATATCTTGTGCCTAATCAAGAAAAACACAACGATCATATTCACCATAAAATATCGGAAATTTAACCTTACCTTCCCTACGAGCTCGGTAGGGATCCGGTCGGGGTGGTGCCATGTATGCCTCTTCGTGATGGGCTCGCCAGTGGCCATCCTTATGCCGTTGGTGCCCATGATTAGGTTGTGTACGCCTTGGTGGGTTAGGAGGAGGCAACCGTTCTTCACCTCGATCTTGGTTCTCAAAAGGCTCTCGGATGGGTGGGTGCCATGGACGGACATGGGCCACCTGCTCCAAGTCCGACTCATCATCGGAGAACTCGTCAAAGTCATCTCTCTCGTCATACTCTTCATAATCATGATACATCGGTTGTCGGCTAGGCCGTTGGCGGCTTTGTCCGGACCGATCATTCTCGGGACGTTGAGAGCAATCATTTGATTGATGATGGTACCGGTCATCAACCCGGGAGGGACGGTTAGTGCGTTGGGCACTAGATGGTGGAGGGGAATTTGCCATACTTACGTCGGTTGTTGTTCGCTCCAAACGGTGTGTGCAAGCTTTAAATTTGTAACCCAAGATGTATGCTAAAAACAAGGATGCGAACCCGCAGTGTACGGGTCAATCGTAGTAAAAGTAAGAATTCCGGGGTGTCGATCTCAGGGACTTAGGTGAAACAAAGCAAGTATAGGTTGTCAATATTGCAACTAACCACAAAAGCAATTAAGCAATCAAAGATGATAATGTAGTCAATTAAAGGAAATATGCAATTATAGGGATTAAAGCATCTAGTTGTGGTTCCAACTCAAGATCCCAAGATAAGTGGACAAAGCTGAGGTTTTGCAAAGGGAAGGTGTTTCTAAAGTGGAATAGATCACCGGGTAAGTCTCACTACTCACTAACTCCACACCAAAAGAACCTATTACCGGGTAAGTCTCAAGGTACTAAGGAAAGGAACTATAATCTCAAACCAACAAACCAACTAAGGGAATAGAATCAACCTTTACCGGGTAAGTCTCAGGATAACTCACAAAGATGGGATGAAAGCACACTCAAACCCCAATAAAGGATAAACCTTTATTACCTACACTTATGATCTTTGGTAAACAAACAAAGGAATTACCGGGTAAGTCTCATCCTAAACTTGCATTGAACCAAGAAAGGTGTAATAAGAATAGGATTTGGCAAACTCTAACACTTAACTATCAGTTTCGGATCAGATAATGTCATCTCGGTCAGTCAAGTTCCACCCTGGCCGAGATGTTCATCGACTGAACGAGATGTTCTAAGGTTAAGGATAAAGACTCGAGCTTTCAGGATCCTACTGGAATTTAAGATTATTCTATCATTGTTTTTCCCACAACCTTCAACCAATCACCCTAGAATCACACAAAGAAATTAGCCACTCATCATCATGAAAGCAATAATCAAATATATGGGAAGAGAATGAATATTTGAACACAAAAACCTTAAGAACAAGGCTTCAATAACTGAATCAAATATCAACAAATAGGCGTTCCTTGGATCACAAATCCAATAAGACAAGTCAACAAAGAAGGGAATCTAAGAGAATCTTACAAAACCCTTCACAAAAGCTATAAAAGCTATCAACTTCCTTCCTTCAATCTTCCTTCAACCTTCCAAAAGTCCTTCAATTGCTGGATGCTATCAGCCCTTTAGGCTTGTATAAGCATGGTTGAATTTGTGGAAAATCCAACCCTTTATATAGGAAAATTACCCTCCAAAGATAAAATATCTTGAAAAGATATTTTCCTAATAAAATATATCTATCTCTCATAAATAAATCCTTAAAATATATGATCTTCCTTCCAGAAATCCAGCCCAAAAATATAAGATTTCTCCTTCCAAAAATAAAAGATCTCAGCCAAGAATAAAATATATCTCGCCGCGTCCAAGGTGTTCGCCTCGGTCGCGACGCTCCTCAAAATCACCTCGGTCGAGATGGTACTGTAGTTGACCGAGGTGAGTCTCAGCTGAAGGTGAAATCTCTCAAATCTGGTTCAAAGTGAATCTTTAATCCATTTCCATGCTTCCTGGATTCTTCCTTAAGCTCCTGAATGTAGCTCCTATGACTCCTTAGCTCCTTTAGCTCCATTTTGATGCAAAACATGCCATTTTACCTACGATTACAACGAAACTTGGTGTAGATCTCGATTCCCGTAAAGGTAGATGAAACGACAATATAATCGCATAATATAGATTCAAATATGCAGATTATTGAAGATAAAACATCTAAACAGGTCCCAAAATATAGACTATAATTCATGCTATCAAAATACCCCATACTTGTCCCTTGCTTGTCCCCAAGCAAGTTCCAAATCTAAAATACAAGATAGAATGGATTATAAGTCATAAAAATCAGTGAAAAGTATTTCAAAACATTTTACTGGTGTGCTAAAATCATAGATCACTCTAAGAGAATGCTTCATGGAATTTAAAATCAAAACATGATCAAAACATTTTATAAATGTAAGAAAGTTGTTCATCTTTGCATAAAATCATAGAATGCATAATAAATCATAATTATCAAAATTAATCATGTATAATCCAGTTTAAACCACCAAGTCAATCAACAAGCTCGAGGTCTCAAGGTCTTTTCAAAAGAAGGTCAAGAAACGTGTGAGGGTGGGATGTATATAGGGAATGTGGTGCTAGAATCCGGGAAAAGGATCTTTACTTCACTTCCTTTAAACTTCAACATCTTCCACCAATAAGCTTTGCGTATTTTTACTTTTTTACTTTTTGGGATGCATGGACAGAGGTGCACAATAACCGAAGCCTAGGAGATCAGCGATCATCAATTTCTCGAGATGCCTCAAACCCTTGATGCACATACCATGACCCGTTAGGAATATCGCTCAATCCGAATTTGGCAAGACACAAATACCCGGCTATGTGAATGGTGCCGAGTTACTCATCATCATGATTGACTTCCCCAAACCTATTTGTTTCTTTCTAACTTTCAGCCAACATCTCAACTTTTCTTTCACTTGCTTTTCATTTGCTTGCTTCCAAATTCCCGGATAGGTAAAGGGAGGCAAATATGTATATGAGGGGCTAAGCATGATCAAGAAGAAGAAGAGAAGAGAATGAATTGTCTTGATCTTTCCAGGAAGAAAGTGAGAGAACTCATCATATAGTGTCAACCTTCAAATTCAACATAATTTTGATAAAAACAAAGTATTAAACATGCCGCAAATTTCAAACAAAGCATTTAACAACTTAAACATATCATAAAACCTTTCAAACATATAAAGATTTCAAAGCCAGTCAGCAAACAAAATCATCACTGAGGTCATATCCAGATAAGAAGCACAAAAACCGTTTCGAAAACTGTCTCAGTTAAGCCACCTCGGTCGAGATGTTCTAAGTCAACCGAGGTACTGTACCTCGATTGGTCAGAGTCACATCGGTCGAGGTCAATATATTTTTTTTTTCAAACCAGTTTTTGACGTTTTTCTCAATCAATAAACCTGTATTGCGCATGCAATCTCAAATAAGCACATAGAGCATAAAGAAAATCATAAACATCCAAATCAAGTCATACAAGCATACATAATGTCGAATAATACATCCAAATACCCCATACTTGGGACACATTGTCCCAATGGGTCAAAATAAGTCTAAAGAAATAGAGTACTCACCGAACAATGCTGAGTTGCATAATAAATAAATAAAGAAATCCTACAAGCTCTAATCCCAATCCGATGGTGGTGGTGGTGGCACGTATGGGTACTGAGATGGGTCAAAGGGATAGCCCATCATGTGCTGAAACTGGATCTCTATCATCCAGTGCTGGTAGTGCCGGCTCTCCCGCATCTCTCTCATCTCTAGGGATAAGACGGCGTAGGAATCTATCATCTGATCCGTCAGATCATCGATTCGGCAGTGAGCGACTGGATCCCTCTGCCTGCGTACCCTACGCCTGGCAGGACGTGCCGGTGCTGCAACTAGCTTCTCCTCTGTCTCCTTGTCGTCTAGATCGACGACTGGTATGCTGGTACCAGCTGTATCTGTACATGTGTCCATGGTAGCACCGCCATCCTCATCCTCATCTGCCTCCTCCTCAACCTCCTCATCATCCTGCTCCTGGGCTGCTGCTGCTGCGTCTCTCGCGTCCTCCATAAGAGAAATCCACGCGGTGTGCCAGTAATGCGGGTCATAGACAGAGAATTGAGATGACCATCTAATACCATGCGGTGCAGCTTGCTCCCAGGGCATCACCACATACGGCGTAGTAAGTCCGCGAGGAACCAAGATCCTCCTCGTAATCATCTCCTGCAGCCCAAGCGGCTTGGCAGCCGCCACCATAGTACATGCACTCAGATCAAGGTCCATGTAACTCGCGATGTGAGTCACTCGACCTCCGCAACAGATATCTCCTCTCACCTTCGCCTTGATCTTGTGAAGATTCTCCGCTAGCATCACTCTAAAATCCGGAACTCCTCCGGTTACCATACAGTATAGACTCAGCAGCTCCCCCTGTCTAATCTTCTAGGGTGTCTCAGTACGCGCGAAGTGGAAGATAATACGCTCCCTGGAATCTCCAGGTCTCCACCTGTCAGCGTACTTAACTACATGAGCTATCTGGCCCCAGAACTCTCGAGCTATGGCTCGAGAAGGAAAATCAGCAACTGTGGGGGCCGGGAAGCCGAAGATGTCCCTCCAATAGTCCATCGGAACTAAGTAGTTTCGGTTCATCAACCGGTACTTGATGGCGTGCTCAGTAGGGAGGTAGGTCACGGAGCTCACAAACTCCAAGGTGGGCTCGAGGTAGGCTGGAGCTCTAATCTCCATGAACTGCTCCAACCCTACCGTAGCTATCATCCGCCTCAAATCATCATCTACGTGGAGGCAATCAAACGCAGCCACATCTAGAAATCGTGGTGCAATCACTGGACACGCCGCTATACGGTCATAGTCTACTCGATGACGCTCATGGATCACCGGTATGGAGCGGCGAGAAGAAGAACAAGGAGAAAGAGAGGATCTATCTCTCAGAACAAGCTGCCTATCAGAACTCATCTTTCTCTCTCTCTGTCAGACCACCTCGGTTGCCCTGACAACTCTCAAGAACACCTCGGCCGAGGCACAGGTCGACTGGACCGAGGCGAGGTGTTGTTCGATCGAAACTCTCAGAAATCCAGTTCTTTTTCCCCGATATCACTACCTATGGTTCCTATGGGGTACTTAATCCTTTTTCAGCACAATGTAGGGGCAACCAAAGCCCAAATCGATCGAAAACAGTGAAGAAGGGAGAGTTAGGGTTTTTTCCGAATTACCCCAGATTTGGTCGATTTGGAGCGTTTTTGTTGCAGATTGTTGCTTGCAAACCGATCCTCTACCCTTTCCTCGCAGTTTGGAAGAAAGAATTGTCGAAAACGATCGAAGAATGGAGAACGAGGTGAATCTGAGCGCCGCGGTCGAGAAGGTGAGAGAGGGAAGAGAGAGAAATCTCAGCCCCCTTTTATACCCTTTTTTGGAACTGCTGTCACCTCGTTCGAGATGGTCTTGACTGGACCGAGGTGGTACGGACCGAGGTGGATCTTCAGTAACCCTAGTCGCCTCGGTTGCTCAAGAATCATCTTGGTCGAGGTGCTGTGACAGCAACCGAGATGTGTCTCAGTCAAACTCCGTCATCTCAAATTCTCGAACTTTTGTCTTTCCAGTATTGCTCCTGGGTTGTATTCTTTCCTTAGATGTCACCTGTTGTCTGTCCAAGATGCCAAAAACAAAGCAAAGCAAAGCAAAAGCAAACTATCTAAAGCTATACTAGAAAAAGGGAAAAGAAAGCAATACCTTGGGTTGCCTCCCAAGAAGCGCTTGATTTAAGGTCGCTAGCTGGACCGTACGGTGTCTCTAAACATGCTGGAACATATCCTCACCCCATACTTCACCTCCATCATGGGGTGAGATAATGAAGTCTATCAATCGTTCCAACAAGTGCAAGTGCTCATCGGGGAATGAATCATCTATGGGTGGTTCGTCCTTCTCGCGTGAGGATGGAGGTAGCTGGCTGAAGTGATCCGCAACAGAATTTTCGGATCCCTTCTTATTGCGGATCTCTAAGTAAAACTCTTGAAGCAAGAGAATCCATCGAATAAGACGTGGCTTGGCATCCTTCTTAGCAAGCAAGTAACGAATGGCTGCATGGTCGGTGTAAACAATAACCTTCGCCCCTACTAAGTAAGAACGAAATTTCTCAAAAGCATATACAACCGCCAATAGCTCCTTTTCGGTGGTGGCGTAGTTTTGCGGGGCCTCGTCTAGCGTCTTGCTAGCATAGTAAATGGCGGTGGTCCTGCCATCTTTCTTCTGTCCAAGCACCGCTCCTACTACCACATCACTCGCATCGCACATGATCTCAAAGGGCAAGGTCCAATCCGGATGTTGGATAATGGGAGCGGAGATCAACGCTTCCTTAATCCTGTAGAATGCATCGAGACACTCCTGCGAAAACTCAAAAACAACATCTTTATTCAAGAGGTTAGTTAGCGGTTTAGAGATCTTCGAGAAGTCCTTGATGAATCTCCTATAGAAACCTGCATGCCCGAGAAAACTCCGCACTCCCTTAACAAAACAAGGGGGAGGAAGTTTCTCAATAGTCTCGATCTTAGCTCGATCGACTTCAACACCTCGATTAGAAACGAGGTGTCCTAGCACAATGCCTTCATTAACCATAAAGTGACACTTCTCCCAATTTAAAACAAGATTAGTGTCTTCACGTCTTTGTAGCACTAGGAAAAGGTTAGATAGGCAATCATCAAAAGAGGAACCATATACTGAAAAATCATCCATAAATACCTCCATGATCTCCTCTATATACTCTGAAAAGATAGCCATCATGCATCGCTGGAAGGTAGCGGGTGCATTACATAATCCAAATGACATCCTCCTATAAGCGAATGTCCCCCATGGACAAGTGAAAGTGGTCTTCTCTTGATCATCCGGATGGATAGGAATATGAAAGAAGCCACTGTAACCATCTAAATAGCAAAAGTGTGAATGCTGGGCCAACCGTTCGAGCATTTGATCGATGAAGGGAAGTGGAAAATGGTCTTTCCTAGTGGCCACGTTCAGCTTCCTATAATCGATGCACACCCTCCAGCCCGTGACGGTCCTAGTTGGGATTAACTCGTTGTCCTTATTCGTCACAACTGTCATCCCTCCTTTCTTCGGAACCACATGCACCGGGCTCACTCACTTGCTATCCGAGATAGGAAATATGATACCTGCATCCAACAACTTAAGAATTTCTTTCTTCACAACCTCTTTCATGATCGGATTTAACCGTCTTTGAGGTTCCCGTGAAGTCTTATGATCGCCCTCCATTAGTATTCTATGCATGCAGAAAGAAGGCTTAATGCCAATAAGATCATCAATAGTATAACCCAAAGCCTTTTGATGCTTCCTCAGGACATGCATTAGTTTAGATAATTCAGATTCGGAGAGGGAAGCACTAACGATGACGGGATAAGTAGAATCCGGTCCAAGAAAGACATACCTCAAGTGACTTGGGAGTTGTTTAAGCTCCACAACTGGGGGTGCTTTCTGAGGTGGATCTTTGCTTCCTCCTTCCAGTGGAGTAGATCGAAGAACTGGACTTCCAGAAGTCTCAGTTGACTTCATCTCGCTTTCAACCTCGGTCGAGATCCAGAGAGGGTGACCGAGATGTTCTTCAGTCAAGAACACCTCGCTTGGTCAATAAAGTGCCTCGGTCGAGGTACTGCAACTGGGACCGAAACTGGAGATCTTCTTCTCCTGGATTAGTCTTTCGGTTTTAGCTCCTGGATCTTCTTCCAGCGCCTTTAAGCTCCGTATATCTGCATCACAAGAAGCATCTATACCTTCCTCCATTAAGCTAAAACTAATAACTCTCTCAAGTGGATCTTTAATAAGGATAGAGCTCACCAATTCTCTTGATTCTTCTTCATCATAGATGTTGAAGATATCATCTCCTAGCTGCTCTCCCTTCATTGCCGCAAGCAATGCAAACTCAACTTGATCACCGCCAATGTTGAATTGCAACTTGGCGTTCTTACAATCCACATTGCAACCCGAAGTTGCTAGAAATGGCCTCCCGAGAATGATAGAAATGCGGTAATCTGCGGGAATATCAAGCACAACGAAGTCTATAGGTAAATAGAAGTTACCTAACTTAACCGGAACGTCTTCCAAAATGCCCACGGGATGGGTAATGGAGCGGTCCGCCATGTATAACCGTATCTTCACCGGCTTGGGCTCTCCAAGTCCGATCATAACACATAGCTCCAGCGGGATGATGCTCACGCTGGCTCCTAGATCACACAATGCCTCACAAGTGACATCCCCAACTTGAATGAGAATGAAAAATGAGCCGGGATCTCTCAATTTGGGCGGCATCTTCTCCTTCATGATTTGAATAAGCTCCGAGGATTTAGATGTCATCCTCACTTCACCAAAATCTTCCAACTTCCTCTTCCTTGATAAAATCTCTTTTAAGAACTTCCCATATGCGGGCATCCCTAGAATAGCATCAAGGAAAGGGATATTAATATGTAGTTTATTCATCAAGTCAAGGAACTTACCAAAATGCTTGTCTAGATGTGCTCTGGCCCTTGACTGGGGGAATGGAAGTGGTGGTTTATATGCAGGAGGTGGGACATAAGCTTCAGTTTTGTCCGACGCTCTCTGTGGCTCAACCTCGGTTGGCACCTCGGCCGAAGTGTTCTTCGACTGTGCCTGGACCGAGGTGTTCTTCGTCTGTACTGGCATCGACCGAGGCACTGAATCTGTAGTCTTCAGTCCACTTCTCGTCGTTATTGCCATGATCTGTCCCTTGGGGTTGCCTTCCGTCCTTGCTGGAAGCTTCCTTGGATCTCTTGGCGCTTCATTCGCCTTGTTAAAGAATTGTTATTCTAAGGCTTTTTGTGCCTTCGAAAATGAAGTCATGGATGTCTCCATAGAGTTGAGCTTGATCAAGATGGCCTCCAACACCGCATCTTTCTTTTCCGGCTGGGACAAACTTGATCCTTGCTCTTGGCTCTTCAATGGAGTAGAAGAAGAAGAAGAAGAAGAAGAGAGGAAAGGATTAGAGGAGTCATTACAATTGGAGTTAGAGTAAGGGTTACCCGAATTTTGATTTTTTGTCCTCCAATTGTTGCTATTGGATCCTCTATTGTTGTTGTAGTTGTTGTTCCGGGAACCGTTGTTGTTGTTCCGGTAACTATTGTTGTTCCTTGAGCCTTGATATCCTTCATCTTCTTTCTTGGTTTGAGCAACCAAAAGTTCTTTCAATTGCTTCACATCATTCTTCAAAGAAGTGAGTTGATCATTGTTAGGTGGAGCTTCTTGAAAGTTGACTCTTTTAACTCCACCTTCAGCTCCTTGGTGGGAGTATTTCTCCATGTGTAAAGCTTGTTTCTCTATGAACTCCCAAGCTTCGTCAATCGGCATGTCCATGAACGTGCTAGCGGATAGTAATTGAAGGTTGTATTGGGTGTTTCCGTCCAGTCCTTTGAAGTATATCTCCAACAACTCTATCTTTAGAATCCGATGATGTGGGCAATCTAAAAGAATGTCTTTAAATCTCTCCCATGACTTGGACAAGCTCTCCTTGTTCTTCATGATGAATGCATTGATTTTTCCTCTCATTTCAACGGTCTTAGAGGGGGGAAAGAATTTAGTCAAGAACTCCGTAGTCATCTCCTCCCAAGTGTTGGTTTTTCCTGGAGGGAGAGATTGATACCAAGTAAGCGCCCTATCGTTCAAGGAGAAGTAGAAAGGCCTTAGCTTGTAATTATTGTTTTCCAGCCTTGAAGGTCTCAAGGTCTCCATCAAAATCTCATAGTTTTGTAGATGTTGATGCGGAGACTCCCTCTCTAACCCTCCAAACTGGCATTGGTGAATCATGGAAAGAACTTGCGGTCGAAGCTCATAATCATGGTCCGCTGGATCACCTAGGTTGACTCCTGGACGCCTCAGTTGCTGGTTGGGGTCCATCCTCTGCCCTAGGGTCTGTGGAATACCTGCAAAAAGAGCATCTCGGACTAGCATCCGAGGTGGAAATATCTCGGCCGGGGCAGCTGGAGCTGGGTCCTACCTCGGTCGAGGAGCTGGAGTTGGTCGAGGTAGATATTGGTCCCGTAAAGTCGCCATATCTGCTTTGATTGCTTCCGTCCTTGCGCGAGTTTCATCCTTTTCCAGTCGCAATTCTTCTTTGCTGAGGCATAGTTGTTCCAATGCCTCCTTCAATTCGGCCTCAAGAACGCGATTCTCTTGATTGGCCATCATAGCTTCTTTCAAGCGTCTTTTGTATGTCTTTTCTGGTTCGGGATCGTAAGGAACGATTTCCTTCCCAGCGCGGGTTCTTCGCATAAACCTACAAGAAAGAACCTGCGAAAGTCACTCAAGTAGAGTGGTTAGTAATAACAGGGGCAATAGCCCCGAAAGACAACCGCAACCGGCTCGGTCTAGACCAAGTCCCCGGCAACGGCGCCAAAAACTTGTTCGCTCCAAACGGTGTGTGCAAGCTTTAAATTTATAACCCAAGATGTATGCAAAAAAAAGGATGCGAACCCGCAGTGTACGGGTCAATCGTAGTAAAAGCAAGAATTACGTACGGGGTGTCGATTACAGGGACTTAGGTGAAACAAAGCAAGTATAGGTTGTCAATATTGCAACTAACCACAAAAGCAATTAAGCAATCAAAGATGATAATGTAGTCAATTAAAGGAAATGTGCAATTCTAGGGATTAAAGCATCTAGTTGTGGTTCCAACTCAAGATCCCAAGATAAGTGGACAAAGCTGAGGTTTTGCAAAGGGAAGTTGTTTCTAAAGTGGAATAGATCACCGGGTAAGTCTCACTACTCACTAACTCCAAACCAAAAGAACCTATTACCGGGTAATTCTCAAGGTACTAAGGAAAGGAACTATAATCTCAAACCAACAAACCAACTAAGGGAATAGAATCCACCTTTACCGGGTAAGTCTCAGGCTAACTCACAAAGATGGGATGAAAGCACACTCAAACCCCAATAAAGGATAAACCTTTATTACCTACACTTATGATCTTTGGTAAACAAACAAAGGAATTACCGGGTAAGTCTCATCCTAAGCTTGCATTGAACCAGATGTTCTAAGGTTAAGGATAAAGACTCGAGCTTTCAGGATCCTACTGGAATTTAAGATTATTCTATCATTGTTTTTCCCACAACCTTCAGCCAATCACTCTAGAATCACACAAAGAAATTAGCCACACATCATCATGAAAGAAATAATCAAATATATGGAAAGGGAATGAATATTTGAACGCAAAAACCTTAAGAACAAGGCTTCAATAACTGAATCAAATATCAACAAATAGGCATTCCTTGGATCACAAATCCAATAAGACAAGTCAACAAAGAAGGAAATCTAAGAGAATCTTACAAAACCCTTCACAAAAGCTATAAAAGCTATCAACTTCCTTCCTTCAATCTTCCTTCAATCTTCCTTCAACCTTCCAAAAGTCCTTCAATTGTTGGATGCTATCAGCCCTCTAGGCTTGTATAAGCATGATTGAATTTGTGGAAAATCCAACCCTTTATATAGGAAAATTACCCTCCAAAGATAAAATATCTTGAAAGATATTTTCCTAATAAAATATATCAATCTCTCATAAATAAATCCCTAAATATATGATCTTCCTTCCAGAAATCCAGCCCAAAAATATAAGATCTCTCCTTCCAAAAATAAAAGATCTCAGCCAAGAATAAAATATATCTCGCCGCGTCCAAGGTGTTCGCCTCGGTCGGGACGATCCTCAAAATCACCTCGTTCGAGATGGTATTGTAGCTGACCGAGGTGAGTCTCAGCTGAAGGTAAAATCTCTCAAATCTGGTCCAAAGTGAATCTTTAATCCATTTACATGCTTCCTGGATTCTTCCTTAAGCTCCTGAATGTAGCTCCTATGACTCCTTAGCTCCTTTAGCTCCATTTTGATGCAAAACGTGCCATTTTACCTAAGATTACAACGAAACTTGGTGTAGATCTCGATTCCCATAAATGTAGATGAAACGACAATGTAATCGCATAATATACATTCAAACATGCAGATTATTGAAGATAAAACGTCTAAACAGGTCCCAAAATATAGACTATAATTCATGCTATCAGTTGTGCTCATAACGCTTGTGCCGATTCCCCGTGTCAACATATAGCAAATCATTTGGAGAAGGGTCAAGGTTCATGTCACCTTCATTGTGGTACTCATGACCGTCATCATGTAAGGCCCTTTGATTTTCAATGACGGAGGCAAGCCGTCGACCGTTAGATGGTTCGGCTCCCAATATACCTTTTCCTTTGCGACATCCATCGGATGTGGAAGTATCGACCAAGGTTCCATTTGGATACGGTGGGGCGGTCGTAAGGGTAAGCATTTGGGCCTTCAAAGCTTCAATTTCTTGCCAAAGTGGGGTATTTTCTTCGGTCAAAGTAGTGAGCTCTTGCCTTTCACGAGAGTCCTGGGAATTTTCCATTTCGACGTTAGTCATAACTCCAAAATTAGACACAAATTTTCAAGCAATCAAATGAGCAAGGTGACAAGTTAAGTCAACGTTACCCAAGTTCAAGTGCGTTAAGGTTCTACCTTTCGGAAGGCCGTCTGGCGGTTAGGCAAGGAAGGCAAATCCAACAAATTTGAACCAAAATGTACACAAAATCAAGAGAAAGTTTGCAACTTGTAAGAAAATGGTGAGATAGGAAATGGACGGATTGTTTATCGGCAAGTTTTACTTGCTTTGGTCTTTGACCTTTTTCAAAAATCCGATTTTTCGGATGGACCGGTTTGCCGGACGTCTTTTACTTTTGTTTTTGTGGAATGGTTTCTTTTTGAAACTTTTGAATGCAACCTTTGGAATGCAAGAGATGAAACCAATTTTCTTTGAAACAAATCCGTTTTTTGAAGTGTTTTTGCTTTGTTTTTGATTTTTGGAATATCAAAAGGCGTGATATCCGATTTTGTCAACAAAAAAATCCCAAGAAAATGGTGAAATTGATTAACAAAAATGTCAGATTGGGTTAGGAAAAAACGTTTTTTGATTAATGGTTTGATGGCAAACCAAAAATCTCCTAAATTTTCTTTGCAAAATGGATCGAGAATTTTTTTTTTCAAGAATGTGGATGAAGATGCGAAGAACGAGATGAAGATGATGATGAACAAAAGGCAAAAAGGATGAATATGATAACGCACAAAAACAAGAGTAAAGATAACTTAGCTTAGATCCATTTGCTCTAATGCCAATTTGATGCGTCCTTGGACACGTCAATGAAATATTCCGGATCTAGATCAAGCTGAAGCTCAACTACTCCTTAGTTGAAGTGCGAATGCGATTGAAGATGGGTTGCGGAAGCTTTAGAGATGGACGCGGAAGTTGAATGGATGAGTCGATCTAGATTGATCGATCAAGCTTTGAAGTGGGTCGGTTGAGTTGGTTCTTGAAAAACCCTCGAATGTGGTTGAGTTTGGATCGAAGATCCAAAAGTAGAAATTTGAGAGGATTGGAAGAGGGATTGATGCTCAAGTAAGTAGGAGGAAAATACTTCTCAATAGTTAATCAAATTGAACATGCCTTACAAATGAGCCAAGCATCCCCTTATATAGTGGATGAAGGTCATACAAAGGGTTGGAAATTAAATGACGGAAATAAAGACGGAATTTAAGTTCCGAAAATGAAACACCTAAAAATATGAAAGGTTGAGAATTTAAGTTCGGAATTAAGTTTCTGAAATAAATTCCGAAACCAAAAGTCTAATCTTAAATTCGGAAAATTAATACCCGAAAATAAAGTCCCAAAAACTAATATTCCGAAAATAAAAAGACTTACTATAACAAAACGCTAAATTACGGAAAATGCGGAAAATGCGCCGGAACGGTGCCGGCTTGACAAGCTTCATTTCATAGTGGCGTAGAGGCACGGTTTACAACCAATGGGTCCGTGACAGACAACGGTCCAGCTAATGATGGAGCCGGTAGCTTTTGCGATTGCCTTAGCACGTGAACGGGTGAGCGGTCCATCGGAGCGAACCCGGAGTGCCTCGTCTTCCTTATGTTGGGACATAGGGGTCAAGGGCGCATCACTGCATGTTTGAATGTATATTATGTGATTATATTGTCGTTTCATCTACCTTTGCGAGAATCGAGGTCTACACCAAGTTTCGTTGTAATCGTAGGTAAAATGACACATTTTGGATCGAAATGGAGCTAAGGAGCAAATGAGTCATAGGAGCTACATTATGGAGCTTAAAGAAGGACTCAGGAAGCATGGAATTAACAAAGAAGATTTACTTTAGACCAGATATAAGAGATTTCACATTCAGCTGAGATTCACCTCGGTCAGCTACAGTATCACCTCGACCGAGGTGATCTCGAGGAGCGTCCCGACCGAGGCGAACACCCTGGCGCGGCGAGATATATTTTATTTAGTTGAGATCTTTTATTTTTGGAAGGAAGATATCTTATATTTTTGGGATGGATTTCTGGAAGGAAGATCATATATTGCGATATTCTAGGCACTTTTTCTAGTTGTTTTTCATCCATTATAGTGTTCATTGATAAGGCATTGAAGCATTTGTTAGCTAGTTTGTCTATATTTTCGATATGGAGGTCTACATTAGCTTTGTGTTGATTATAGGTGAATAAGAGCTAAAACCGAACCGTTTGAGAGAGATAGGAGAAGATTTGAGCACATCCAAGGATTGAGGACACATCAAAGAAGTCAAAGGAGATGATAGGATGAGGAATGGCACGACACAAAGGAAACCACAAGCAATTTACACTTCCACGCTCTAAAATACGGTCATAGAGAAGTCCACGCCCAAAACCACGGCCGTGGATCTTGACATCATGAACGTGGAGTATTCTAGAGAGTTACACGGTATAAAGTACGGCCGTGAAAATCATATAGAACCGTAATCCACTTCCACGCTCTAAACCACGGTCATGGAACTCCATGAGACCGTGATTTAGGCGATCTTTTGTCGAATTAGTTATTGCCACATCATTTACGCACATGGGCCGGACGGTTATTTTATCCTTCCTTATAAAAAGGCTGGAGGGGAGAGAATTTGACACACGTGCTTAGGGCTGCATTAGATGTTCGGAGATTTGCGCCTGCAAACGGGATTCGCGAGGGTTTGAAGATTTGGAGTTGCTTGTGGCGAAGGTTACGCCTTTTGTCCTTAGGTTTGATTAGAAGATGGATTGACATCCCGTTCTTCATTCTTATCAAGGATTGTTATTGGTTTGTGTTTATTCCAAATCTGATATACATTACTATCTTTGTGTGTGGATTTGAGATTGATTTGAGTCTTATTGAAGATTTTCGAAGGTTTTCATCTTTCATTCTTCTTAAACTTGATTTTGATATTATAATGACAGTTATTGGGTAAAACCCTTTAGCAATTCTAAGGTGAAGGGTTGATAGTTGTGGCTTAGATGATGATAGATCGATCGTAAACAGATTGGACTCTGAGAGTTAGAGAGATTTCGCCAACGAATCAAAATCACGGTTTGTTCTTGAGATTCCACGGCCGTGGAACTCAAGATCTGCCCATAATTTACATCAGTTTACGAATTTTGCTTTTACTTTGATCCAAGGTTAAAGATTAGCTTTAATCTAGTCTTTGCTTGCCCTTTTCTAGGTAGCAGTGAAGCCTCAACAACCTCTACTTCGATTTCGAGTGTCACAACCTTAATCGGTTTAGTTAGTCTTGATCCTTGGGTTACAAGTTTGGGTATTTGAGATTAATTCTTGCCTTTAGATCCTTTCTATACTGAAGCCTCAACAATCTTTATAGAGAGTGTCTTTAGATAAGTTATATAAAGCCTTGGAACTTCACCGTACATTGCTTTTCCTTAGCATACCTTTACAACTCTTAACTATGTCCTTAGTTCTTTAGTATATCTTGAATCGATTGCCACAATTAGACACCTGGATCTTTAGGGTTGCTGCTTTCCCCAATATTTGCAAAGCTTATACTTTTACTTGCTTGACAACTTTACAACTCAATTTGTTCCCCCAAATCCCTGTGTTCGATACTCTGCAATTCTTGCTTTACTACGCCGATCCGTACAGTGCGGGTTCGCTTGCTTGATTCTCGTTTTATAAATTTAAAGCTTATTTGCACGCACGCTTAGTGGCGAAAAAGTTTTTGGCGCCGTTGCCGGGGATTTAGTTTAGGCCGAATTCGATTATCGGTTGTCAAACTTGGGAGGTTTGCTCTTGTTATTTGATATTTCTTTTGAGTGATAATTGCAGGTTACCTTAGGTATATCCGCAGGTCTAGAGACAACAAGGACCTCTTACCTCTTGATCAAGAACTTGAGAAGACTTTGAGGAAGAAGCTCAAAGAAAGAAAGATGGCTGAAAACAAAGAGCGGGATCTTCAAGCAGAGTTGGAGGAATCCGAAGCTCAACTTAGATAGAGCGAGAAGACTCTCAAGGATGAATCGGACCTTTATCAATTACAAATTGATGAGCTCAGTGACGCGATGTTTCAAATGAGGCTGGAGATAAGCGATTCCAAGAAGAAGAAGAGGAGAAAACCGGCAAGATCGGTTAGAACCAACTCATCCGATGAGGATAGCGACTCTTCCATGCCACCGCTAGAGGACATTAATCCGACGATCAACATGAATCAATATAATCCAAGACCGGCTGCCAACTATCGTGTCCCAGCTGGGGGTGTGAGAGCCGCTCGTATAGATGAAGAGCCAAGAACTCTTGGCCAAAGGATGGATCCAATTCAGCAACCACGCCGTCTAGGTGTGAACTTTGATGCTGACGATATGCAGGGGTTTAGCTTCAACCCACAAGTCATTACCATCGTTCCCCAAAATCAGTTTGGAGGAACGAGCAGCGAATCTCCACATCAACATCTACAAAATTTCGAGATCTTGATGGAGACAATGAAGCCAAAGAATGCAACCACCAACAACTACAAGATCAAGCCATTCTTTTTCTCTTTAAAAGGGAAAGCTTTATCTTGGTATCAAGATCTTCCAAATGGAAGACTCAACACATGGGAGGATCTTTCTTCGGAGTTCCTCACCAAATTCTTCCCGCCATCCAAGACAGCGGAGTTGAGAGGTAAGATTAATGCATTTTCTATGAGATCTAACGAAAGTTTGTTTCAATCTTGGGAAAGATTTCAGAATTTACTATTGGATTGCCCACACCATGGCATTTCCAAATTGGAGCTATTGGAGATATACTATAAGGGGCTGGATGTGGAAACACAATTCAAGCTCCAATCCCTTTCATGTGGTACATTCATGGACATGAGGCAAGATGACGCTTGGGACTTCATTGAGAAGCAAGCCCGAGTCATTGAGAAGTATTCTCACCGGAAGGTAGAAGCAAATCAAGTGGAGCAAGGAGCAAAGCTAACACAAGCTGCTCAAACTCAAATATTTTCTCTCAACACCGAGATTAAGGAATTGAAGGAAGTCATCAAAGCCAACTTCCCAAAGCATAAGGGGCAAGATGTCGGTTATTTAGGAAACACCAATAACCACAATGAGAATTGGAACAACAATAACAACAACCGGAACAACAACCGGAATAACAATTGGAACAACAATAGGGGTTCAAACAACAACAATTGGCGTTCCAACCAATAACAAAATTCCGGTAATTCTTATCCCAATTCAGGAAATTCACTAACTCTACCTTCTTCTTCTTCCATTCCTTTGAAAAGTCAGGGACAAACATCTAATAGTGGAAGCACTTCGGGGAAAGAGAAGCCGGATCCCATGTTAGAAACAATTTTGGGAAAGCTTCAAGGATTGGAGAGTCGCATCACTAAGGTTGATAATCACATTACTAAGGTTGATAAAACACAAAAGGTTTTAGAAAACCAAATGTTTAGCAATGCTGAGGAAGTTCCTGGAAATCAAGAAAAACTTCCAGGAAAGACGGAGGATAACCCGAAAGGAAGGGTAATGACTATCACAACTAGGAGCGGAGCAACAACCACCGACCCGCAACCTAGGTTTGTGGAAGTCCCCGTCGAGAAAGAGGAAGAGAAAGGGAAGGAGAAGGAAGACATCTACATTCCTCCTCTAGCTTACAAACCTCCCCTACCATTCCCACAATCTAGAGCAAGAGCGCGTTTAGACAAGCAATTCGGTAAGTTTATTGAACTCATGAGCAAACTGCATATTAATATACCTTTCATTGATGCAATTGTAGGTATGCCAGCTTATGGAAAGTTCTTAAAGGAGATCCTTTCTAACAAGAGGAAAATAGAAGATTTTGGAGAAGTCAAAATGAGTTCGGATTCGTCGGATCTCATTAAGACAATGAAGGAAAAGATGCCCCCAAAGCTGAAGGATCAGGGGTCGTTTTGTGTTCCCATAGGAGTGAGAGATGTCACATATGATGCATTATGTGATTTAGGAGCAAGCGTTAGCATCATTCCGATTGCCTTATTCAGGAAAATCGGTTTAGGCGAACCTAAACCGGTGAAGATGACGTTATACATGGCGGATCAATCCATAACTCGTCCCGTCGGCATAGTTAAAGACGTCCCGGTCAAGCTTGGTAAGTTCTATGTTCCTATAGATTTTGTTGTGCTTGACATTCCTGCAGATAGTCCAGTCCCGATCATACTAGGAAGACCGTTTCTTGCAACATCCGGTTGTATGGTTGATTGCAAGAATGCTAGACTCGCCTTCGACATAGGAGAGGAGAAGGTAGAGTTCGTTCTTTCCACTTTGGTGAAAGAACCAGCTCTTGAAGATGACATATTCGACATCCATGACGAAGAGCTATCTAGAGAAGAAGTAAGTTCGATTCTCTTCAAAGATCCCTTGCAAAAGGTGATCACTATGAGCATTATGGACATAGGGGAAGAAGAGGAATGCAATGAGGAAATTGAAGCTTTGGAGAAGCAAAAGGAAGTGTATGAAGAAGAGTTTGAGAAACTCTACGATGGGTCAGAGAACGTGAGGAATCACGGCCAGTCGTGCTATTCCACGGCCGTGGTTTCCACCATTATGACCGTAATCAGCTATTCAGAGGACTCCAATAAGTTACACGGTCAATACCATGGCCGTGGAACAAGCAGAGGCACCGTAATTGACTTCCACGCCCAAAACCACGGCCGTGGAGGAAACAGGGGAGCCGTAATTTTGGGTGAATCTGAAGACAATTGTGTTCTTTCTACCACTTCTCTTGATTCTTCTCCAACAACTTCTATACCCCTAGAAGCTTCTAAGGGAACATTGGACACTCCGCAAGAGCCATTAGAGAGTCCTATAGTGATGGAATTGAAGCCACTCCCCGCACATCTAAGGTATGCATTTCTAGGACCTAATTCTACCTTTCCGGTAATTGTTAGTTCCGATCTAAGTATAGATGAACATAGTAAGCTTATGGTTGTTCTTAAGAAACATAGGAAAGCCCTAGGTTACACTATAGAGGATCTAGTAGGAATCAAGCCTTCACTATGCATGCATAAGATTCTAATGGAAGAAGATTTTAGAACTTCGCGACAACCTCAAAGGCGGTTAAATCCGACCATGAAGGAGGTTGTCAAGAAGGAAATTCTTAAACTACTTGATGCAGGTATCATCTACCCTATCTCTGATAGCAAGTGGGTGAGTCCCGTACAAGTTGTCCCAAAGAAAGGAGGAATGACAGTCATCACCAACAAGAACAACGAGCTCATTCCTACACGAACCGTAACAAGATGGAGGATATGCATAGACTACCGCAAGCTAAACAACGCAACGAGGAAGGATCACTTCCAACTACCATTCATCGACCAAATGCTTGAGAGGTTAGCACAACACTCACATTTCTGTTATCTTGACGGTTATAGTGGTTTCTTTCAGATCCCGATACATCCGGACGACTAGGAGAAGACCACGTTCACATGTCCGTTGGGTACATTTGCTTATAGGAGAATGCCGTTTGGACTTTGTAACACCCCAGCCACCTTTCAAAGGTTCATGATGGCTATCTTCTCGGAGTATATAGAGGAAATCATGGAGGTTTTCATGGATGACTTTTCTGTTTATGGTTCCTCTTTCGATAATTGTCTTTCTAACCTTGCTCTTGTGCTACAAAGGTGTGAAGACACTAACCTAGTTCTTAATTGGGAGAAGTGTCAATTTATGGTGAAAGAAGGCATTGTATTAGGACACTTGATCTCTAGTAGAGGGATTGAAGTGGATAAGGCTAAGATAGAGACTATAGAAAAGCTTCCTCCTCCATCTTCGGTAAAAGGGATAAGAAGTTTTCTAGGACATGCTGGATTTTATAGACGCTTTATAAAGGATTTCTCTAAGATATCAAAGCCGCTTACTAATCTATTGATGAAGGATGCAGTTTTTGATTTTCGCAGGAATGTTTAGATGCGTTTCATAAGATTCGGGAAGCTCTAATCTCAGCCCCGGTCATCCAACCTCCGGATTGGAATCTTCCATTCGAGGTTATGTGTGATGCAAGTGACGTAGCTATAGGAGCTGTGCTTGGGAAAAAGAAGGAAGGACGAACCCATGCTATCTACTACGCTAGCAAGACGCTAGATGAAGTGCAGCTCAACTACGCCACTACCGAAAAAGAATTCCTAGCAATTGTATATGCATTTGAAATGTTTCTTTCTTATCTTGTAGGTGCAAAGGTGATTGTATACACAGATCATGCTGCGATCCGGTATCTACTTGCAAAGAAGGATGCGAAACCAAGGCTGATTAGATGGATTCTTCTCCTACAAGAATTCGATCTAGAGATCCGTGACAAGAAGGGTTCGGAAAATTCTGTTGCGGATCATTTGAGTCGTCTACCACATCTAGAGGACAAAAATCTACCCATAGATGACTCCTTTCCGGACGAGCATTTACATATCATAGGGGAGTGCATCGACAAGATCACTAAAAGTAATGAACCATGGTTTGCTGATTTCGTTAACTATTTGGTTTGCCAGGAATTACCACCCGGATTATCCTATGCACAAAGAAAGAAGTTCTTTAAGGATGTTCGGGAATACTTTTGGAATGAACCTCTCCTCTTTAAGAGAGGTCCTGACGGCATCATTCGACGATGTGTGCAGGAAGACGAGATGCAAAGCATCATCCGTCATTGTCATTCACTACCTTGTGGAGGACACGCTAGCTCGAACAAGACTAGCGCTAAGGTATTGCAATCTGGATTCTTTTTATTTAAAGATGTGCAAACCTTTGTTTCCTGCTGCGATGCTTCTCAAAGAATAGGAAATATCTCTAGGAGGAACGAGATGCCTCTTAACAACATTCAAGAGGTAGAGATCTTTGACGTTTGGGGAGTAGACTTTATGGGACCTTTCCCATCATCTTGTGGAAACCAATACATACTTCTAGCTGTAGATTATGTTTCGAGATGGGTTGAAGCGATTGCCTCTCCTACTAATGATGCCATGGTTGTGGTTAAGTTCTTTAACAAGACCATTTTACCACGATTTGGGACACCACGGACTATCATTAGTGATGGACGCTCTCACTTCATTGCCCGACGATTCGAAGCTCTACTAGCTAAGTATGGGGTGACTCACAAGATCGCCACCCCTTACCATCCACAAACAAGTGGACAAGTGGAGATTTCAAACCGGGAGATTAAAGGAATCCTAGAGAAGACGGTTTCAAGGACAAGGAAGGATTGGTCTTTGAAGCTAGATGATGCATTGTGGGCATACCGGACTGCATATAAGACTCCCATAGGAACGACACCATACAACCTTGTGTATGAGAAGTCTTGTCACTTGCCGGTAGAGCTAGAACATAAGGCGTATTGGGCAATAAAGTGGTTGAACTTCAACATAAAGGAAGCGGGTAAGAAGCACCTCTTGGACCTTAACGAGCTTGAAGAACTTCGCTTAAACGCCTACAAAAACGCCAAGATCTATAAAAAAAGAGCGAAGCGTTGGCATGATAAGCATATCATTCCAAAAGACCTCAAAGAAGGAGATCAAGTTCTCCTCTTCAATTCAAGACTTCGTCTCTTTCTAGGTAAGCTTAAATCTCGTTGGACCGGACCTTATCTAATCAAACATGTTTTTCCCCATGGTGCAGTTGAAGTATGGGGTGAAAAGAGCGGAAGCTTCAAGGTGAACGGTCAACGACTCAAGAAGTACTCACCGGAACACAAAGCTGAAGAGTTCGCGCCTACCGCACTCGAATAAGTGCAAGTACGGTCTAGCTATGGACCTTAAACAAGCGCTTCTTGGGAGGCAACCCAAGGTATTGCACTTATGTTTTTGTTTATCATTCATAGATTAGAGTAGTTTAGACGTTTTTGCTTTGTTTTGCATTCGATACCTTCCGGTATGTTTTTGTTTTTGGATGTAGGAGCAATGGAACAGGCAAGGGAGAAGGAAAAGTTGAAGGAAATTGACGAAACTTGGACTTTGGCACATTACAGAGAGTTCCACACCCTAAACCATGGTCGTGGAACCCTCTGAGACCGTAATTTGCAAAAGCCTGAGAAAAATCACCAAAACCACGGTTCCGTACATTTCCACGGCCGTCGAAACCCCCAAGTGACCGTGATTTTCAAAAGTTTTTACGGCCACTAT
Source organism: Fagopyrum esculentum (assembly GCA_033239045.1). Classification (NCBI taxonomy): domain Eukaryota; kingdom Viridiplantae; phylum Streptophyta; class Magnoliopsida; order Caryophyllales; family Polygonaceae; genus Fagopyrum; species Fagopyrum esculentum. Next base: position 40,960,501 of record BSUD01000003.1, read on the forward strand.
ATAAACCACCTTCCTTCACAAAAACACCCCTAACCCTTCTCTTCCACGACCCAAACAACCGTAAATCGTCCCCCTCTCTCAAATCTTTGTTCGCTAATCGTTTCGAACGATTCTTGAGCCCAAAGTGAAGCAAATTCAACCATCTACAAGATCCAATGAACAAATCGAGTGGACAATCACTGGAGAAGACGGAATTTGGATTTTAAAAATCCAAAACCTAGGTTTTTCTCTCTTTCTTTACTTTGTCGATTTGGCTAAATTTTTGCAAGAATTTTTAGGAGAACTAATTGGAATTGGATTGGAATTAGTCTAGGGCTGTTGTCTGGTGAATTTGGTGTTGATTGATTGTGTTTTGAGAAATTCAGAGCCGAACCACGGTCTCTGGGTAAACCACGGCCGTGGAATTGAAGAATAGGCCGTAATTTTGGGACTGAAATGGATTTGATTAGGAGAATGTCTACTAGAAGTAAGAAGAGGAAAGGTGATGCTTCCTCCTCCTCCCAGGTACCTCCTAGTGAACCACCATCATCCCCACCCCCTAGAATTCCAAAAATCCATGAGGATTACCTCGATGCCTAAGAAAGGATCGCGAAGAGGCCGGTTATAGGACCACGTTACTTACTTCTTGAGGAGTTAAAGCCACTGAATGTGGTGAGTGACCTTACATGGCTTTTAGATAGAGCCGGCTTGATCATCTTCTCCGCTATTAGGGAAGATGCTTATGAGGAGATTACTAGAGAGTTTGTGATCTCTTTTGAGCATAGTCATATGGATAGGACAGTTTCCTTTCGGCTGATGGAGGAGAACTACGAGTTCTCGATCTTAGAGTTTGGAGCCTTCTTTGGGTTCCAAGAGACCTTCAATGGTCGTTTTCCTAGCGGCGTATACGCTAAGGATTTCTGGGAAGAGATTGCTATGATCTATGCTAGCGAGGACCGCTGGCAACCTACTGATACCAAGACTAAGCTTATCTATCACTTAGCCTTGAAGATAGCCCATAGAGTACTTTTTGAGTGTCTTTTCCCTAGGACCGAGACTCCTCAGAAGATCAAGACGGATGAGTTGTTTCTTTTGTATGCTATGTTGCACGGTAGACCTGCTGACTGTGCTACCCTCTTAGCTTCCACCATGAGTAAGCTCAAGAACAAGAGGGCTGGGAATATTGGATATGGTGGGATGGTCACCCACATTGCTAGACAATTGGGGATTGATTTTTCTGCTTTTACTAGGATAGCAGCTAGACCATTGGGACTCCAAAGCCTCATGACTAGAGGTTTGATCTTTCCTAGGCATAGAGGTCCACCCACCGCTGCCATGCCTTGGGTGGATAGACGAGGTAGAGGTATTGCATGGCTCCCTGAGTATTCCATTATGGCTGGACGCCATAATTGGAAGCAAACATTCGCTGCCATGCATGCGAATAGGTTAGTAGCCCCTCCCTACGTCCTTCCTGAGGTACCAGCTGCAGATAATGAGGAGATAGGAGGAGATTATGGTTTTGAGGGAAGAGGTGAGGAGCATGACTTTGGCACTTTCCCGGATCAGCCGGCGCATTTCCCTAACCCTCCTAGACATTCACCACGACCAGCTGGACATTCAGGAGCCTCCTCCTCTCGCCGTGCTAACGTGAGTGAGAGGCCGACATGGATGGATGCCCCTCCTGATTGGTATAGATCACAACCGGAGTGGATGGGTGCTCCACCGACATGGTATGCACAACCACCGTCTACACCAGCACCACAGGATGCACCAGCTTGGGACAGCCAGGCACCGGGGTGGTACGAGCAGCTTCCGGATTGGGCTACCGACCACTCCAGGAGAGTAGGAGCTTTGGAGGTCCGGCAGGACGCTAGAGATGTCCGAGCTGACGAGCATGACAGGATGATGAGAGACATCTACTGCCAGCAGTTTGGGCGGAACTTTGACTCCAGCTTCTTCCCGTTTCCACCACCACCAGCACCACAGTGATGATCATGCATGATTGCTAGCATTAGCCGCTCCACCGCCGTCTTGTGAGTTCATTTTCTTTCTTTCTTTTCTTTATTTCTTTTTGAACATTAGGGACAATGTTTGTCTCAAGTATGGGGTGGGGTGTGACTATCGTTTGTAATAACTCTACTCACTTTTTCTTGCCTTGATTGAGAACACTTTGCATATTTCATTTTATTGTCACACGTTTCATTATTGCATTGCATGAAAAAGCTTTTCAAAAACCATAAAAATTTGAAAATTTTTGAAAATTTTGTGCTTCTAAGAATTGAGATGATTCCTATGATAAATCTTACTTGCGGAATGAATTTTTGATGATAATTGCATGCTTGAACGGAATTATGAATTGGAAAGAAATTGAATGAGTTGTTTGTCTTTACTTGCAAATTTCGTAATGTGAGAACTTCATCTAAATCAATTTTGAGAAATTGAGGTTGAAATTACATAATAAGTTCTTATGCTTCTTTATGAAATGATTAAGGCAATTCGACCTTTCTTCTTCCTTTCTTTGTTCATTTAGTCCCTCAATGAAATAATAGCCTCCCTTACCTATCCGGGAATTGGAGGAGTTGATATTTGACATGTTTGATGTGGGAGGGCTGTTCGCTCCAAACGGTGTGTGCAAGCTTTAAATTTATAACCCTAGATGTAAGCTTAAAACAAGGATGCGAACCCGTAGTGTACGGGTCAATCGTAGTAAAAAGCAAGGAATTCCAAAGGTCGATCACAGGGACTTAGTGAAACAAAGTCGGAATAGGTAAGCTTTTGCAATTACTAATCACAAAAGCAATTAAAACAATCAAAGATGATAAAAGTCAATAAAGGAAATATGCAATTCTAGGGATTAAAGCATCTAGTTGTGGTTCCAACTCAAGATCTAAAGATAAGCGGACAAAGCTGAGGTTTTTGCATAGGGAAGGTGTTACTAAAGTGGATTAGATCACCGGGTAAGTCTCACTAATCACTAATCCCAAACCGTAACTCCTATTACCGGGTAAGTCTCAAGGAATTAAGATAAAGAACTATAATCTCAAACTAACACACCACCTAAGGGAATAGAATCAACCTTTACCGGGTAAGTCTCAGGCTAACTCACAAAGATGCGATGAAAGCACACTCAAACCCCAATAAAGGATAAACCTTTATTACCTACACTTATGATCTTTGGTAAACAAACAAAGGAATTACCGGGTAAGTCTCATCCTAGGCTTGCATTGAACCAGGAAAGGTGTAATAAGAATAGGATTTGGCAAACTCTAACACTTAACTCTCAGTTTCGGATCAGATAAGTCACCTCGGTCAGCCAAATTCCACCCCGGCCGAGATGTTCATCGACTGAGCGAGATGCTTAGGGTTAAGGTAAAGACTCGAACTTTCAGGGTCCTACTGTGATTAAGATTATTCTATCATTGTTTTTCCCACAACTTTCAGCCAATCACCCTAGAATCACACAAAGAGATTAGCCACTCATCATCATGAAAGTAATAATCAAATATATGGGTAGAAAGAGAATAATTGAACAAGAAAACCTTAAGAGAAAGGCTTCAATAACTGAATCAATTATAAACCAACAAGCGTTCCTTGGATAGGAATCCAATAAGACAATTAACAAAGAAGGGAATCTAAGATGATCTTACAAAAACCCTTCAAAAGCTATAAAAGCTATAGACTTTCTTCCTTCAACCTTCAAAAAGGTTCTTCAAATCTCCCAACTGGAGTATGGCTGCAGCGGTGTATTCGGATGTATGCAGGCTGTTCCGAGTGATAGCGGATGTCGGATTTTTGGGAAATCCGACCCTTTTTATAGGAAAATTACTCTCCAAAGATAAGATATCTTAGAAAGATCTCTTCCCATAAAAATAGGTAAAATATATGGTCTAACTTATCTTCTTCCTTCCAGGAATCCAGCCCAAAAATATAAGATCCTCTTTCCAAAGATAAAAGATCTCAGCCAAGAATAAAATATTCTTGCCGCGTCCCAGGTGTTCGCCTCGGTCGAGTCGGCTTCTCTGGATCACCTCGGTCGAGGTGACTCTGTAGTCAACCGAGGTGAATCATAACTGAATGTGAAATCTCTCAAATCTGGTGTAATAGCTAGGATTTCCGAATTCTAATTAATGTTGATTAACTTAATCATTGATAGTAATTGACATATAACTCGCGAAGATTTCGCAAGTGATGAGTAAGAGTCCCACCGTTATGTTCGTGGCGTAATTTTGGACGTTTGGAAAAAAATTTACTTTTTCCCCCGGGTAATTATTTTTACCCTCCGGTGTTATTTGGAGCATTTGGGAGCTCCAATTAAAAAAAGGCAGTTGAGAGAAATGATCAGGACATCAGATATGTCCTAGATATGAAATAACATGGAGAGGCAAAACGGCCAAAAGAGTCGCTATTTCGTTTCTTAACGGCTAAGAAAGACAGCTTAGGAATACACGTTTTCCGAGGCAGTTGTGGAATAATTATCCATACAATAATCCAGATTTAATGTTCCAATCTCGAGAAGTTTGGAGAAAGAGGTTCGACCCGCCTTTGGATCGGTTAAAGGATAATTATCGACTTTACTAAAGGATAATTATCGTCTTCACTATAAATAGCGGAAAATCCTTTATTAATTAATTTCCTTTCACGTTTCCTCGTAAAAGCTCTGATTTCTCTCAACCTTCAAACTCAGATCTACTCTTTGTTTCTAATCCGATTTCAATTCCGTTTGAGTTTCTGGATTCCTCTCTTCATTCTCTTCATAACTGTACCGAGTTTCTGCATTTCCGAGTATATGGAGGGCTGGTCGAGCATATATGTCACCATGACGGTTCCGTCGCTCAGATTCCGATGAATTTGATGATGTCCATGCGTAGCCTGCATCGTTGTGATTCCGAATCTTCTTTCAGATCATCAATCGGGTTAGTAACGAATAAGTTATGAATTTATTCGTTTTCCGTACTGTGATTTGGCCTAAATTGACTTTAGGCTTGTCAAATAGGACAATTAAAATTCCATTATGGTCGTTATATTATTCTGGTGATTATGGGTTGTTTGTTTGATGAAATCTGATGACAGAGGGTTTAGAAATTGCTTGCGGGCAAAACGTTATTCTGGAAAAGTCTAATTAATTAATTAAAGGTTAATTAATTAAATTAGGATTAGAAATGAGATTGAGGAATGTTGATTAGATACTACCTTGAGATTTGAGGAATTGTGAGTTATGTTGAGATATTGAGGTTCAGTTGGTTGTGAGGCTTATAGATTGATTATGATACTTACGGATCCCTTGGGTCTAGATGTGACCTTTTTGATTGATAGGAGTATTGATATCTCTTTATGCCTTGTTATTAGGCAGTGTCCCTCTCAGGATTGGAGGTTGATCGTGGTTGTGATTGTACGAGGTTGAGGTAAGTCCGTAGGACTTACTTAGCTACCATCCCTATATTGGGTGTTTGCATGAGTGGTGTGTGCTTTATATGTTTGCTATGATAGCATGAGTTGTCGTTTTTATCGACCTATGTTCTATTGACTGCCCCACTACGTGACTGTGATAACCTTTCCCTTTCATCCCGCCGTGGAGTTTGGGAGGTTCTCTGATGTCGGGCCAGACTGGTTTACAGGAAGGGTGCAATCCACTCCCATAGGGTACACGGATTGTGTGACCGATACTCGTACAGCTGGACATTGCACTCAGAGGCGGGGATGTATCGTTCCTCGTGTCACATACTTTGGTCTATCTATATATATACGGTTTTTGAGTGAATGGTTATTATATAAAGATAATAAATGGGTAAATGTGTGATAGCATGCTGATGTGTTTATCTTTTATGATTGTGCTTGTGCTTATGCATTACCCCATATATGTATGGTTAGCTAACGGTTTCATACCGTGTTGTACATGTTTGCAGGATAGGCGCTGCTGGGTGATCTGACAGTGTGACAGGCCGAGGACTCTCGTACATTAGGTGGTTGGTTTTGGGGTTGTTTATGTTTTCCCTCTTGCGTGAGGATGATGCCTTGTTTACCTCCTGTGTGAGGATGTCGTTTCATACTCGGCTATGTTGTTGTTAACCTTTGGTTATACAGTTTATACGGTTTTATGTATTTGTTTTTATATCTCTCAGTGCCATGTTGTAAGGTCCAGTGAACTTGTTGTCAGGCTAGGGTCAGGATCCATTGTGAGATCCTAGCCTAATGTGACATCCCGAGTCCTGCGGAATCGGGGTGTTACAGAGTTGGTATCAGAGCCCAGGTTGACAACAATGGTACTTGTTACTTGCAATGAGGTTTGATAGGTAAAATAAACAGAGCCCACATGGGATTTGACGTTTTCAAAGGTTTTGGTTTTAAGTGTGGTTTTGGGATAGAATGTACGAGAAGTCGTCACCTCTGCCATGGATCTCTGCAGCATAGATATGCATATATATATTTGTGTGTACTATGGATTATGTGGATGTATTATATACATATCGATACCTATGGCATATATATAGCCTTATAAGATTAGGTGCGTATATCCTACAAATAGCTCAGACTAGAGTAGTACCTGTTGTGGGACGAGGAAGGGGTACACCCCCTCTTCCTCCAGTGGTGATAAGTCAGGGACTAGTTTCCGCTGTTGTTTCGCCTATGGCAGAGAACGAGTTTGAAGAGGCTGATCGTGTCTCCATGAGTTGATCCGAGTTTCAAGAGTATATGCAGCAAGTATATGAGGCGGTGATAGCGGGTAGACCTACACCGGATTTACCAACATCTGTGAGATCAACTGAAGCTTCTGGATTAGAGAAGAAGCAACGGATTGAATCAGTTAGTGGAGAAGCAAAGATGATGAATGGTGAACCAAGTCAGATACCAGGACAACCAAGTGGTCCTTTGGCCATGAAGACGACTGGCACGGAACTACAGTGCTTTAATTGCGGGAAGTTTGGACACCGGCGAGCTGTGTGCCCAAAGGCGCCCATAATATGCTTTACGTGTGGTAAAGCAGGGCATAGAGCGAAGTTTTGTCGACAACGCAAGGCGTTGCCTTTACAAGTTCGCTCTCGGAATAAGATCATTCAAGGTGGACGACGAAGATCGAGTTACCCTTTCAATTGCACATGTTGCAAGAATGGGACGATTATGTTACAATTGTGGCTATCCGGATCATTTGCGTTCTGAGTGCCTTTTGGCACCGATAGCTTGTTTCATCTGTGGTGAACTAGGTCATCTGGCCCCTTTCTATCAGCAAGGTAGTGTTTTTTTTTCCAGCAAGACCTTCCTCTCTTTGGTGCTGAAAGTGTGGAAGTGGAGGCTATAGTGAGGACATCAGTGATACTTGAGGAGCATAGATCCGAGATCGAGTGATGATATGTAGTGGAGCTACGGGAGTTAGCTGTTACAGGTACCATTCTCGTTAATGGTTTACCTAGTGGAGTTTTGTTTGTTATGAGTGCTATGCACTTCTTGTCTTTCGATGCATGCGTTAATGGTTGATCTTTGATATATAGTAGAAGGTGCACTTTCCTTTACAGGATTACCAGTTATGGGTCTGAGGTACCCGCGAGATATGTGTTTGTTCCCTTATTCCGGGACTTGTGTATGGCTTGTAGACTTCTTTATCATGCCGTAGGTGCATGAGGAAGTCATTATGTGTATGGATTGGATGAATAGATATCATGCGGTGTTAGATATTAATAGTAAGGCTATTATAGTCTTTACTGAGATGGCAAATAGAGGTCTTCTAAGGTTAAGACCTTTGAAGAGACGTGTTTGTCATCAGAACTGTACGAGTAGCGAGTTGATAGCACATGGATATGACGCCTTTTAGTGTTATACCATGAAGCGGCAAGATAGTCCAACATTGGAAGGTATTCCAGTTATTTATGAGTTTATAGACGTGTTACTGAACCGTCTAGTTGCCACCTCAGCGGAGTGTGGACATTGTTATCGAGTTGAAGTATGATACAAGATTGAATGGGAAAGCCACACTATATGGTGCTTGTTGAGATATTGTACTAATAACTTGAAAAGTTGACTGAAACGGGCTTCTTTTACCCTAGTGGGTTCCATGTTCCATATTGACGACCTGATGAGTTATCTTCAAGAAGCAATTGTGTTTTCAGGATTCCTTTGTGCTCAAGATATCCCTAGTCATGGATGAGAGAGCAGCATGTGTATAAGATAGCATCCCATACCCGTTATGGACACTACGAGTTTGTAGTGATGTCATTTGGATTGACGAATGTTTTAGTACTTTTTATGGAGTTGATGAACAATATGTTCATCGACTTCCTTGATTAGTTGGTGGTGAATTTCATTGATGACATGTCGGCATACTTTCATAGCAGAGAATAGTAGAATGATCGTCTCAGGACCGTTCTGCAGATTTCGAGAGATATAGGGTTGTATGCTACGCTCTCTAAGTGTAAGTTGAGATGTCAGTGGTAGCCTTTTTAGGCCATGTTATCTCCACTAGTGGGATCATGGTTGACCTGGCGAGAATTAAGTGTAAGTTGAGATACTGATGAACATTTTGGAATGCGTAGGTTTCTCGGCTCAGCCGATTCCTACTAATGCTTTGAGGAATGATTTTATATGATTACGTATTCATTTGTGAGTCTGTTGAGAAGACAACCATAACTACGTGATGAAAGTAGTGTGTCTATGTTCTGAAGAGTTGAGGAGGCATTTGACCTCTGCTTCCATTTTGTTGTAGTTAGAAGATTTTTGGGATCCCGTGATTTACGGTGATACATCCCAGCTAAGTATGAGATGTGTATTACTACAGAGGAGTAGGGTTATTGATATGTGTGTTTACAGCTGAGTACGTATGATGAGAACTACCCGACTCATGATTTAGAGTTAGTAGTGGTAGTTCAAGCCTTTAAGTTTTGAAGACCGTACCGGTGTGATCTTCATGTCAGATTTCTGTAGATCATAGAAATCTGAAGTATATTTTATGCAACAGGGGTTGAATAACCGCCAGTGTTAAGAGCTTAAGTTGATCAAGACTTTGACTTGAAGATTCCATATCATTCATAGAAATTGAATATTGTCGCCGATAACTTGAATGGAAAGACGCTCCAAGAGAAGATGATTGTGAGACTGATAGTTCAGCCTCAGCTTCGGAGAGATCTAGCTTGGCTAGCGTTGGACAATCAGTTCCTTGATGAGGATACCCAGTTATACCTCAGAGATTCTACCTGGTCTGTTGGATGAGGTCCAACAAAAGCAAGAGACCTGCCCGGCCTTGACAAGGTTTAGAGAAAGGATGTCTCGTACTGAGGCACCATAGTTCTCCATGGGAGTAGATGGACTGATGAAGAGTCATGACCACTTTTGTGTACCTGCTGATGCAGATGGAGACAGAAAATATTACGGTATACCCACTGTACACCTTATTCAGTGCATTCAGGTACGAGTAAGATGGACCACGAGATGAGACGATTATATTGTATGAAGCCGATATAACCAGATTTGTGATACAGTGTGTGACCTGTTAGCAGGTCCAGATAGAGTATTTCCGATCTAGAGATAAGCCCCACCCGCTACCAGTACAGTAGTAGAATTTGGGAGGACATCTCTATGAACTTTTTTATGGGATTGTGACCCAGTAGAAGATTTATGTTATCTGGATTGTTGGTAACAAATTAATGAAACCGGCACGTTTCATTTCTATCAGAAGGACGTGGCTAGTGAATGAATTGGCTGAGGAGTACACTAGACAGATAGTGAGACTCCATGGTATACCGAGAACGATCATTTCTGATCGAGATGAATGTTTTTACTTTGAGATTTTAGACAACAGATTCAGACTGCTTTGGGGACGAGTCTGTACCTCATGACTACACTTCACCACCTAACAGATGGTCAGTTAGAGAGGATCATCTAGATCTTAAAGATCTATTATAAGTTGTAAGTTGAATGAGAAACGTGGATGGTTATATTACCTTCCATTAATGAGTTTATTATATAACAATGAAGGGCGTGCATCTTTCTGGGATGGCCCTATGAGGCAATATATATAGACATTGATGTCGTATATCCTTATGCTAGAAGTGATCTAGCAGTAGTAGTGGAATAACACCTGACCAGATTCAGGATTTTATAGTTCAAGTAACGTTGATTGAAGGAAGAATGCTGGCTGTACAGAGTCGCCATATATTATATGTAGACAAGAGGTATTAACCTCTAAAGTTCAAGCGAGAGTTCATGTCTAGCTGTAAGTATCTCAGCTGTGAGACGTTAGACGTGTTAATATGGAAAGAGAACTGAGTTTCCACTATGGTTTATTTAAGATCGACCAGTACGGAGAAGGTAGCATGATGTTTAGCTTTGCCTCTGAGATTAGAGGATATCCACCCAATGTTTCATATGTCTCAACTGAGGAAGTATATACCAGACTCGAGACACCTTGTGAGTTACGATGATTTGATGGTTGAGTTCAACCACACTTTTGTTGAGCATTCGATTACATTCTTGGAATGAGATATGAAACGCTTGAATTCGAAAGGCATTCCCATATTGAGGATATGATGGTAAAGATGAAGAGGCTATGTGAGAGACTGAGAATAGTGTCCTGAGGAACTATCTAGAGTATATGTTAGGACAGACCCATTTGTGGGAGCACGAGTAGATCTTAGTGCTATCTTGATGAATGTTGTGCTTATGTGCTTATATGCCTTGATGTGTTATTACATGCTAGTTGTGATGTGATTTATGATCTTAGTAGATCTTGATGTGCTAGCGTGATGTATGCTATAGCTGGAGATGATTACTTCCTCCACGTTATGATTATATTTATAGCTGGAGATGGTTCTTTCCTCCATGTTATTTGAGTGGGATTAGGATTCAGCTGGAGATGGTTCTTTCCTCCATGCTACCTTGATGGACATAGTTCAGTGGAGATGTGATTCCTCCATGCGATATATATGTTTATGGGTTGGCTAGAGATGTGCTTCCTCTATGCCTTGTGATGTGGTACGGCAAGAGACGTGATTCCTCTACGCCTTTGGGTAGCGTTATTGGCCCTATTTCCTGGAGATGATGATTCCTCCATGTTTATACTTGAGGTTATAGATTGTTATAGGTTGTGATCTTTTGAACGGAGATGTGATACCTCCGATAGAAAGAGTTAGAGTTATACCTCGGCGTATGGGTCCGAGAGGATTTGGGAATTGTTCAAGTTTCGGGACGAAACTTTTTTTAAGGGGTGTGTGATGTAATAGCTAGGATTTCCGAATTGTAATTAATGTTGATTAACTTAATCGTTGATAGTAATTGACATATAACTCGCAAAGATTTCGCAAGTGATGAGTAAGAGTCCCACCGTTATGTTCGTGGCGTAATTTTGGACGTTTGGAAAATTTTTTACTTTTTCCCCCGGGTAATTATTTTTACCCTCCGGTGTTATTTGGAGCATTTGGGAGCTCCAATTAGTAAAAATGCAGTTGAGAGAAATGATCAGGACATCGGATATGTCCTAGATATGAAATAACATGGAGAGGCAAAACGGCCAAAAGAGTCGCTATTTCGTTTCTTAACGGCTAAGAAAGACAGCTTAGGAATACACGTTTTCTGAGGCAGTTGTGGAATAATTATCCATACAATATTCCAGATTTAATGTTCCAATCTCGAGAAGTTTGGAGAAAGAGGTTCGACCCGCCTTTGGATCAGTTAAAGGATAATTATCGACTTTACTAAAGGATAATTATCGTCTTCACTATAAATAGCGGAAAATCCTTTATTAATTCATTTCCTTTCACGTTTCCTCGTAAAAGCTCTGATTTCTCTCAACCTTCAAACTCAGATCTACTCTCCGTTTCTAATCCGATTTCAATTCCGTTTGAGTTTCTGGATTCCTCTCTTCATTCTCTTCATAACGGTACCGAGTTTCTGCATTTCGAAGTATATGGAGGGCTGGTCGAGCATATATGTCATCATGACGGTTCCGTCGCTCAGATTCCGATGAATTTGATGCTGTCCATGTGTAGCCCGCATCGTTGTGATTCCGAATCTTCTTTCAGATCATCAATCGAGTTAGTAACGAATAAGTTATGAATTTATTCGTTTTCCGTACTGCGATTTGGCCTAAATTGACTTTAGGCTTGTCAAATAGGACAATTAGAAATTCCATTATGGTCGTTATATTATTTTGGTGATTATGGGTTGTTTGTTTGATGAAATCTGATGACAGGGGGTTTAGAAATTGCCTGCGGGCAAAACGTTATTCTGGAAAAATCTAATTAATTAATTAAAGGTTAATTAATTAAATTAGGATTAGAATTGAGATTGAGGAATGTTGATTAGATACTACCTTGAGATTTGAGGAATTGTGTGTTATGTTGAGATATTGAGGTTTAGTTGGTTGTGAGGCTTATAGATTGATTATGATCCTTATGGATCCCTTGGGTCTAGATGTGACCTTTTTGATTGATAGGAGTATTGATATCTCTTTATGCCTTGTTATTAGGCAGTGTCCCTCTCAAGATTGGAGGTTGATCGTGGTTGTGATTGTACGAGGTTGAGGTAAGTCCGTAGGACTTACTTAGCTACCATCCCAATATTGGGTGTTTCCATGAGTGGTGTGTGCTTTATATATTTGCTATGATAGCATGAGTTGTCGTTTTTATCGACCTATGTTCTATTGACTGCCCCACTGCGTGATTGTGATAACATTTCCCTTTCATCCCGCCGTGGAGTCTGGGAGGTTCTGTGATGTCAGGCCAGACTGGTTTACAGGAAGGGCACAATCCACTCCCACAGGGTACACGGATTGTGTGACCGATACTCGTACAGCTGGACATTGCACTCAGAGGCGGGGATGTATCGGTCCTCGTGTCACATACTTTCGTCTATCTATATATATACGGTTTTTGAGTGAATGGTTATTATATAAAGATAATAAATGGGTAAATGTGTGATAGCATGCTGATGTGTTTATCTTTCATGATTGTGCTTGTGCTTATGCATTACCTCATATATGTATGGTTAGCTAACGGTTTCATACAGTGTTGTAGATGTTTGCAGGATAGGCGCTGCTGGGTGATCTGGCAAGGTGACAAGCCGAGGACTCTCGTACATTAGGTGGTTTGTTTTGGGGTTGTTTATGTTTTCCCTCCTGCGTGAGGATGATGTCTTGTTTACCTCCTGTGTGAGGATGTCGTTTCATACTCGGCTATGTTGTTGTTAACCTTTGGTTATACAGTTTATACGGTTTTATGTATTTGTTTTTATATCTGTCAGTGCCATGTTGTAAGGTCCAGTGAACTTGTTGTCAGGCTAGGGTCAGGATCCATTGTGAGATCCTAGCCCAATGTGACATCACGAGTCATGCGGAATCGGGGTGTTACATGTGGTCCAGAGTGAATCTTTAATCCATGGCCATGCTTCCTGGATGTTTCTCAAGCTCCTGAATGTAGCTCCAATGACTCCATAGCTCCTTTTGCTCCTTTTTGATGCAAAACGTAACATTTTACCTGCGATTACAACAAAACTAGGTGTAGACCTCGATTCCCGCAAAGGTAGATGAAACGACAATATAATCACATAATATACATACAAACATGCAGATTATTGAAGATAAAACATCTAAACAGGTCCCAAAATATAGACAATAATTCATGCTATCAAAATACCCCATACTTAGCCCTTGCTTGTCCCCAAGCAATTTCCGCATATAAAATACAAGATAGAATGGATTATAAGTCATAAAGATCAATGAAAAAGTCTTTCAAAAACATTTTTATGGTGTGCTACAATCATAGATCACTCTAAGAGAATACTTCATGGAATTTAAAATCAAAATATGCTTAAAACATTTTATAAATATAAGAAAGTTGTTCATCTTTGGATAAAATTATAGAATGCATAATAAATCGTAATCATCAAAATTAATCATGCATAATACAGTTTAAACAACTAAGTCAATCAACAAGCTCGAGGTCTCAAGGACTTCCCAAAAGAAAGGTCAAGAAACGTGTAGGGTAGGGATGTATATAAGGTAATGTGGTGCTCGAATCCGGGAATAGGATCTTTCTTCACTTTACTTGAACTTCAACATCTTCCACCAATAAGCTTTGCTTATTTCACACTTTTTTTTCTTTTTTACTTAACTTTTTGGGATGCATGGACAGAGGTGCACAATAACCGAAGCCTAGGAAATCAGCAATCATCAATTTCTTGAGATGCATCAAACCCTTGATGCACATACCATGACCCGTTAGGAATATCGCTCAATCCGACTTTGGCAAGACACAAACACCCGGCTATGTGAATGGTGCCGAGTTACTCATCATCATGATTGACTTCCCCAAACCTATTTATTGCTTTCTAACACTTTCACTTCCAGCCAACTTCTCAACTTTTACTTCACTTGATTTCACCATGTTCGCTCCAAACGGTGTGTGCAAGCTTTAAATTTATACCCTAGACGTAAGCTTAAAACAAGGATGCGAACCCGCAGTGTACGGGTCAATCGTAGTAAAAAGCAAGGAATTCAAGGGGTCGATCACAGGGACTTAGTGAAACAAAGTCCAATCACGGTATGCTTATGTAAATACTAACCACAAAGCAATTAAAACAATCAAAGATGAATAAGAAGTCAATAAAGGAAACATGCAATTCTAGGGATTAAAGCATCTAGTTGTGGTTCCAACTCAAGATCTAAAGATAAGCGGACAAAGATGAGGTTTTTGCATGGGGAAGGTGTTACTAAAGTGGAATAGATCACCGGGTAAGTCTCACTACTCACTAATCCAAAACCGTAACTCCTATTACCGGGTAAGTCTCAAGGAATCAAGATAAAGAACTATAACCTCAAACTAACACACCATCTAAGGGAATAGAATCAACCTTTACCGGGTAAGTCTCAGGCTAACTCACAAAGATGGGATGAAAGCACACTCAAACCCCAATAAAGGATAAACTTTTATTACCTACACTTATGATCGTTGGTACACAAACTAAGGAATTACCGGGTAAGTCTCATCCTAAGCTTGCATTGAACCAGGAAAGGTGTAGTAAGAATAGGATTTGGCAAACTCTAACACTTAACTCTCAGTTTAGGATCAGATAAGTCACCTCGGTCAGCCAAATTCCACCCCGGTCGAGATGTTCATCGACTGAGCGAGATGCTTAGGGTTAAGGTTAAAGACTCGAACTTTCAGGGTCCTACTAGAATCTAAGATTATTCTATCATTGTTTTTCCCACAACCTTCAGCCAATCACCCTAGAATCACACAAGGAAATTAGCCACTCATCATCATGAAAGTATTAATCAAGTATATGGGAAGAAGGTGAATATTTGAACAAGAAGAATTTAATGAAAAGACTTCAATAACTGAATCAAATATCACAACAAAAGCGTTCCTTGGATATAAATCCAACAAGCAAGACAACAAGGAAGAGATTCTAAGGTAATCTTACAAGAAAACCTTCCAAAAGCTATAAAAGCTACAATCTTCAATCTTCCTTCAACCTTCAAAAAGGTTCTTCAAATCTCCCAACTGGAGTATGGCTGCTGCGATGTATACTGGATCTCGCAGCCTTCAATGGTGTATAACGTGCTAAGCGGGATCTTCCGGCTGTTTGCAGTATGTTGAATTTGTGGAAATCCAACCCTTTTTATAGGAAAATAACCCTCCAAAGATAAAATATCTTAGAAATATCTCTTCCCATAAAAATAGGTAAAATATAAGATCTATAATATCTTCTTCCTTCCAGGAGCCAAGCCCAAAAAATATAAGATCACTTTCCAAATATAAAAGATCTCAGCCAAGAATAAAATATTCTCGCCGCGTCCTAGGTATTCGCCTCGGTCGGGTCGACTTTCCTGGATCACCTCGGTCGAGATGAATCTGTGGTCAACCGAGGTGAGTCACAACTGAATGTGAAATCTCTCAAAACTGGTCCAAAGTGAATCTTTAATCCATGGCTATGCTTCCTGGATGGTTCCTTATGTTCCTCAATGTAGCTCCAATGACTCCATAGCTCCTTTTGCTCCTTTTTGATGCAAAACGTGCCATTTTACCTACGATTACAACAAAACTAGGTGTAGACCTCGATTCCCGCAAAGGTAGACGAAATAGTAGTATAATCACATAATATACATACAAACATGCAGATAATGAAAGATAAAACGTCCAAACAAACCCCAAAATATAGACTATAATTCATGCTATCAAAATACCCCATACTTAGCCCTTGCTTGTCCCTAAGCAAGTTCCGCATATAAAAGACAAGATAGAATGGATTATAAGTCAACAAAATCAATGAAAAGTCTTTCAAAAACATTTTTACGGTGTGCAACAATCATAGATCACTCTAAGAGAATACTTCATGGAATTTAAAATCTAAATATGATCAAAACATTTTATAAATATAGAAAAGTTGTTCATCTTTGCATAAAATCATAGAATGCATAATAAGTCATAATTATCAAAATTAATCATGTTTAATCCAGTTTAAACCACTAAGTCAATCAACAAGCTCAAGGTCTCAAGGGCTTCCCAAAAGAAAGGTCAAGAAACGTGTAGGGTAGGGATGTATGTAAGGTAATGTGGTGCTAGAATCCGGGAAAAGGATATACTTCACTTTCACTTTGACTTGCAACATCTTCCACCAATAAGCTTTGCTTATTTCACACTTTTTCTTTTACTTTACTTTTTGGGATGCATGGACAGAGGTGCACAATAACCGAAGCCTAGGAAGTCCGCAATCATCAATTTCTTGAGATGCATCAAACCCTTGATGCACATACCATGACCCGTTAGGAATATCGCTCAATCCGACTTTGGCAAGACCCAAACACCCGGCTATGTGAATGGTGCCGAGTTACTCATCTTCATGATAGACTTCCCCAAACCTAAGAATACTTTCTAGCACTTTCACTTCCAGCCAACTTCTCAACTTTACTTCACTTGCTTTCACCACTTGCTTGCTTCCAAATTTCCGGATAGGTAAAGGGAGGCAAAATGTATATGAGGGGCTAAGCATGATCAAGAAGAAGAAGAGAGAAGAATGAATTGCCTTGGTCTTTCCAGGAAGAAAGTGAGAGAACTCATAATGTGGTGTCAACCTTCAAATTCAACATAATTTAGATAAAAACAAAGTATTAAACATGCCAATAATTTCAAACAAAGCATTTAGCAACTTAAACATATTATAAAACCTTTCAAACACATAAAGAATTTAAAACCAGTCAGTAAACAAGATCTTCACTGAGATCATGTCCAGATAAGAAGCACAAAAATCGTTTTCGAAAACTCTCAGTTAACCCACCTCGGTCGAGGTGTTCTTAGGTCAACCGAGGTGAAACGCCTCGTTCGGCCAGAACTGCCCCGGTCGAGGTCCCAAAAATTTTTTAAAACCTGTTTTTCTTTTAGTTTCGACGTTTTTCTCAGTAAAATAACCTGTAAGTATGCATGCAATCTCAGATAAACATATAGATGCAAAAGTGAAGCATAAAATATCAATATCCGGTCAAATAGAGTCATACATCAATGTCAAATAATACATCACATAAACACCCCATACTTGGGACACACTGTCCCAGTGGGTCAAAATAAGTCTATAGGATTAAAATACTCACCGGATAATAAGCTGAACTGCATAAAAATAATAAAGAAAATCCTGCAGCTCTCAGTAGTCACGATCCGGTGGTGGTGGTCGTGGCACGTACGGATACTGGATCGAGTCGAACGGATAGCCCATGAAATGCTCGAACTGAATCTGGGCCATCATGTGCTGGTAATGCTGCCGCTCCTACATCTCGCGGATATCCAGTGACAAAGCAGCATATGAATCAATAACCTGATCCGTCAGGTCATCGATCCGCCTGTGAGCATCTGGATCCCTGTGTCGGCGTGTCCTACGCCTAGCAGGTCTCACTGGAGAAGTAGCAGGTGCAGGCTCAGTGTCCTCCTCATCCAGATTTATAACTGGTGCACTCGGCCCTGTAGTATCTGTCCCTGTATCCATCGGGACTCCACCCTCTCTCTCATCAAAAGTCTCCTCATCATCTGCCTCCTCCTCAGCTGGGGCATCTGCTGCCTCTCTGTAATCCTCCATCAGTGGAGCCCAAGCGGTCTGCCAATAATGAGGGTCATAAACAGTAAACTGGCAGACCACCTGATCCCTTGTGGCGCAGTCAGCTCCCACAGCATAGCCACATACGGAGTAGTCAGACCTCGGGGAACCAGAATCCGCCGAGTGATCATCTCCTGCAATCCAAGCGGCTTCGGAGCCACCACCATCGTGCAAGCACTGAGATCCATGTCCTGATAGCTAGCTATATGGGTGACAAGCCCTCCGCAGCAGATGTCTCCCTTCGCCTTGGCCTTGATCTTGTGCAGATACTCTGCCAACATCAAGCCAAAGTCCGAGATACCCCCAGTAACCATGCAGTACAAACTGAAAAGCTCTCCCTGTCGGATCTTCTGGGGCGTCTCAGTACGCGCCAGAAGTGTCTCACTAAAGATCCGGTGGGCTAACCTAAAGTCTAAATGGAAGATGACCTTCTCCCTGGAATCTCCAGGGCGCCATCTATCTGCATGCTCAACAATATGGGCAATCTGCCCCCAAAACTCCCTAGCTACTGATCAGGACGGGAAGTCAACAGCGGTGGGCTTCGGAAAGCCAAAAATATCTCTCCAGTACTCAAGTGGCACTAAGAAGTTCCGGTTCATCAACCGGTACTTCACAGACTGCTTTGTGGGAAGGTAGGTTAAGGAGCTAATGAACTCTAAGGTCGGCTCCAAATAGGCTGGGGCTCGGATCTCAGTAAACTGATCCAGCCCAAATGTAGAAATCATCCTCCTAAGGTCTCCGTCTACCTAGAGGCAATCAAAAGCAGACACGTCCAGGAAGCGTGGTGCAATCACTAGACGGCCAGAAATACGGTCATAATCGACCTGGTGTCGCTCATGGATCACCGGTCGATATGGTCGGGAAGAAGAGGAAGAAGGGGAAGGTGAGGATCTATCCCTAAGGGCGAGGCGTCGGTCAGAACTCATTTCAGAAAATCAAACTGTCAGGTCACCTCGGTCAACTGATAATACTCAAGAATCACCTCGGCCGAGGCACAGCTCGACTGGACCGAGGCGAAAAACTGGATCGTAATTTCTTCAGAAAATTCAGTTCTTTTCCCCCAAAATCACTACAACTGCTTTCTATGGGGTACTTAAGCCTTTCCTCAACAAATGCAAGGGCAACCAAAGCCCAAATCGAAGCGAAAAAGCGAGGTAGGGTTTTGGTTCTATTTTTACCTCGTTCGGCCGAATCGGTTTGATTCTCTTGCAGATCGATGTTGCACTGGGATCCTCTAAGTCGTAATCGCAGTTTGGAGACAGAAATCGTCGAAAGCGAGCAAGAAATCGGGGAAGCGAGGTGAACTGTCGCCGCGGTCGAGGAAGGGTGAGATGGAAGAGAGAGAAAATAAATCCCCCTTTTATACCCTTTTCTGGAACTGCTGTCACCTCGGTCGAGATGGTCTCGACTGGACCGAGGTGGTACGGACCGAGGTGGTTCTTCAGAAAACCCTAGTCGCCTCGGTTGCTCAAGAATCATCTCGGTCGAGGTGCTCTGATAGCAACCGAGATGCCCCAGTCAAACTCCGTCTTCTCAAATTCTCGAACTTCTGTCCTTCCAGTTATGCTCCTTCCTTAGATGTCTCCTGTTATCTCTCTAGAACGCCAAAAACAAAACAAAGCAAAGCAAAAGCAAAAACTATCTAAGATAGACTAGAAAAAGGGAAAAGAAAGCAATACCTTGGGTTGCCTCCCAAGAAGCGCTTGGTTTAAGGTCGTTAGCTGGACCATAATGCGTCTCAAACGAGGTATATTGGTGCAACCTCCTCAACCGGAGTTTCCGGTTGATACTTCTTAAGTCTATGACCGTTGACCTTGAAGCTTCCGCTAGTTTCGCCCCATATCTCAACTGCACCATGAGGAAAAACATGTTTCACAACATAAGGTCCGGTCCATCTAGATTTTAACTTACCTGGAAAAAGGTGGAGGCGGGAGTTGAAGAGTAGAACTAAGTCTCCTTCGTTAAGCTCCTTTGGGACGATACGCTTGTCATGCCATCTCTTCGTCCTCTCCTTATAGATTTTGGCATTCTCATAAGCGTTCAAACGCAGCTCCTCCAGCTCGTTGAGTTCCAATAGTCACTTCTCGCCGGCCTCCTTAATGTCGAAGTTCAACCATTTGATCGCCCAATATGCTTTGTGTTCTAATTCATCGGGCAAATGGCAAAACTTCCCATATACCAAATTATAAGGGGTGGTACCTATGAGAGTCTTAAATGCGGTCCTGTACGCCCAAAGAGCATCGTCCAATTTCATTGACCAATCCTTCCTCGTCCTTGAAACGGTCTTCTCCAAAATTGCTTTGATTTCTCTATTCGAGATCTCGACCTGTCCACTAGTTTGAGGGTGATAAGGGGTTGATACCTTGTGGGTTACCCCATACTTCGATAGAAGTGCCTTGAACTTCCGGTTGATGAAATGCGTTCCTCCATCACTGATGATGATGCGTGGAGTTCCAAACCGTGGAAAGATGGTTCTGTTTAAGAACTTTACAACCACCTTGGCGTCATTAGTGGGAGAAGCAATGGCTTCAACCCATCTAGAGACTTAATCAACTGCAAGAAGAATATAGAGATTTCCACCGGAGGATGAGAAAGGTCCCATGAAGTCAATCCCCCATACATCAAAGATTTCCACTTCTTGAATGTTATTAAGCGGCATTTCGTTCCTCCTTGTTAAATTTCTTGTTCTTTGGCATGCATCACAAGAGACAACAAACGATTGTACATCCTTAAATATTGTAGGCCAAAAGAAACCGGAACGTAATACCTTAGCGCATGTTTTATCGGTGCTAGCATGTCCCCCACATGGAAGTGAATGACAATGCCGTATGACGCTATTAACTTCATCTTCCGGAATGCATCTTCGAAGCATCCCATCCGGCCCGCGCTTGAATAGCAGCGGCTCGTCCCAGTAGTAATGTCGTACTTCTTTGAAGAATCTCTTCTTTTGAGAGTACGTCAATCCGGGCGGTATTTCCTGGCAAACAAGATAATTCACAATATCAGCATACCAAGGTCCTTTATTATCAGAAAGTTGGTGGATAGAATGTTCCACCAACTGAGGATGAGTGCCAGAGAAGGGAGTAAGAAGTTTATTATTCTCAGTAGTCTCAGTTGACATCATCTCGCCATCGACCTCGGTCGAGGCGCAGAGGCGTTGACCGAGATGTTCTTCGGTCGCCTCGCTCAGTCCAGGAAGTGCCTCGGTCGAGGTACTGCAGCTGGAACCGAAATTGGAGATCTTCGTCTCCTGGGTTAGCTTCTCAGTTTTAGCTCCTGGATCCTCTTCCAGTGCTTTTAAGCTCCGTATATCTGCATCACAAGAAGCATCTATACCTTCCTCCATTAAAGTGAAGCTAATAACTCTTTCGAGTGGATCGTTAATAAGGATAGAGCTCACCAATTCTCTTGATTCTTCTTCATAGATGTTGAAGATATCATTGCTTAGCTGCTCCCCTTTCATGGCTGCATGTAGTGCGAACTCCACCTCATCGCCACCAATGTTGAATTTCAACTTGGCGTTCTTGCAATCCACGTTGCAACCCGAAGTTGCTAGAAATGGCCTCCCGAGAATAATAGGAACAGGATAATTTGCGGGAATGTCAAGTATAACAAAATCTATAGGTAGATAGAAGTTACCTAACTTGACCGGAACGTCCTCCAAGATGCCCACGGGATGGGTGATGGAGCGATCCGCCATATAAAGTCGAATCTTGACCGGCTTGGGCTCTCCAAGTCCGATCTTCACACATAGCTACAGCGGGATGATGCTCACGCTGGCTCCTAGATCACAAAGGGCTTCACAAGTGACATCCCCAACTTGAATGGGAATGCAAAATGAGCCGGGATCTCTCAATTTAGGTGGCATCTTCTCCTTCATGATTTGTATGAGCTCCGAGGATTTAGATGTCATCCTAACTTCACTAAAGTCTTCCAGTTTCCTTTTCCTTGATAGGATCTCCTTCAAGAACTTCCCATAGGCGGGCATTCCTAGAATAGCATCAAGGAAAGGAATGTTAATATGCAGCTTATTCATTAAGTCAAGGAACTTACCAAAGTGCTTGTCTAGATGTGCTCTGGCTCTTGACTGGGGGAATGGAAGTGGTGGTTTGTATGCAGGAGGTGGAACATAAACTTCAGTTTTCCCCTCCGCTTTCTGCGGCTCCACCTCGGTTGGCATCTCGGCCGAAGTGTTCTTCGACTGCAACTGGACCGAGGTGGTCTTCGTCGGTACTGGCACCGACCGAGGCACTAGATCTGCAGTTTTCAGTCCACTCCTCGTAGTTATGGCCATGATCTGGCCCTTAGGGTTGCTTTCCGTCTTTGCTGGAAGCTTCCCTGGATCTCTTGGCGCTTCATTCGCCCTACTTGCAAGTTGTTGTTCAAAGGCCTTTTGGGCCTTCGAAAATGAAGTCATAGAAGTTTCCATAGCGTTGAGCTTGATCAAGATTGCCTCCAGAACTGCGTCTTTCTTTTCCGGCTGAGACGAACTTGATCCTTGCCCCTGGCTCTTTAATGGAGTAGAAGAAGAAGAAGGGGAAGAGAGGAAAGGGTTAGAGGAATCGTTAGAGTTGGAGTTTGAATGATTGTTACCAGAATTTTGGTTGTTCGCCCTCCAGTTGTTGCTATTGGATCCTCTATTGTTGTTGTTATAATTGTTGTTTCGGGAACCGTTGTTGTTGTTGTTACGGTATCCGTTGTTGTTGTTCCTTTGTCCTTGCTCTTCCTTCTTGGTTTGAGCAACCAAGAGTTCCTTCAATTGCTTCACGTCATTCTTCAAGGACGTGAGTTGATTGTTGTTGGGCTGAGTTTCTTGGAAATTAACTCTTTTAACTCCACCTTCAGCTCCTTGGTGGGTGTACTTCTCCATATGCAAGGCTTGCTTCTCGATGAAGTCCCAAGCCTCGTCAATCGCCATGTCCATGAAGGTACCGGCGGAGAGTAGTTGGAGATTAAACTGGGTGCTTCCGTCCAGTCCCTTGAAGTATATCTCCAATAACTCTAACTTCGGAATCCCATGATGTGGGCAATCCAAAAGAATGTCCTTGAACCGCTCCCATGACTTGGACAAGCTCTCCTTGTCCTTCATAATGAAAGCATTAATCTTCCCTCTCATTTCAGCTGTCTTTGAGGGGGAAAGAATTTGGTCAAGAATTCCGTCGTCATCTCCTCCCATGTGCTGATTTTTCCTGGAGGAAGAGATTGATACCAAGTAAGAGCTCTATCTTTTAAAGAAAAGTAAAAAGGTCTTAGCTTGTAGTTGTTATTTTCAATCCTCGAAGGTCTCAAGGTTTCCATCAAGATCTCATAGTTTTGAAGATGTTGATGTGGTGATTCCTTCTCCAGCCCTCCGAACTGGCATTGGCGAATCATGGATAGAACTTGCGGTCGAAGTTCATAGTCATGGTCCGCTGGATATCCTAGGTTAACTCCAAGACGCCTCAGTTGTTGATTAGGGTCCATCCTTTGACCTAGGGTTTGTGGGATTCCTGCAGGAAGAACATTTCGGACTGGCATCTGAGGTGGAAGTATCTCGGCCGGGGCGTCTGGTACTGGGACCTGCCTCGGTCGAGGGTCAGCAACTGGGACCTGCATCGGTCGAGGATCAGCAACTGGGTCTTCCCTCGGTCGAAGTAGAATCTGGTCTCGTATGGCTACATTTCTGCTTCGATTGCTTCAGTCTTGGTGCAAGTTTCTTCTCTTTCCTGCCTTAATTCTTCTTGGCTGAGGCGTAGCTGCCCTAGCGCCTAGCGCCTCTTTCAACTCGGCCTCAAGATCGCGGTTGTCTTGTTGGGCCATCTTCGCTTCTCTTAAGCGTCGCTTGTATGTCTTTTCTGGTTCGGGATCGTAAGGAACGGTTTCCTTCCCAGTGCGGGTTCTTCGCATATACCTAAGAAAGAATCCTGCAAAAGTCACTCAAGTAGAGTGGTTAGTAGACACGGGGGCAAGTGCCCCAAGAGCAAACCGTAACCGGCTCGGTCTAGACCAAGTCCCCGGCAACGGCGCCAAAATACTTGTTCGCTCCAAACGGTGTGTGCAAGCTTTAAATTTATACCCTAGACGTAAGCTTAAAACAAGGATGCAAACCCGCAGTGTACGGGTCAATCGTAGTAAAAAGCAAGGAATTCCAGGGGTCGATCACAGGGACTTAGTGAAACAAAGTCCAATCACGGTATGCTTATGTAAATACTAACCACAAAGCAACTAAAACAATCAAAGATGAATAAGAAGTCAATAAAGGAAACATGCAATTCTAGGGATTAAAGCATCTAGTTGTGGTTTCAACTCAAGATCTAAAGATAAGCGGACAAAGCTGAGGTTTTTGCATGGGGAAGGTGTTACTAAAGTGGAATAGATCACCGGGTAAGTCTCACTACTCACTAATCCAAAACCGTAACTCCTATTCCCGGGTAAGTCTCAAGGAATCAAGATAAAGAACTATAACCTCAAACTAACACACCATCTAAGGGAATAGAATCAACCTTTACCGGGTAAGTCTCAAGCTAACTCACAAAGATGGGATAAAAGCACACTCAAACCCCAATAAAGGATAAACCTTTATTACCTACACTTATGATCGTTGGTACACAAACTAAGGAATTACCGGGTAAGTCTCATCCTAAGCTTGCATTGAACCAGGAAAGGTGTAGTAAGAATAGGATTTGGCAAACTCTAACACTTAACTCTCAGTTTAGGATCAGATAAGTCACCTCGGTCAGCCAAATTCCACCCCGGCCGAGATGTTCATCGACTGAGCGAGATGCTTAGGGTTAAGGTTAAAGACTCGAACTTTCAGGGTCCTACTGGAATCTAAGATTATTCTATCATTGTTTTTTCCCAAAACCTTCAGCCAATCACCCTAGAATCACACAAGGAAATTAGCCACTCATCATCATGAAAGTATTAATCAAGTATATGGGAAGAAGGTGAATATTTGAACAAGAAGAATTTAATGAAAAGACTTCAATAACTGAATCAAATATCACAACAAAAGCGTTCCTTGGATATAAATCCAACAAGCAAGACAACAAGGAAGAGATTCTAAGGTAATCTTACAAGAAAACCTTCCAAAAGCTATAAAAGCTACAATCTTCAATCTTCCTTCAACCTTCAAAAAGGTTCTTCAAATCTCCCAACTGGAGTATGGCTGCTGCGATGTATACTGGATCTCGCAGCCTTCAATGGTGTATAACGTGCTAAGCGGGATCTTCCGGCTGTATGCAGTATGTTGGATTTGTTGAAATCCAACCCTTTTTATAGGAAAATAACCCTCCAAAGATAAAATATCTTAGAAAGATCTCTTCCCATAAAAATAGGTAAAATATAAGATCTATAATATCTTCTTCCTTCCAGGAGCCAAGCCCAAAAAATATAAGATCACTTTCCAAATATAAAAGATCTCAACCAAGAATAAAATATTCTCGCCGCGTCCTAGGTATTCGCCTCGGTCGAGTCGACTTTCCTGGATCACCTCGGTCGAGATGAATCTGTGGTCAACCGAGGTGAGTCACAACTGAATGTGAAATCTCTCAAAACTGGTCCAAAGTGAATCTTTAATCCATGGCTATGCTTCCTGGATGGTTCCTTATGTTCCTCAATGTAGCTCCAATGACTCCATAGCTCCTTTTGCTCCTTTTTGATGCAAAACGTGCCATTTTACCTACGATTACAACAAAACTAGGTGTAGACCTCGATTCCCGCAAAGGTAGACGAAATGGTAGTATAATCACATAATATACATACAAACATGCAGATAATGAAAGATAAAACGTCCAAACAAACCCCAAAATATAGACTATAATTCATGCTATCACACCACTTTGCTTGCTTCCAAATTCCCGGATAGGTAAAGGGAGGCAAAAAATGTATATGAGGCAAAAAATGTATATAAGGCAACCGAGGTGAAGTACCTCGTTTGGCCAGAACTGCCCCGGTCGAGGTCAAAATTTTTTTTTTCTGTCTAGTTTTTGACGTTTTTCTCAATCAAATAACCTGTATGCATGCATGTAATCTCAGATAAAACCATAGAAGCAAAATAAAGCATAAATATCCCAAAATGTCGAGTCATACATCACATAAGTCAAATAATACATAAACACCCCATACTTGGGACACATTGTCCCAGTGGGTCAAAATAAGTCTAAAGAAAATAAAGTACTCACCGGACAAAGCTGAGCTGCATAATAAATAAGAAAGAAAATCCTGCAAGCTCTCAATGATCACGATCCGGTGGTGGTGGTGGTGGCACGTACGGATACTGAGATGGGTCAAATGGATAACCCATAGTCTACTGAAACTGGATCTCCATCATCCGGCGCTGATAGTGCATATCAGTCCCTGTATCCATAGGAACTCCACCATCCCTATCATCATCATCATCATCAGCTGCCTCCTCAACCTCATCCTCCTCAGCTGGTGCAGCTGCTACCTCTCTTGCATCCTCCATCAGTGGGATCCAAGCAGTCTTCCAGTAGTGTGGATCATATACTGAGAACTGGGGTGACCATCTGATCCCCTGTGGTGCAGTAGGCTCCCATGGCATCGCTACGTATGGCGTAGTGAGTCCTCGGGGAACCAGTATCCTCCGAGTAATCATCTCCTGAAGTCCTAGCGGCTTGGCAGCCGCCACCATGGTACATGCGCTGAGATCCATATCCTGGTAACTCACTATGTGAGTCACAATGCCTCCGTAGCAGATATCGCCCTTCACCTTGGCCTTGATCCTATGCAGATCCTCTGTCAGCATCAAGCTAAAGTCTGGAATCCCTCCAGTCACCATGCAGTAAAGGCTGAACAACTCCCCCTGTCTAA
The DNA here is from genome assembly GCA_033239045.1 of Fagopyrum esculentum. Classification (NCBI taxonomy): domain Eukaryota; kingdom Viridiplantae; phylum Streptophyta; class Magnoliopsida; order Caryophyllales; family Polygonaceae; genus Fagopyrum; species Fagopyrum esculentum. The sequence continues at coordinate 40,987,354 of BSUD01000003.1, forward strand.
TCTTCTGGGGCGTCTCAGTACGCGCCAGAAGGGTCTCACTGAATATCCTGTGAGCTAATCTGAAGGCAAGATGGAATATGATCTTCTCCCTGGAATCTCCAAGTCTCCATCTGTCTGCATGCTCAACTACGTGAGCAATCTGTCCCTAGAACTCCCTAGCTACAGCTCGGGAGGGAAAATCAACAGCAACCGGGGCCGGGAAACCAAAGATGTCTCGCCAGTACTCTAAAGGAACTATGAAGTTCCGGTTCATCAACCGGCACTTCACAGAATGCTCGGATCTCAGTGAACTAACAAACTCCAGGGTAGGCTCTAAGTAAGCGGGTGCTCGGATCTCAGTGAACTGATCTAGCCCCACCATAGAAATCATACGTCTCAGATCTCCATCCACATGGAGACAATCAAATGCAGAAATGTCCAAGAAGCGAGGTGCAATCACTGGACGGGCCGCTATCCGGTCATAATCAAATCGGTGTCTCTCGTGGATCACCGGTCTAGTACGTCTGGAGGAAGAAGAAGAAGGGGAAGATCTGTCCCTCAGAACCAGATGTCTATCTGAACTCATCTTTCTATAACCTGTCAGACCACCTCGGTCGGCCTGACAACTCTATAGAACACCTCGGCCGAGGCACAGGCCGACTGGACCGAGGCGAAAATCTGCACGACTGATTTCTTCAAAATTCCAGTTCTTTTCTCCCAAAATCACTACAACTGGTTCCTATGGGGTACTTAATCTGTTTCTCAGCAAATGCAGGGGCAACCAAAGCCCAAATCGAAGGAAAACAGTGGAGAAAGCGAGATTAGGGTTTTTTCGATATTTACCCCGATTCGGTCGATTCGGTTCGTTTTTCTCCCAGATTCGCACTTGCACTGCGATCCTCTACCCTTTCTTAGCGGTTTGGAAGCAAGAATCGTCGAAAACGAGCGAAGAATGGCGAAGCGAGGCGAAGGGTGTGCCGCGGTCGAGGAGAAGGTAAAGGAGGAGAGAGAAATCTCGTCTCCTAGTTGCCTCGGTTGCTCAAGAATCATATCGGTCGAGGTGCTGCGACAGCAACCGAGATGTGCTTCAGTCAAACTCCGTCTTCTCAATTTCTCGTACTTCTGTCCTTCTAGTTGTGCTCCTGGGGTGTATTTCTTCCTTAGATGTCACCTGTTATCTGTCTAGGACGCCAAAAACAAAACAAAGCAAAGCAAAAGCAAACTATCTAAGCTAGACTCGAAAAAGGAAAAAGAAAGAAATACCTTGGGTTGCCTCCCAAGAAGCGCTTGATTTAAGGTCGCTAGCTGGACCGTATGACGTCTCTCAAACGAGGTATAGTGGTGCAACCTCCTCAACCGGAACTTCCGGTTTGTATTTCTTAAGTCTATGACCATTGACCTTGAAGCTTCCACTCGTTTTGCCCTATATCTCAACTGCACCATGAGGAAAAACATGTTTACAACATAAGGTCCGGTCCATCTGGATTTTAACTTACCTGGAAAAAGGCGGAGGCGGGAGTTGAAGAGTAGAACTAAGTCTCCTTCGTTAAGCTCCTTTGGGACGATACGCTTGTCATGCCATCTCTTCGTCCTCTCCTTATAGATTTTGGCATTCTCATAAGCGTTCAAACGCAGCTCCTCCAGCTCGTTGAGTTCCAATAGTCGCTTCTCGCCGGCCTCCTTAATGTCGAAATTCAACCATTTGATCGCCCAATATGCTTTGTGTTCTAATTCAACGGGCAATTGGCAAGACTTCCCATATACCAAATTATAAGGGGTGGTACCAATGGGAGTCTTAAATGCGTTCCTGTAGGCCCAAAGAGCGTCGTCCAATTTCATGGACCAATCCTTCCTCGTCGTAGAGACGGTCTTCTCCAAAATTGCTTTAATTTCTCTATTCGAGATCTCGACTTTTCCACTAGTTTGAGGGCGATAAGGGGTTGCTACCTTGTGGGTAACCCCGTACTTCGATAAAAGTGCCTTAAACTTCCGGTTGATGAAATGCGTCCCTCCATCGCTGATGATGATACGTGGAGTTCCAAAACGTGGAAAATATTGTCCTGTTAAAGAACTTCACAACCACCTTGGCGTCATTAGTGGGAGAAGCCATGTCTTCAACCCATCTAGAGACGTAATCAACTGCTAGAAGAATATAGAGGTTTCCTCCGGAGGATGGGAAAGGTCCCATGAAGTCTATCCCCCATACATCAAAGATTTCCACCTCTTGAATTTTATTAAGTGGCATTTCGTTCCTCCTAGATAAATTCCCTGTTCTTTGGCATGCATCACAAGAGACAACAAACGATTGTACATCTTTAAATAATGTGGGCCAAAAGAAACCGGAACGTAATACCTTAGCGCACGTCTTGTTGGCGCTAGCATGTCCTCCGCAAGGAAGTGAATGACAATGCCGTATGACACTATTAACTTCATCTTCCGGAATGCATCTTCGAAGCATCCCATCCGGCCCGCGCTTGAATAGCAGCGGTTCATCCCAGTAGTAATGGCGTACGTCCTTGAAGAATTTCTTCCTTTGAGCATACGTCAATCCGGGTGGTATTTCCTGGCAAACAAGATAATTAACAATATCAGCATACCAAGGTCCTTTATTATCAGAAAGTTGGTGGATAGAATGCTCTACCAACTGAGGATGAATGTCAGATATGGGAGTAAGAAGTTTGTTATTTTCAATAGTCTCAGTTGACATCATCTCGCCTTCGACCTCGGTCGTGGCGCAGAGTCGTTGACCGAGATGTTCTTCGGTCGCCTCGCTTGGTCCAAAAAGTGCCTCGGTCGAGGTATTGTAACTGGAACCGAAACTGGAGATCTTCGTCTCCTGGATTAATTTCTCAATTTTAGCTTCTGGATCTTCTTCCAGTGCCTTTAAGCTCCGTATATCTGCATCACAAGAAGCATCTATACCTTCCTCCATTAAACTAAAACTAATAACTTTCTCAAGTGGATCGTTAATAAGGATAGAGCTCACCAATTCTCTTGATTCTTCTTCATCATAGATGTTGAAGATATCATCTCCTAGCTGCTCTCCCTTCATGGCCACAAGTAATGCGAACTCCACTTCATCTCCACCAATGTTGAATTTTAACTTGGCGTTCTTACAATCCACATTGCAACCCGAAGTTGCTAGAAATGGCCTCTCGAGAATGATAGGAACAGGATAATCTGCGGGAATATCAAGTACAACAAAGTCTATAGGTAAATAGAAGTTACCTAACTTGACCGGAACGTCTTCCAAAATGCCCACGGGATGGGTAATGGAGCGGTCCTCCATGTATAATCGAATCTTCACCGGCTTGGTCTCCAAGTCCGATCTTAACACATAGCTCCAGCAGAATGATGCACACGCTGGCTCCTAGATCACATAAGGCTTCACAAGTGACATCTCCAACTTGAATGGGAATGCAAAATGAGCCGGGATCTCTCAACTTGGGTGGCATCTTCTCCTTCATGATTTGAATAAGCTCCGAGGATTTAGATGTCATCCTTACTTCACCAAAGTCTTCCAATTTCCTCTTCCTTGATAGGATCTCTTTCAAGAACTTCCCATAGGCGGGCATCCCTAGAATAGCATCAAGGAAAGGAATGTTAATGTGTAGTTTATTCATCAAGTCAAGGAACTTACCAAAGTGCTTGTCTAGATGTGCTCTGGCCCTTGACTGGGGGAATGGAAGTGGTGGTTTATATGCAGGAGGTGGAATATAAACTTCAGTTTCCCCTCCGCTTTTTGTGGCTCCACCTCGGTTGGCATCTCGGCCGAAGTGTTCTTCGACTGTAACTGGACCGAGGTGGTCTTTGTCGGTACTGGCACCGACTGAGGCACTAGATCTGAAGTCTTCAGTCCATTCCTCGTCGTTATGGACATGATCTGGCCCTTAGTGTTGCTTTCCGTCCTTGCTGGAAGCTTCCCTGGATCTCTTGGCGTTTCGTTCGCCCTACTAGCAAGTTGTTGTTCAAAGGCTTTTTGAGCCTTCAAAAATGAAGTCATGCATGTCTCCATAGCGCTAAGCTTGATCAAGATGGCCTCCAGCACTGCGTCTTTCTTTTCCGGCTGGGACGAACTTGATCCTTGCCCCTGGCTCTTTAATGGAGTAGAAGAAGAAGAAGGGGAAGAGAGGAAAGGATTAGAGGAATCGTTAGAATTGGAGTTAGAATGATTGTTACCCGAATTTTGGTTGTTTGCCCTCCAATTATTGCTATTGGATCCTCTATTGTTGTTGTAATTGTTGTTCCGGGAACCGTTGTTGTTGTTGTTATTACGGTATCCATTGTTGTTGTTCCTTGATCCTTGATCTTCCTTCTTGATTTGAGCAACCAAGAGTTCCTTCAATTGCTTCACGTCATTCTTCAAAGACGTGAGTTGATTGTTGTTAGGCGGAGCATCTTGAAAGTTAACTTTTTTAACTCCACCTTCCGCTCCTTGGTGGGAGTATTTCTCCATATGCAAAGCTTGCTTTTCTATAAAGTCCCAAGCTTCGTCAATTGCCATGTCCATAAATGTACCGGCGGATAGTAGTTAGAGGTTGAACTGGGTGCTTCCGTCCAGTCCCTTGAAGTATATCTCCAACAACTCTATCTTTGGAATCCCATGATGTGGGCAATCCAAAAGAATGTCTTTAAACCTCTCCCATGACTTGGACAAGCTCTCCTTGTCCTTCATAATGAATGCATTAATCTTCCCTCTCATTTCAGCGGTCTTAGAGGGGGGAAAGAATTTAGTCAAGAATTCCGTAGTCATCTCCTCCCAAGTACTGATTTTTCCTGGAGGAAGAGATTGATACCAAGTAAGAGCTCTATCTTTTAAAGAAAAGTAAAAAGGTCTTAGCTTGTAGTTGTTGTTTTCTATTCTTGAGGGTCTCAAGGTCTCCATCAAGATCTCATAGTTTTGCAGATGTTGATGCGGAGATTCCTTCTCTAGCCCTCCAAACTGGCATTGGCGAATCATGGAAAGAACTTGCGGTCGAAGTTCATAGTCATGGTCCGCCGGATCTCCTAGGTTAACTCCAGGACGCCTCAGTTGTTGATTGGGGTTCATCCTTTGACCTAGGGTTTGCGGGATTCCTGCAAAAAGAGCGCCTCGGACTGGTATCCGAGGTGGAAGTACCTCAGCCGGGGCATTAGGTATTGGGACCTGCCTCGGTCGAGGGTCTGGAACTGGATCCTGCATCGGTCGAGGATCGGGAACTGGGTCTTCCCTCGGTCGAAGTAGATACTAGTCTCGTAAGGCTGCCATATCTGCTTCGATCACTTCAGTCCTGGTGCGAGTTTCTTCTTTCTCCTGCCTCAGTTCTTCCCGGCTGAGGCGTAGCTGTTCTAACGCCTCCTTCAATTCGGCCTCAAGATCGCGATCGCCTTGGTTGGCCATCTTCGCTTCTCTCAAGTGTCGTTTGCATGTCTTTTCTGGTTCGGGATCGTAAGGAACGATTTCCTTCCCAGCGCGGGTTCTTCACAAAAACCTAAGAAAAGAACCTGCGAATAGTCACTCAAGTAGAGTGGTTAGTAGACACGGGGGCAAGTGCCCCAAAAGCGTACCGCAACCGGCTCGGTCTAGACCAAGTCCCCGGCAACGGCGCCAAAAACTTGTTCGCTCCAAACGGTGTGTGCAAGCTTTAAATTTATAACCTTAGATGTAAGCTTAAAACAAGGATGTGAACCCGCAGTGTACGGGTCAATCGTAGTAAAAAGCAAGGAATTACAAGGGTCGATCACAGGGACTTAGTGAAACAAAGTCGGAATAGGTAAGCTTTAGCAATTACTAACCACAAAAGCAATTAAAAACAATCAAAGATGATAAAAGTCAATAAAGGAAATATGCAATTCTAGGGATTAAAGCATCTAGTTGTGGTTCCAACTCAAGATCTAAAGATAAGCGGACAAAGCTGAGGTTTTTGCATAGGGAAGGTGTTACTAAAGTGGATTAGATCACCGGGTAAGTCTCACTAATCACTAATCCCAAACCGTAACTCCTATTACCGGGTATGTCTCAAGGAATTAAGATAAAGAACTATAATCTCAAACTAACACACCACCTAAGGGAATAGAATCAACCTTTACCGGGTAAGTCTCAGGCTAACTCACAAAGATAGGATGAAAGCACACTCAAACCCCAATAAAGGATAAACCTTTATTACCTACACTTATGATCTTTGGTAAACAAACAAAGGAATTACCGGGTAAGTCTCATCCTAGGCTTGCATTGAACCAGGAAAGGTGTAATAAGAATAGGATTTGGCAAACTCTAACACTTAACTCTCAGTCTCGGATCAGATAAGTCACCTTGGTCAGCCAAATTCCACCCCGGCCGAGATGTTCATCGACTGAGCGAGATGCTTAGGGTTAAGGTAAAGACTCGAACTTTCAGGGTCCTACTGTGATTAAGATTGTTCTATCATTGTTTTTCCCACAACTTTCAGCCAATCACCCTAGAATCACACAAAGAGATTAGCCACTCATCATCATGAAAGTAATAATCAAATATATGGGAAGAAAGAGAATAATTGAACAAGAAAACCTTAAGATAAAGGCTTCAATAACTGAATCAATTATAAACCAACAAGCGTTCCTTGGATAGAAATCTAATAAGACAATCAACAAAGAAGGGAATCTAAGATGATCTTACAAAAACCCTTCAAAAGCTATAAAAGCTATAGACTTTCTTCCTTCAACCTTCAAAAAGGTTCTTCAAATCTCTCAACTGGATTATGGCTGCAGCGGTGTATTCGGATGTATGCAGGCTGTTCCGAGTGATAGCGGATGTCGGATTTGTGGGAAATCCGACCCCTTTTATAGGAAAATTACTCTCCAAAGATAAGATATCTTAGAAAGATCTCTTCCCATAAAAATAGGTAAAATATATGGTCTAACTTATCTTCTTCCTTCCAGGAATCCAGCCCAAAAATATAAGATCTTCTTTCCAAAGATAAATTATCTCAGCCAAGAATAAAATATTCTCGCCGCGTCCCAGGTGTTCGCCTCGGTCGAGTCGGCTTCTTTGGATCACCTCGGTCGAGGTGACTCTGTAGTCAACCGAGGTGAATCACAACTGAATGTGAAATCTCTCAAATCTGGTCCAAAGTGAATCTTTAATCCATGGCCATGCTTCCTGGATGTTTCTTAAGCTCCTGAATGTAGCTCCAATGACTCCATAGCTCCTTTTGCTCCTTTTTGATGCAAAACGTGCCATTTTACCTGCGATTACAACAAAACTAGGTGTAGACCTTGATTCCCGCAAAGGTAGATGAAACGACAATATAATCACATAATATACATATCAAACATGCAGATTATTGAAGATAAAACGTCTAAACAGGTCCCAAAATATAGACAATAATTCATGCTATCAAGGGCCATGAAACCAAAATTTTGCATTCAAAGAATAGAAAGAACTTGTAGGTTTGGGGAAGCCAATCATGACGATGAGTAACTCGGCACCATTCACATAGCCGGGTGTTTGTGTCTTGCCAAAGTCAGATTGAGCGATATTCCTAGCGGATTATGGTATGTGCATCAAGGGTTTGAGGCATCTCAAAATTGAGAAATGCCAATCTCCTAGGCTTCGGTTTTTGTGCACCTCTGTCCATAACTGCAAAAGTAAAGTCGAAAAATGATGTGAAAAGAAGAGAGCAAAGCTCAAAAGTTGATGATGTTGCAATTTGAAATAAAAAGATAAGAGTTAGTTGTCCACTTTCCCGGATTCATGCACCACGCTCCTTATAAGTTTTCCCTTCCTTTCCGCATTCTAGACCTTGTTTGAAAGTCCTTAAGATCAAAAGAGTGTTATATGACTTAGTGATCTAAATTAAGTTTCTAATACTTGATTTTGATGGTATTTGAAGGTTATGATGTTTGTTTTGAGGATTAAGCAGCTTGTGATGTTTCTTTACTTTACATACTTTGGTTTGTGTATGTGAGCGTTTTCAAGGATGATTGAAGCAAGGTTTGAGGTTGATCTATTGACTACAAGCACATTTATCTAAAAGATGTTTTGTTTTTGAGTTTGCATGCATATTTCATCCTACTTATGTTCTAAAGCTTTTAAAAGACCTTGCTTGGGGACAAGCAAGTGGCAAGTATGGGGTATTTTGTTAGCATGAAATATTGCCATATTCTAGGCACTTTTTCTAGTTGTTTTTCATCCATTATAGTGTTCATTGATAAGGCATTGAAGCATTTGTTAGCTAGTTTGTCTATATTTTCGATATGGAGGTCTACATTAGCTTTGTGTTGATTATAGGTGAATAAGAGCTAAAACCTAACCGTTTGAGAGAGATAGGAGAAGATTTGAGCACATCCAAGGATTAAGGACACATCAAAGAAGTCAAAGGAGATGCTAGGATGAGGAATGGCACGACACAAAGGAAACCACAAGCAATTTACACTTCCACGCTCTAAAATACGGTCGTAGAGAAGTCCACGCCCAAAACCACGGCCGTGGATCTTGACATCATGAACGTGGAGTATTCCAGAGAGTTACACGGTATAAAGTACGGCCGTGGAAATCATATGGAACCGTAATCCACTTCCACGCTCTAAACCACGGTCGTGGAACTCCATGAGACCGTGATTTAGGCGATCTTTTGTCGAATTAATTATTGCCACATCATTTACGCATATGGGCCGGACGGTTATTTTATCCTTCCTTATAAAAAGGCTGGAGGGGAGAGAATTTGACACACGTGCTTAGGGCTGCATTAGACGTTCGGGGATTTGCGCTTGCAAACGGGATTCGTGAGGGTTTGAAGATTTGGAGTTGCTTGTGGTGAAGGTTACACCTTTTGTCCTTAGGTTTGATTAAAAGACGGATTGACATCCCGTTCTTCATTCTTATCAAGGATTGTTATTGGTTTGTGTTTATTTCAAATCTGATATACATTATTATCTTTGTGTGTGGATTTGAGATTGATTTGAGTCTTATTGAAGGTTTTCGAAGGTTTTCATCTTTCATTCTTCTTAAACTTGATTTTGATATTATAATGACAGTTATTAGCTAAAACCCTTTAGCAATTCTAAGGTGAAGGGTTGATAGTTGTGGCTTAGATGATGATAGATCGATCGTAAACAGATTGGACTATGAGAGTTAGAGAGATTTTGCCGACGAATCAAAATCACGGTTTGTTCTTGAGATTCCACGGCCGTGGAACTCAAGATCTGCCCGTAATTTACATCAATTTATGAATTTTTCTTTTACTTTGATCAAGGTTAAAGATTAGCTTTAATCTAGTCTTGGCTTGCCCTTTTCTAGGTAGTAGTGAAGCCTCAACAACCTCTACTTCGATTTCGAGTGTCACAACCTTAATCGGTTTAGTTAGTCTTGATCCTTGGGTTACAAGTTTGGGTATTTGAGATTAATTTTTGCCTTTAGATCCTTTCTATACTGAAGCCTCAACAACCTTTATAGAGCGTGTCTTTAGATAAGTTATATAAAGCCTTGGAACTTCACCGTACATTGCTTTACGTTAGCATACCTTTGCAACTCTTAACTCTGTCCTTAGTTCTTTAGTATATCTTGAATCAATTGCCACAATTAGACACCTGGATCTTTAGGGTTGCTGCTTTCCCCAATATTTGCAAAGCTTATACTTTTACTTGCTTGACAACTTTACAACTGAATTTGTTCCCCCCAAATCCCTGTGTTCGATATTCTGCAATTCTTGCTTTACTACGCCGATCCGTACAGTGCGGGTTCGCTTGCTTGATTCTCGTTTTATAAATTTAAAGCTTATTTGCACGCACGCTTAGTGGAGAAAAAATGCTTCAATGATATACAAATCAAATCATACCCAAGAGCATATTGATAGCATGTATTATAGTCTATATTCTGGGATTGGTTTAGACGTTTTATCTTCATAAATCTGCATACATGGATGTAAATTCTTTGATTATATTGTTGTTTTGTCTACCTGTGTGAGAATCAAGGTCTACACCTAGTTTTGTTGTAATTGTAGGGAAAATAGCACGTTTTGGACCAAAATGGAGCTAAGGAAGCTAAGGAGTCATTGGAGCCACATTCTGGGGTATTGAGAAGATCTCAGGAAGCATGAAAATGATTAAGAAGATTAATTTTTGGACCAGATTCAAGATGATTTACATTCAATTGAGATTCACCTCGGTCAGCTACAGTACCACCTCGACCGAGGTGATCTTGAGGAGCGTCCCGACCGAGGCGAACACCTTGTCGCCGGCGAGATCTTTATTTTTGGTTGAGATCTTCTATTTTTGGAAGAAGGATATCTTATATTTTTGGCTGGATTTCTGGAAGGAAGATATTATATTTGGCTGATTTATTTTGAGAGATATGGATATCTTCTCTAGGAAATTATCTTTTTAAGATATCTTATCTTTGGAAGATAATTCTCCTATATAAAGGGTTGGATTTTCCACAAGTTCGGCCATGCTTAGAGCATCCGGAAATTGAAGGATTTTCTGAAGAGTTTGAAGGAAGAGTTGAAGGAGGTTTGAAGGATTGAAGTTCAAGGAAGGAAGAAATGATAGTTAGAGTTGGCTTTTTGAAGGAGTTTGTAAGATCTTTTTAGATTGCTTTTGGTTTGTTGTCTTTTCTGATTATGATTTGAGGAACGCTGATTTGTTGTTTGATTCATTCAGTTATTGAGACTTTTGTGTTAAGGTTTTCTTGTTTGAATATTGATTCCTTTCCTATTAATTTGATTATTGTTATCATGATGATTGTTGGCTAAGTTTCTTATGCGATTCTAGGGTGATTGGCTGAAAGTTGTGGGAAAGACGATGATAGAATGATCTTAATCCTAGAAGGCCCCTGAAAGCTCGAGCCTTTACCTTAGCCGTAGAACACCTCGGTCAGTCATTGAACATCTCGGTCGGGATGGGATATAACTGAGCGAGGTGAACCTTTCCTGAACCTTATATGAGTTAAGAGTTTCTGTTTGCCAAATCCTATCCTTGTTATACGTTTCCTGGTTCAACGCAAGCCTAGGATGAGACTTACCCGGTAATTCCTTTGTTTGTTTACCCAAGATCATGAGTGTAGGTAATAAAGGTGTATCCTTTATTGGGGTTTGAGTATGCCTTCATCCCATCTTTGTCAGTTAGCCTGAGACTTACCCGGTAAAGGTTGATTCTATTCCCTTGGGTGGTGTGTTGGTTTGAGATTATAGTTCCTTTCCCTAGTACGTTGAGACTTACCCGGTAAAAGGTGCTTTGGTTTGGGATAGTGAGTAGTGAGACTTACCCGGTGATTTATTCCAACCTTAGAAACCTCAACTTTGTCCGTGTTATCCTTTGAGATCTTGAGTCTGAACCACAACTAGATGCTTTAATCCCTAGAATCCGCATTCCCTTTATCTGACTTTATATCATCTTTGATTGCTTTAATTCGTAGTCATTAGCATATTTGACAACCTGATTCCGTGCTTTGTTTCACCATAGTCCTTGTGTTCGACCCCTGGAATTCTTGCTTTTATTACAATTGATCCGTACACTACGGGTCCGCATATTGTTCAAGCATACTCGTTGGGCTATAAATTTTAAAGCTTGCACACACCTTTTGGAGCAAACAAGTATTTGGCGCCGTTGCCGGGGACTTGGTCTAGACCAAGCCGGTTTCGGTAGTCTTTCGGGGCTATTACCCTTGTTGCTTTTGACTACTCTACTTAAGTGTTTTCGCAGGATCTTTTCTTAGGTTTATGCGAAGAACTCGTGTTGGAAAGGAAATCGTTCCCTACGATCCCGAACCAAAAAAGACCTAGAAGAGAAGATTGAAAGAAGCTAAGATGGCCAATCAAGATAACCGCGATCTTAAAGCCGAATGGAAGGAGGCATTGGAACAACTACGCCTCAGTAAGGAAGAACTACAGCGAGAGAGAGAGAGAGAGACGAGACACGTGCAAGAACAGAAGGAATCAAAACAAATATGGCCGCTCTAAGGGCAAAGTTTCTGCCTTGACCGATCCCAGATCCTCGACCGATGCAAGATCCAATTCATGTTGGCCGGCCGAGGTACACTTACCACCTCGGATGCCTATCCGAGATGTTCTTTTTGCTGGAGTTCCAAAAACCCTAGGACAGTGGATGGACCCCAATCAGCAAGTTAGGCGTCCAGGAGTCAACCTTGGTGATCCAGCTGAGCGTGATTATGAACTTCGACCGCAAGTTATAACCATGATTCGACAATGTCAATTTGGAGGTTTGGAGAGAGAGTCTCCGCATCAGCATTTGCAAAACTATGAGATTCTGATGGAGACCTTGAGACCTTCAAGAGTGGATAATAACAACTACAAGTTGAGGCCTTTCTATATCTCTTTGAAAGACAAGGCGCTAGCTTGGTTATAATCTCTTCCGGCCGGAAAAATCAACACTTGGGAAGAGATGACACCGGAGTTCTAACTAAGTTCTTTCCTCCCTCTAAGACCGCTGAATTGAGGGGAAAGATCAATGCTATTATTATGAAGGACAAGGGGAGTTTGTCCAAGTCGTGGGAGAGATTCAAGGATCTTCTTTTGGATTTTCCACATCATGGGATTCCAAAGATCGAGTTGCTGGAAATTTATTTCAAGGGTTTGGATGGAGCTACTCAATTCAATCTCCAACTACTTTCAGCCGGCACATTCTTGGATATACAAATAGATGAAGCTTGGGATTTCATTGAAAAGCAAGCTTTACACATGGAGAAGTACTCCCATCAAGGAACTGAAAATGGAGCAAGGAGAGTTAGCTTCCAAGACATATCATCAAATGGAGCTCAACTCACCTCGCTTAGCAATGAGGTAAAAGCATTGAAGGAGCTTTTAGTAGCTCAAACAAAGAAGGAGAAAGATAGAAGATATCAAGGAAGAAAAAACTATCAAGGACCGCGGAACAACAATTACAACAACAGTAGAAACTCCAACAACAATAATTGGAGATCTAATCAACAAAATTCCGGTAACCCTTATTCTCATGCTAATAATGCTTTTAACACCCCCTATTCTTCTTCTACTCCATTAAGAAGCCAGGAGTCAGGATCAAGTTCGTCCCAGCCAGAAAAGAAGGATGTTGTGCTGGAGGCAATTCTGATCAAGCTCAACGCTATGGAGACATCGATGAATTCATTTTCAAAGGCACAAAAAGCCTTAGAGCAACAATTCTTCAACAAGGCGAATGAAGCGCCAAGAGATCCAGGGAAGCTCCCAGCGAGGACAGAGAGCAAACCTAAAGGACAGATTATGGCTATCACAACACGCAGTGGATTGAAAACTACAGATCTAGTACCTCGGTCGAGCCACGACCAGACGAACACTTCGGTCGAGGTGCCAACCGAGGTGGAGCCCCAGAAAGCAAAAGATAAATCTGAAGTTTATGTTTCACCTCCTGTTATAAACCACCACTTCCATTCCCTCAGTCAAGGGCGAGGGCGCATCTAGAAAAGCATTTTGGTAAGTTTCTAGACGTTATGAATAAACTACACATTAGCATCTCTTTCCTTGATGTCATTCTAGGGATGCCCGCCTATGGGAAGTTTCTTAAAGAGATTCTATCAAGGAAGAGGAAGCTAGAAGATTTTGGGAAAGTAAGGATGACATCTAAGTCTTTGGAGCTTATTCAAATCATGAAGGAGAAGATGCCACCCAAATTAAGAGATCCCGGTTCATTTAGCATTCCCATTCAAGTTGGGGATATAACTTATGATGCATTGTGTGATCTAGGAGCCAACGTGAGTATCATTCCGCTGGAGCTATGTGAGAAAGTCAGCCTTGGAGAGCCCAAGCCGGTGAAGATGACGCTATACATGGCGGATCGCTCCATTACCCATCATGTGGGCATTTTGGAAGACGTTCCCATCAAGTTAGGTAATTTCTACTTACCTATAGACTTTGTTGTACTTGACATTCCCGCAGATTATCTCGTTCCTAACATTCTCGGGAGACCATTTCTAGCAACTTTTGGTTGCAATGTGGATTGTAAGAACGCCAAGTTATAATTCAACATTGGTGGTGATCATGTGGAGTTTGCATTGCTTGTTGCCATGAAGGGAGAGCCGCTGGGAGATGACATCTTCAACATCTATGATGAAGAAGAATCAAGAGAATTGGTAAGCTCTATCCTTATTAACGATCATCTTGAAAAGGTTCTTAGTTTTAGTTTAATGGAGGAAGGTATAGATGTCTCTTGTGATGTAGATATACGGAGCTTAAAAGCATTGGAAGCAGATCCAGGAGCTAAGATTGAGAAACTAATCCAGGAGAAGAAAAGCAATTTAGGTTTCGGTCCCAGTTCCAGTACCTTGACCGAGACACTCCCTGGACCAAGCGAGGTGTTCTTATTTGAAGAACATTTCGGTCAACCACCTCGGACACTGACCGAGACATCAAGCGAGATATTGTCAACTGAGGACAAAAAACTTTCTGACTTGTTTTCTGAGAGTCACTTACAATTGGTGGAGCATTGGCTCCGCCAAGTTTCTGATGGTAAAGAGCCTTGGTATGCTGACACTATTAATTACCTTGTTTGTCAGGAAATACCGCCCGGATTGACGTACGCTCAAAGGAAGAAGTTCTTCAAGGATGTACGTCATTACTACTGAAATGAACCTCTACTGTTTAAGAGAGGTCCGGATGGGATGCTTTGACGATGCATTCCAGAGGATGAAGTTGCTAGTGTCATACGGCATTGCCATTCGCTTCCTTGTGGAGGACATGCTAGCGCTCACAAGACGTGCTCTAAGGTATTACGTTCTGGTTTCTTTTGGCCTACATTATTTAAGGATGTGCAAACGTTTGTTGTTTCTTGTGATGCATGCCAAAGAACAGGGAACTTGCCTAGAAGGAACGAGATGCCGCTCAACAATATTCAGGAGGTTGAGATTTTTGATGTATGGGGAGTTGATTTCATGGGACCTTTCCAATCATCCACAAGGAACCTTTACATTCTTTTAGCTGTTGATTACGTCTCTAGATGGGTGGAAGTCATTACCTCCCCTACTAATGACACCATGGTGGTTGTGAAGTTCTTCAATCAGACTATATTTCCACATTTTGGGCCACCATGCATCATCATCATCAGCGATGGAGGGACATATTTCATCAACCGGAAGTTCAAGGCACTTCTATCGAAGTATGGGGTAACCCACAAGGTAGAAACCCCTTATCACCCTCAAACTAGTGGGCAAGTTGAGATCTCGAATAGAGAAATCAAGGCAATTTTGAAAATTACCGTTTCTAGGATGAGGAAGGATTGGTCCATGAAGTTGGACGATGCTCTTTGGGCTTATAGGACCTCATTCAAGACTCCCATTGGTACCACCCTTATAATTTGGTATATGGGAAGTCTTGTCATCTACCCGTTGAGATGGAGCACAAGGCATATTGGGCAATGAAGTGGTTGAATTTCGACATCAAGGAAGCCGGAGAGAAGAGACTATTGGACATCAATGAGCTGGAGGTTTTGCGCTTAAACGCTTATGAGAATGCCAAAATCTACATGGAAAGAACAAAGAGATGGCATTACAAGCATATAATTCCTAAGGAGTTCAAAGAAGGAGATCTAGTTCTACCCTTTAACTCCCGCCTCCGCCTCTTTCCAGGTAAGTTGAAATCTAGATGGACACGACCTTACGTTGTGAAAAATGTTTTTCCCTATGGTGCGGTTGAGATTTAGGGTGAAACAAGCGGAAGCTTTAAGGTCAACGGTCATAGGCTGAAGAAGTACCGACCGGAAGTCCCAGCTGAGGAGATTGCACCGCTATACCTTGTTTAAGGATGTTGTACGGTCCAGCTAGCGACCTTAAATCAAGCGCTTCTTGGGAGGCAACCCAAGGTATTGCTTTCTTTTCCTCTTTTCTAGCTTAGTTTTAGATAGTTTGCTTCACTTTGAATTTACGTCCTCTAGACAGGAACCAAGTACTTTCTAAGGAAGGATTACAACTCAGGAGCTACACTAGAAGGACAGAAGTCCGAGAAATTGAGAAGACAAAGCTTGACTAAGACACATCTCGGTTGCTGTCACAGCACCTCGACCGAGATGTTCTTGGGGAAACTGAGGCGACTAGGTCTGACATCCAGTCAGACACCTCGGTCCGGTCGGGACCACCTCGACCGAGGTGAAATCAAATTCAACGAGAGGTATAAAAGGCAAGACTATTTTCTCTCTCTTCACTTTTCCCTCCCAAGTGCAAACCTCGACCGCGGCGGTGCCCTAGCCTCAATTCTTCGTTTCTTGCTTGTTTTCTATGATTTTTGGCTCGAGTACACTGGAGGAAGCAAGAGGGTCGGTTTCCAAGCATCAAACAACAAGGAAAACACTCCAAATCTGCAGAATCAAGGTATTTCGTTCCAAAACCCTAACCTCTTCTTCTTCTACTACTGATTTCACAATGATCTGGCTTTGGTTGCCACTGTTTATTGTTGAGAAAGATATAAGTACCCCTTAGGAAGCCTTTGGTAGTGATTTGGGGGAAAAGAACTTACAGATTTGAGAATTGCGAACGAACAGCCCTTCGCCTCGGTCCAATCGGTTGTGTCTCGGCCGAGGTGTTCTTGAGGTAACCGAGGTCACATGTCAGAAATCATGAGTAGCAGATTTGATCGCCAGTTGGTCTTGAGAGACAGACCTAGTAGTACCCACCAATCCTCTCCTTCTTCTGCTTCACAGTATTCAATCCCGGTGATCCACGAGCGACACCAGGCTGACTATGACCGTATTTGCGGGTGTCCTATCGTTTCCCCGCGTTTTCTAGACATTGCTGCCTTCGAGTGCCTCCATGTGGCAGAGGACTTGAGGAAGTTGATCTCCATGGTAGGGCTGGAGAAGTTCATGGAGGTTAGAGCGCCGGCTTACTTAGAGCAGACTACGGAGTTTGTGAGTTCCGTCACTTACGTGCCGGAGCGCAGTAGTATCAAGTACCGGTTGCTGAATCGGAACTATATTGTGCCTATGGACCAGTTTAGGGAGATTTTCAGCTTCCCTACCCCGACAGTTTTTTACTTTCCTTCCCAAGTTGTAGCTCGAGATTTCTGGGGCGAGATAGCCCATGTGACGGAGCATAGTGATAGGTGGAGACCTAGAGATTCCCGGGAGCGCATCATATTCCATCTGGCCTTCCGCCTAGTTCAGAGGATATTCAGTGAGACTCTTCTGGCGTGTACTGAGACGCCCTAGAAAATCCGACAGGGAGAGTTGTTGAGCTTATTTTGTATGGTGACGGGAGGAGTTCCCGATTTTGCTGGGATGTTAGCGGAGGACTTGCATAAGATCAAGGGCAAGTCGAAGGGCGACAAATATTATGGAGGGTTGGTGACCCACATTGCTACTGCTATGGGTCTGGATCTATCTGCGTGTACACTTGTTGTGGCTGCGAAGCTGCTGGGATTGCAGGAGATGATCACCAGACGTATCCTTGTTCCTCGTGGCCTTGGCACGCCTTACGTTGCCATGCCATGGGAGACGACGGCTCCATAGGGCATTTTGTGGTCATCTCAGTTCTCTGTATTCAACCTTCAGTATTGGTTTGCTACCTGGTTTCCCTACATGCATGATGCCAGAGACGCTGCTGATGATGATGATGATGAGGGAGGTGCTGCCATGGAGACCGGTACTGATACCGGCGGTCCCAGTGTTCCAATTGTAGATCTAGATGATGAGGCGACGGAGGAGGAGACAACAACACCACCACCACCACCTCAGCGCAGATCCCGCAGACGTAGAGATCCAGAGGCTCACCGAAGGATTGATGAGTTGACTGAGCAGATGATTGATTCTTATGCAGCTATGACGTTAGACATGTCTCAGCGCTTTGATGATGAGCGTAGACACATGGATGGATGGATACATCGGATAAGGGAGAGCCAACATTACCGGCATAGAATGATGGAGATCTAGTTCCAGCAGGTTATTGGATATCCCTTTGATCCGACCCATCACCCGTACATTCCACATCCACCATCACCGGCCGACGAGGATTAGAGTTGCATGGATTTTCTTTCTTTATTATTTATGCAGTTCAGCTAGGTCCGGTGAGTTTTCTGTTTCTTAGACTTATATATGACCCATTGGGACAATGAGTCCCAAGTATGGGGTATTGTGGATGTATTACTTGACTTATTTGCTTCGATGCTTGTATGATTTGTATGACTCTTCGGATTATTATTGTTTATTTATGCTCTATGTGTTTATCTGCCATTACATGCATACATACAGTTTTTTGATTGAAAAAACGTTAAAAAGTGGTTTTAAAAAAAAAATTTATGACCTCGACCGGGATGTTCATGGCCGATCGAGGTTGACCACCTCGGATGACGCCAGAACACCTCGAACGAGGTGGGTTCTTAACTAAAAGTTTTCGAAACGTTTTGTGTTTCTTCTCTGGATATGACCTCAATGATGATTCTGTTTGCAGATTGGTTTTGAAATCTTTATATGCTCGAAAGGTTTTATGATATGTTTAAGTTGCAAAATGCTTTGTCTAAAGTTTTGGCATGTTTAATACTTTGTTTTTATCAAAATAATGTTGAATTTGAAGGTTGACACCACATGATGAGTTCTATCACATTTTTCCTGGGATGACTAAGGCAATTTATTCTCTTCTCTTCTTCTTCTTGATCAGGCTTGATAACACGATTTATGACTTAGGTTTAGGTACTCATTTAGATAGTTTTTCCGCTCATTCATGCATGGTTTAGCACTAGTTCACGACGTTTGCACTCAATTCACGTATTTTGTCGAGATAGACGTCTACACTGACTTTTGCATGCTTTGTAGGTATTTTGGGAGATTTAGGAGCTTAATCGATACATTTGAGGATCGTTCCTCAACATTGCACAGCTTTGGACTCATTAGGATGCAAGCTAGGGGCTAAGGAGGACACATGGGACCTTGTTGGTGCATGCCATGCACCGAATTGTGGCTTAATGATCCATAGAATGTAGAAGCACCAAAACCACGGCTACTGGGGCTTCCACGGCCGTGGAAATGGGCCGTGGTTTTTGCCAGACAGTTGTGACAGCTGTCCCACGATCTTCATGCCCGACTCTTGCAAATTTGGAGGATAAAAGGTGGTCCTGCAAGGCTGTTAGAAATAGACCCCTCACTCCCATTCTCTCCCACACTCTGAACAAGAAAGATTCTCTCATTTGGAAGATTGGATTGGAGCTTCCATTGGAGAATAAGGGAGCTTCCATTGGAGAAGAAGAAGAAGCACACTAGTTCATAGTTCCATAGTCTTTTTGAGTGATTTTGAGTGAAACGTTTTGCAAGGTTTTGTAAGAATCGATTGAACCTTCTTTTGAAGGGTTGTAAGTCCTTCTTGAACCTTGATTTAGCTTGTGTTACTTGTTTCATTTGCTTAATCCATCTTTCATTTCATCTTCTTGCCATGGATTCTATGATTTTATGCTTGTTGAGTTTGATTGTTAAGATGCATGTTGTAGGCTAAATAGATGCGATTCTAGGGTAAGGAAAAGATGGTTATGGCTTGGAATATGATAGAATGGACTTAGATGTACCTTTGGATGAATTATTTGCTCGAGCCTAGCCTCTGTTACAAACCACGGTTTGTTCTATACATTCCACGGCCGTGGTTCTTGATGAACAACCCGTGATTTTGACTGACTTTCTTGTTTTGATGAATCTAAGTGCTAGGATGTTAGATTGTTGAAATCCTAGTGTTTATTGAGCTAAATCTATCCTAGGGTGCAACTAAGTGTTAGAAGAGACCTACCCGGTAATTCTTACTCTTAGATACCGAAGATGACGAACTCTAGGTAGTAGTGAGCCTCACAAGCCGCTATTGGACTGAGTGTGCTAGGATAGGTGTTTAGGACTTGCCTTCCCGAGACTTACCCGGTAAGGAGAGGTTAGATTCCTAGAATACCATCCGGTTTGTGTAGAATTCCTATCCTTAGGCTCTTTGAGACTTACCCGGTGATGAGACCTTAGGAACGGACTAGTGGACCATGAGACTTACCCGGTGATTGATCCCAATCTAAAAATGCTCACTCCCAAAATACTATAGTTGATCCAAGGAATGATTAGACAGCTTGAGTCCAATGCCATAACCGGAATTTCCAACCCCTAAAATCTGCTTTTCTCCCTTTGATTACATATTTCGTATTTGCTTGTTTACTTGTGGTGTTAGCTTAGTTGATTGTTGATCTCGCATGATTTGTGATCTTTGATTGATCACCTAAAAACCAAACCAAAAACATTGAGATTTTCATTTATTTGTTTCTTTTCTCTTTTCTTAGCCTAGATCAACACTATCCTTAGTCACTAATCGATTCAATCTCACCTCAATCTTTGTGTTCGACCTCGGAATACTATCCCTACTACAAAACGTCCCGTACACTGCGGGTTCGCTAGGAGTTAGGATAAATATATCGAGTTATAAATTTAAAGCTTTTGCGTACACCATTCCTAGACGTAACAAGTTTTTGGCGTCGTTGCCGGGGACTAGGTCTAGATTGAGTCTTTTTGTGATTGTTTATAGTGTAGGTCTTTCTTGTTGCTTTTGAGCTTGTTTGGTTTGTGTCTTTGCTTTTCAGGACATCTCTTACTCTTTAGGTGCATGCGAAGTGTCACGCTAGGATTAGTAGCACAAAAAGCTTTAAATTTATAACTCGAACTAAATCCTAAACTACCTAGCGAAACCCGCAGTGTACGGGTCGTTTTGTAGAAAGGAAAGTATTCCGAGGTCGAACACAAGGACTGAGGTGAAACTAAGTCATTCAATGATCGAAAATAGTGTGAATCTAGACTAAGATAAGATGAGGAATAGAGAAAATGGAAAACACAATGTTTTTGGAGGGTTTTGGGTGATCAAACAAAGATCACATGTATGTGAACACAATCAAGCAACACAAACACACACACTAACACAAAAGATAGGAAAATGGAAATAACAAAGCGGATTCTAGAGTTTGGAAGTCCCGGTTATGGCATAGACTCAAGCTATCTATTCATTCCTCGGATTAACTATGATATGTTGGGATTAAGCGTTTCTAGATTGGGATCAATTACCGGGTAGGTCTCATGATCCGCTAGTCCATTCCTAAGGTCTCATTACCGGGTAAGTCTCTAAGAACCTAAGGATAGGAATTCTACACAAACCGGATTGTTACCTAGGGGTCTAACCTATCCTTACCGGGTAAGTCTCGGAAAGGGAAATCCTAAACAACTATCCTAGCACACTTAGTCCAATGGCGGCTTGTGAGGCTCACCACTACCTAGGGTTAGTCATCTTTTGAATCTAAGAGTAAGAATCACCGGGTAAGTCTCTTCTAAACACTTAGTTGCTAACACTAGGTCACCCTAGGATAGAATTAGCTCAACAAACACTAGGATTTCAAGAACAAGAGTCATCCAAGGGTAAATCTAAGTTCATCCTATCATGGTCCTAGCCATAACCCTTCTTTCCTTACCCTAGAATCGCAATCTATCTAGCCAACAACATTCATTTCAAGATCAATCTCCACAAATAAAGCATGCTCGCAAGTCATGGTCAAATAATGAAGAACAATCCAAAGAAAAGACATTAAAAGCATAGAATAGAAATTACCAAATCCTTACAAGGCTCCAAGAGCTAATCCAACTTGACAACAATCGAAGCTTCACTCGAATCCAATCTAATCTCACTCTAAAACGAGAATCTACACTAATCTCTTCCAAGAACACCCCTAATGGGTGCTTGGGAGAGAGGCAACTATGGAGAAATGTTTTGTGGAAGAAAGGTAGGTCAAAGAGAGGAGAAGGATCCCCAATTACAGCCTGCAAAATCCTTTAAATACCCACTAGGATGCAAGAGCAATGGAAGAGATCGTGGCCAGCTGTCAATGTGGTCCTGGCAAGAATCACGGGCATAATCACGGCCGTGGATAGGGCCTAGACCGTGGTTTGTTCCAGAGGCTTCTTCTAGGCTCGTTAAGCCATGATTTGGTGCATGGCTTGTGTTGGCAAGGTTCCATGAGTCCTCCTTAGCCCTTAGCTTGCATTCCAATGAGTCCGGAAGTGTGTCATCTCGAGGAATGATCCTCGGATGTATCGATTAGGCTCTTAAATCTCCCAAAATACCTACAAAGCAAGCAAAAGTCCGAGTAGACGTCTATCTCGACAAAATACGTGATTTGAGTGCAAACGCCGTGAACTTATGCTAAACTATGCATAAATGAGCGGAAAATCTATCTAAATGAGTGTCTAAATCTAGATCATAAATCGTGTTATCAAAATACCCCATACTTAAGCTTTGCTCGTCCCCGAGCAAATTCTCAACTATAGACTACAAGATAACATGATTTATGTATGCAGAAAAATGGCAAAATCTTTTTGGGGTCGTGCTTCTAATATTGGATCACCTTCATAGTCATGTTTCATTGCAATGGACAAGCAATTATGTATCAAATAAATGAAAGCATGGAAAGACAATCACATTTAACTTGATAGCATGCAATGAAATGTAAAGATGAAGAAGTCAAGATGATCATGAGTATATCCAATCTAAATCACTTAGTCTTACACACATGCAAGTAGGTCAAAAGGACTTGTAAAATAGAAGGCCAGGAAATGTTGTGATTAGGTGGGAATTTTCTAGGCTATGTGATGCTAATCCGGGAAAGGAACTAAACAACCACAACTTCACATTTCTTATCAACTTCCCTCAAGTGTATATTTTTCTTCATTTTCTTTTCTTTCTTTTCTTTTATTTTTGAGACAATGGCATTGGTGTACAAAAGCCGAAACCTTGGTGATTAGCCATCTTCGGGCTTTTTCTATTTTTCGAGGTGCATCCACACTGGGCACACATACCAAAGCTCGTTAGGACTATCGGTTTATTTGACTTTGGCAAGGCACCAACACCCGATCATGTGAAGTGTGCCGAGTTACTTGTCATTTAAACCGATGTCCCCAAACCTATATTTTTGGCTACACTGACACAACAATTTCAGCACTTCATTCATGACATTCCTTTCATCAACAACTTCACCCCACACTTGCTTTTCACACACATCAACACACTAACATGCTCCTATTCCCGGATGGGTCAAAAGAGGTCAAATTTATCTCAATTGAGGTGCTCAAGCAACATGATCAAGATGAGAAGTAGAGGAAGATGAATTGCCTTAATCACTCCTAATTGATGTGCAAGAACTAGCATGAAATTTCGACTTTCAATCCTCAATTAAATCAAGGCAAGCATCATAATCACCAGTAATTCATGGAATTCAAGATAAGTATTTCAAGTCCACATATGCATCATCAATTAAACACACAAGGCCATCCATAGCCAATCCACAAGACAAGGTTCATCATTAGGGTCATATCCAAGCCTAGAAAGCACAAAAAATTTTTAAATTTTCTGATTTTTTTGGAATTTTTGAAATATGTATGTACAATGCAAGATATAATAAAACATGTGACTAAAAAGAAACTACTCTAGATGCTAGTCATGCAAAAGATCATGCGAACCCCACCCCATACTTAGAAACACATTGTCCCCAATGTGGTATTCAAGTAAAGAGAGTGAAAGAAGGTTGTCACAATGTAAAATGGTTTGCTTCGGTATTTGGGATGAACTCGTGTGGAGTGGTGGTGATGGATGATCGATCAAGCATGGTAGAGAGCTCTTCATTATCATTCCGGCGTCGAGACCCGCACCAAGGTATATGTGAGATGGGAGCTCTTCCATCTAACAAGACACCTCAAGCCGTCCAAGCCTCACGTCCGCTCCACCCATGTTTGAAATCGGAATCATCGTCATCAACTCGCCTTGCAAGGCTTCCTCATTACCTAAAATCTACCACAAACACAAAACACAAAAACACACAAAAGCAAAAAGAAAAGCAAAAACAAAAGAGAAAAGGGAAAGAGTTGTACCAATGGGTTGCCTCCCATTAAGCGCTTCTTTTAGGTCATTAGCTTGACCAAACTCCGTGGATATGTCAATCCACCTCGAATACCATGGCTTGCTTGAGGAGTCCAAGCAACCATCTCTTTCCGGAATCCATGATGACAAGCAAGGGCCACTTGATGCCCAAATAAGCTTTAAGTTCTCTCTTCACCGGTGAGTAGTAGACTCCTTCATCGCCGCTTCCTTGATGATAGTATAGAGTTGCAACCATAGGTGCCACCCCATACTTAGGCAATTTGTACTCCGCGGTCACACCGGTGAAGCGCTTGTCTTCCTCATCCTCTATGATCTGAGGAAAGCCGATCCTTGGAAAGAATCCTTCATTGAAGTACTTCATAACCATCATGGATCCATCATGCTTGCCTCCATCATTCAATAATGAAGAATCCTTAGGAAAGGGGCTCCAATCTTCGTGTGTACTCCGGGCAAGCAAGAAAGGGTCGGAGGGAGCTGAGATTGGCTTAAGATGGACCACGACAGAGCCTTCCACGGTCGTGGTTTGCCCTCCACGGCCGTGGTTCTCTCTGTTGGTCCCCACGGGCGTGGTTTGTCCTCCACGGCCGTGGTTCACTCTGTTGCATCCGTTCCAAGTGAGCTCTTCATGTATGGTTCCGGGGTTGATGGCAAGGATGTCCGGGGATGAGAATACTTCATTGCACTCCTCTAAAGGTGAAGGAGATGGAGGTGAACCTTGAAGAATGGTAGGATCTCCTAGCATAAGAGCATTCCTAATCTCCTCAATCTCCCTCCTCATTTGTTCTTCTCTCTCGGTATTTAATCTCCTTTCTTCCTTCAGGGCCAAATCCCTTAGCCTCAATTGCTCCCGAGCTTCATTCAACTCTTCCTCAAGGCTTCTATTGGTTATGGTTGAATCGGGCAATCCTTGGATCTCCTCATAGTGAACCTTCTCTTGATGGCATACTTCCGCTTCAAGCTCCATGTGGGAACTAGAAATGGAAGTAAGGTTGCTTTCTAGATCATCCATCTTCCTCAACATTTTCTCTAGCATTGATTCCAATCGATCTTCATGAAGTTGATGGTGAGGTTCCTCATGAGGTAATGTAATCATGTGAGCTTGATCATGGGACTCATGATAGACATTGAACTCCTCCCAATACTCAAACTCATCATGGAGAGGTCCTAGATCTTGGCCTTCCATCCACTCCTCACACTCCATGTTGTCAAGGTCGTCTTGGAGGTACAATCCGTCCATGGCAAACATGAAAAGGCAAAGACAAAAACAACACAAAATCAAAAGTAACAAGAAAGATAAACACTAAAAACAATCAAAGGCAAATGACTTAATCTTAACCTAGTCCCCGGCAACGGCGCCAAAAACTTGTCACGCTAGGATTAGTAGCACAAAAAGCTTTAAATTTATAACTCGAACTAAATCCTAAACTACCTAGCGATACCCGCAGTGTACGGGTCGTTTTGTAGAAAGGAAAGTATTCCGAGGTCGAACACAAGGACTGAGGTGAAACTAAGTCATTCAATGATCGAAAATAGTGTGAATCTAGACTAAGATAAGATGAGGAATAAAGAAAATGGAAAACACAATGTTTTTGGAGGGTTTTGGGTGATCAAACAAAGATCACAAGTATGTGAACACAATCAAGCAACACAAACACACACACTAACACAAAGATAGGAAAATGGAAATAACAAAGCGGATTCTAGAGTTTGGAAGTCCCGGTTATGGCATAGACTCAAGCTATCTATTCATTCCTCGGATTAACTATGATATGTTGGGATTAACCGTTTCTAGATTGGGATCAATTACCGGGTAGGTCTCATGATCCGCTAGTCCATTCCTAAGGTCTCATTACCAGGTAAGTCTCTAAGAACCTAAGAATAGGAATTCTACACAAACTGGATTGTTACCTAGGGGTCTAACCTATCCTTACCGGGTAAGTCTCGGAAAGGGAAGTCCTAAACAACTATCCTAGCACACTTAGTCCAATGGCGGCTTGTGAGGCTCACCACTACCTAGGGTTAGTCATCTTTTGAATCTAAGAGTAAGAATCACCGGGTAAGTCTCTTCTAAACACTTAGTTGCTAACACTAGGTCACCCTATGATAGAATTAGCTCAACAAACACTAGGATTTCAAGAACAAGAGTCATCCAAGGGTAAATCTAAGTTCATCCTATCATGGTCCTAGCCATAACCCTTCTTTCCTTACCCTAGAATCGCAATCTATCTAGCCAACAACATTCATTTCAAGATCAATCTCCACAAATAAAGCATGCTTGCAAGTCATGGTCAAATAATGAAGAACAATCCAAAGAAAAGACATTAAAAGCATAGAATACAAATTACCAAATCCTTACAAGGCTCCAAGAGCTAATCCAACTTGATAACAATCGAAGCTTCACTCGAATCCAATCTAATCTCACTCTAAAACGAGAATCTACACTAATCTCTTCCAAGAACACCCCTAATGGGTGCTTGGGAGAGAGGCAACTATGGAGAAATGTTTTGTGGAAGAAAGGTAGGTCAAAGAGAGGAGAAGGATCCCCAATTACAGCCTGCAAAATCCTTTAAATACCCGCTAGGATGCAAGAGCAATGGAAGTGATCGTGGCCAGCTGTCAATGTGGTCCTGGCAAGAATCACGGGCATAATCACGGCCGTGGAAAGGGCCTAGACCGTGGTTTGTTCCATAGGCTTCTTCTAGGCTCGTTAAGCCGTGATTTGGTGCATGGCTTGTGTTGGAAAGGTTCCATGAGTCCTCCTTAGCCCTTAGCTTGCATTCCAATGAGTCCGGAAGTGTGTCATCTCGAGGAATGATCCTCGGATGTATCGATTAGGCTCTTAAATCTCCCAAAATACCTACAAAGCAAGCAAAAGTCCGAGTAGACGTCTATCTCGACAAAATACATGATTTGAGTGCAAACGCCGTGAACTAATGCTAAACTATGCATAAATGAGCGGAAAATCTATCTAAATGAGTGTCTAAATCTAGATCATAAATCGTGTTATCACGAAGATCTCGTGGAAAGGATTTAGCTCCATTCGATCCCGAACCGGAGAAAACCCTTAGATCTAGATCCAAGAGCATTAGAAAGGGAAAAGAGATGGCCGGAAGAGATCTCCAAGCTGAGTCGGATGAGGCTTTAGAGCAAATTAGGCTAAGGGATGAAGCCTTGGAGAATGAAAGGAGACTTGCCAATGAGAGGCAAGAAGCAACTAGGAGGGAGATTGAAGAGATTAGGCAAGCTCTTGTGCAAAGAGAGCTTAATCGTCAACTACCTCCACCTCCACCACAACCGCAGCCGGCGGCGGTTAATATTCGGGTTGTGCCATTGCTATTGAAGAGCCACAAACGTTAGGGCAACGTATGGATCCGGCACAAAGAGCACACCGTCCGGGTGTGAACTTAGGAGATCCCGCAGCCCATGATTACGAGCTCCGCCCTCAAGTTCTACAAATGATCCGGCATAATCAATTTGGAGGGATGGAAGGAGAGTCTCCTCATCAACACTTGATGAACTATGAGATCTTGATGGAGACTCTAAGACCGCCTAGATTGGAGAACAACAACCATAAGCTTAGGGCTTTTTCCTTCTCTCTTAAGGATAAAGCCTTAGCTTGGTATCAATCTATTCCGCAAGGGCGAGTGAGTACTTGGGAGGAGTTGACAACCGAGTTTTTGACAAAGTTCTTCCCACCTTCCAAGACTACCGAGTTAAGAGGGAAGATCAATGCCTTCGTGATGAAGGATAGAGAAAGCCTATTCAAGTCTTGGGAGAGGTTCAAAGACCTTCTCCTAGATTGTCCACACCATGAAATACCGAAGATAGAGTTATTGGAGATCTATTTCAAGGGGCTTGATGAGGATAGCCAATTCAAGCTTCAATCACTTTCCGGTGGAACCTTTATGGAGAAAAATGTGGATGAGGCTTGGGAGTTTGTAGAGAAACAAGCTTTGGTGATTGAGAAGTACTCCCATAGGAAGAGTGATGGGAGGAAAGCGGGAGCATATGAGGTGAGTGAAGTCACCATGAGTAACTTCAAGCTTGATGCAATCAACAACGAGTTGAAATCTTTGAGGGAGTTGTGTGCTACAACTTTGAAGAATCAAGCAACCCCTCAAGTGCAAGTGCAAGCAAACTTGTCTTCCAAGGAGGAGGATGTGAACTATATGGGAAGGGGCAACTACAACAACTATCAAGGCCCAAGGAACTTCAACAACAACCGGCAATTCAACAATTACCGGCCTAACCACAACCATCCCGGGTTTTCCTACTCTAACCCGGATGGTGCCTTGAACCCTCCCGCTTCCACAAGCGCAGCTCCACCACCAAAGACTTCACAAGAACCTCCACCCGGATTTACTCAACCTCCAAAGGATAGAACCGAGATGATGTTTGAGCAATTGCTTGGAAGGTTGAGTGGTCTTGAGAGCACGGTGACTTCCATTTCTAAGGCTCAAAAGGTGTTGGAAGCACAAGTGTTCCAAAAGGCGGGTCAAGCTCATAGAGATCCGGGAAAGCTTCCCGGAAGAACCGAAGACAACCCGAGAGGCCAAGTGTTGGCCATCACAACAAGGAGCGGGTTGAGCATGAAGGATCCCTTACCTAACGGAAGTGACAAGGGGAAGCAAGTAGTGGTAGAGGAAGAGACCTTGCAAGAAGAAGGAGGAAAGAACAAGGAAGATGAGCCAACATATGTGGCACCACCTCCATACAAGCCACCACTACCATTTCCTCAATCACGAGCAAGAGCTCGTTTGGACAAACACTTCGGTAAATTCCTTGAACTTATGTCTAAATTGCATATTAATATTCCGTTCATGGATGCTATTCTAGGTATGCCGGCATATGGCAAGTTTTTGAAGGAAATACTCTCCAACAAAAGGAAGTTAGAGGAGTATGGGAAAGTGATGATGACGAAGAGGTCCTCGGAATTGATCCAAACCATTAAGGAGAAGATGCCTCCTAAGCTAAGAGATCCGGGATCCTTTTGTGTGCCAATTGGAGTGGGAGAAGTGAAGTATGAAGCTCTTTGTGATCTTGGGGCAAGTGTAAGCATCATACCGCTTGTACTTTGCAACAAGGTTGGGCTAGGAGAGCCAAAGCCGGTCAAGATGACCCTTTACATGGCGGACCGTTCGATCACTCACCCGGTTGGAATATTGGAAGACATACCGGTGCAACTAGGTAAGTTCTATGTGCCCATAGACTTCGTTGTCTTGGACATCCCGGCGGACTATCCGGTTCCCATCATCTTAGGGAGACCTTTCCTAGCCACTTCCGGATGTTTGGTGGATTGCAAAAATGGAATTCTCTCCTTCAACATTGGAGAAGAGAATATCAAGTTCAAATTATCCACAATGATGAAAGGGTCAGCCCTTGGTGAAGATGTGTTCAAAATTGTCGAGCAAGAGGAGTCTAGAGAAGTTGTGAGCTCGATCTTGATCAAGGACCCCTTGGAGAAGGTTCTTAGCTTAAGTTTGATGGAGGAAGGAGTTGAGGAGGCCTGCAATGAAGAAATCAAGGCTTTGGAAGCATTAGAAAAGGAGACAAGAGCTGAATTTGAAGTCCACGAAAGTGTGCTGAATTCCTGTAGGAACCACGGCCTGGGGGGAAGAACCACGCCCGTGGTTTCTCCTGTGGAACTCTCTGGACTGCTCCGAAGTGTTAGCTTTGCAAGCTCCACGGCCGTGGTTGTGCCAGAGCCCGTAATTTTGCCCGTGGTTTTTCCAGAAGCTGCCTTAGTTGTTGATCAAGCTTCAAGGAGTCTTGAGGAGTCTTCCAAAGTTTTGGATTCATCTCAACCTACATTATATAGAGCGTCTCCACTCGATAAAGGTCCTCCTAAACTTTAACTCAAACCCCTCCCCTCTCATCTTAAGTATACTTTTCTTGGTGAAGATTCTACGTATCCGGTTATTGTTAATGCATGCTTGAATGATGATGAGTTGAGTAGATTGTTGCATGAGTTGAGATTGCATAGGAAGGCTATTGGTTATACAATTGATGATTTAGTTGGCATTAAACCTTCTTTGTGCATGCATAAGATCTTAATGTAAGATAATCATAAACCTTCAATTAAACCTCAAAGAAGACTAAACCCCATCATGATAGAAGTAGTCAAGAAAGAGATCTTTAAATTGCTAGATGCGGGAATCATTTTCCCGATTTCGGATAGTAAGTGGGTTAGTCCCGTTCATGTGGTCCCTAAGAAGGGTGGGATGACCGTTGTAACCAATGAGAATAATGAACTAATTCCAACTAGAACGGTGACGGGATGGAGGATGTGCATAGACTATAGGAAACTAAATGTTGCCTCTAGGAAATATCACTTCCCTCTTCCTTTCATTGACCAAATGTTAGAGAGATTAGCTCAACATTCTCACTTTTGCTACTTAGATGGTTATAGTGGATTCTTCCAAATCCCTATCCACCCCGATGACCAAGAGAAAACTACATTCACATGTCCTTGGGGTACATTTGCATATAGGAGAATGCCATTTGGGTTGTGTAATGCACCCTCCACCTTTCAAAGGTGTATGATGGCCATCTTTTCTGAGTATATTGAAAACATCATGGAAGTGTTTATGGATGATTTTTCTGTTTATGGATCTTCCTTTGATGATTGTTTAGCTAACTTGTCTCTAGTGCTAAAAAGATGTGAGGAGACTAATCTAGTCTTGAATTGGGAGAAATGCCACTTCATGGTAAGTGAAGGTATTGTGTTAGGACACTTGGTGTCCAACCGAGGCATTGAGGTTGATAGGGCTAAGATAGAAACAATAGAGAAGTTGCCACCACCTACCTCGGTGAAGGGGGTAAGGAGTTTTCTAGGGCATGCCGGTTTTTACCGGAGATTTATTAAAGATTTCTCTAAGATTTCTAAGCCTCTTACTAACCTACTAATGAAAGATGTTGAGTTTGTTTTCTCCATGGATTGCCTTGAGGCTTTTTGTAGGTTGAAGAATGCTTTGATCTCCGCACCTATCATGCGACCTCCAGATTGGAGTCTACCGTTCGAGATCATGTGTGACGCAAGTGATGTAGCCGTTGGGGCTGTTTTGGGACAAAGGAAAGATGGGCTTACACATGCCATCTATTATGCTAGCAAGACGCTAGATGATGCCCAACTTAATTATGCTACCACCGAGAAGGAGTTGCTAGCGGTGGTGTATGCATTTGAGAAGTTCCGCTCGTATGTTGTTGGAGCGAAGGTCATAGTGTATACGGATCATGCTGCGATCCGTTATCTCCTTACTAAGAAGGATGCCAAGCCTCGTTTGATTCGGTGGATCCTTCTTCTTCAAGAGTTTGACTTGGAAATCCGGGATAAGAAATGGTCCGAAAATTCTGTAGCGGATCACCTTAGTAGACTCCCACCATTGGAGCTTGAGAGAGACGACATCCTGATTGATGACTCATTCCGGGATGAGCAATTGCAAATGGTGGAGGAATGCTTTTTTCAAGTGTCTAGAGGAAGTGAGCCATGGTATGCCGACATAGTGAACTATCTCGTTTGTGAGGAGGTGCCACCCGGTCTTTCTTATGCCCAAAGGAAGAAGTTCTTCAAAGATATAAGGCATTACTATTGGAGTGAGCCGCTTTTGTTTAAGAGAGGGCCAGATGGAGTCTTTAGGAGATGCATACCGGAGGATGAGGTGGAGAGTGTGATCCGACATTGTCACTCCTTGCCATGTGGAGGTCATGCTAGCTCACACAAGCCATGTGCTAAGGTGTTGCAATCGGGGTTTTTTTGGCCGAGTTTGTTCAAGGATGTGCAGAATTTTGTGGTAGCTTGTGACGCTTGCCAAAGGACGGGCAACATCTCAAGAAGGAATGAGATGCCCTTGAACAACATACAAGAGGTGGAGATTCGATGTGTGGGGTGTGGACTTCATGGGACCATTCCCCTCTTCTTGTGGCAACCTCTACATCCTATTGGCGGTGGACTATGTCTCGAGATGGGTGGAGGCAATCGCCTCTCCTACAAATGATGCCAAGGTTGTGGTGCGGTTCTTCAACCGAGTGATCTTCCCTAGGTTTGGAACACCAAGGGTGATCATAAGTGATGGAGGGAAGCATGATAGCATGAATTATAGTCTATATTTTGGGGTTTGTTTGGACGTTTTATCTTTCATAATCTGCATGTTTGTATGTACATTATGTGATTTTACTACCATTTCATCTACCTTTGCGAGAATCGAGGTCTACACCTAGTTTCGTTGTAATTGCAGGTAATATGGTACGTATTGCATCAAAAAGGAGCAAAAGGAGTCAAGAGTCATTTGGAGCTACATTCAGGAAGCACAACCATGGATTAAAGATTTACTTTGGACCAGTTTTGAGAGATTCTACATTCAGTTATGAGTCACCTCGGTTGACCAGAGATTCATCTCGACCGAGGCGATCAAGAGACACCGACTCGACCGAGGCGAACACCTAGGACGCGGCGAGAATATTTTATTCTTGGCTGAGATCTTTTAAAATTGGAAAGTGATCTTATATTTTTGGGCTGAGCTTCTAGAAGGAAGGAGATATGCAGAATCATATATTTTACCTATTTTTATGGGAATATATCTTCTTAAGATTTATTATCTTTGGAGGTTTATTTTTCCTATAAAAAGGATTGGATTTTCCACAAATCCGATCATGCTTACATGCTTAGAGGCTGCATACACCGCATACGATCTCGATTACAGCAAAGAATACGCAGCAGCCGCATCATACTCCAATTTGGGAGAGAGTTGAAGAACCTTTTTGAAGGTTGAAGGAAGATTTGAAGACTATAGCTTTATAGCTTTTTGGAGGGTTTTGTAAGATTGTCTTCAATTCCTTTCCTTGTTGTCTTGTCTAGTTGGATTATTATCCAAGGAACGATTTTGTGTGATATTTGATTCAGTTATTGAAGTGTTTTCATTAAATTCTTCTTTGTTCAAATATTCACCTTCTTCCCATATATTTAATACTTTCATTATGATGATGAGTGGCTAATTTCCTTGTGTGATTCTAGGGTGATTGGCTGAAGGTTGTGGGAAAAACAATGATAGAATAATCTTAGATTCCAGTAGGATCCTGAAAGCTCGAGCCTTTAACCTTAACCCTAAGCATCTCGTTCAGTCGATGAACATCTCGGCCGGGGTGGAAACTTGCTGACCGAGGTGGCTTATCCGATCCTTAACTGAGAGTTAATGTGTTAGAGTTTGCCAAATCCTATTCTTATTATACCTTTCTGGTTCAAAGCAAGCTTAGGATGAGACTTACCCGGTAATTCCTTAGTTTGTATACCAACGATCATAAGTTTAGGTAATAAAGGCTTGTCCTTTATTGGGGTTTGAGTGTGCTTCCATCCCATCTTTGTGAGTTAGCCTGAGACTTACCCGGTAAAGGTTGATTCTATTCCCTTAGATGGTGTGTTAGTTTGAGGTTATAGTTCTTTATCTTAATTCCTTGAGACTTACCCGGTAATAGGAGTTACGGTTTGGGATTAGTGTGTAGTGAGACTTACCCGGTGATCTACTCCACTTTAGAAACACCTTCCCCATGCAAAAATCTCAGCTTTGTCCGCTTATCTATAGATCTTGAGTTGGAACCACAACTAGATGCTTTAATCCCTAGAATTGCATGTTTGCTTATTTGACATCTTATTCATCTTTGATTGTATACTTGCTCTTGTGGTTAGCATCAACACTAGCATACCGTACTGGACTTTGTTTCACTAAGTCCCTGTGATCGACCCCTGGAATTTTCTTGCTTTTACTACGATTGACCCGTACACTGCGGGTTCGCATCCTTGTTTTAAGCTTAAGTCTAGGGTTATAAATTTAAAGCTTGCACACACCGTTTGGAGCGAACAAGTTTTTGGACGAGGAAGGATTGGTCCATGAAATTAGACGATGCACTTTGGGCATACAGGACCGCATTCAAGACTCCCATAGGCACCACCCCTTATAACTTGGTGTATGGGAAGTCTTGCCATTTGCCCGTTGAGTTGGAGCACAAAGCGTATTGGGCTATCAAATGGTTGAACTTTGACATTAAGGAGGCTGGTGAGAAGCGACTATTGGAACTTAACGAGCTGGAAGAGCTGCGTTTGAACGCCTATGAGAATGCCAAGATCTACAAGGAAAGGACGAAGAGATGGCATGACAAGCGTATCGTTCCAAAGGAGCTTAACGAAGGAGATTTAGTTCTACTCTTCAACTCCCGCCTCCGTCTTTTTCCAGGTAAGTTGAAATCTAGTTGGACCGGACCTTACGTTGTGAAACATGTTTTCCCTCATGGTGCAGTTGAGATATGGGGCGAAACTAGCGGAAGCTTCAAGGTCAACGGTCATAGACTTAAGAAGTACCAACCGGAAACGCCGGTTGAGGAGGTCGCACCGATCTACCTCCTTTGAGACGCACTATGGTCCAGCTAGCGACCTTAAATCAAGCGCTTCTTGGGAGGCAACCCAAGGTATTGCTTTCTTTCCCGTTTTCTAGTCTAGTTTAGATAGTTTTTTTTGTTTTTGCTTTGCTCTGCTTTGTTTTTGGTGTTTTGGACAGATAACAGGAAGGAGCACTCCAGAAAAGGGAGAAGTTCGAGATTCTGAGAAGAAAGAGGCACCTCGGTCACTGTCAGAACACCTCGACCGAGTTGATTCTTGAAGCAACCGAGGCGACTAGGGTTTCTGCAGAACCGCCTCGGTCCGTACCACCTCGGTCCAGTCGTGACCATCTCGACCGAGGTGACAGCAGACCTCGTGACAGTATAAAAAGAAAAAAAAATTACAGTTTTCACTTTTACCCTATTTCGACCGCGGCGACAGCGTACCTCGTTCTCCTCCGTTTCTCGCTCGTTTTCGAAGATTTCTGCTTCCAAAACACGATTAAAGGGTAGAAGAGTCGATTGCAACTACAGATCTGCGAGAAGATTGAGTGTTTTCGACCGAAACGAGGCGCAAAAGGTTCGAAAACCCTAACTCCTCGTTTACTGCTTATTGGGCTTTGGTTGCCCTTGATTTTGCTGAGGAAATCCATAAGTACCCCTTAGGAAGCAATTGTAGTGATTTTAGGGGGAAAAGAACTGAAAATCCGAGAATTGAAATCGCAACTGCTACGCCTCGGTCCGGTCGAACTGCATCTCGACCGAGGTGATTTCTGAGGCTTGTCAGTCAACCGAGGTGGTCTGACAGTGAGTTTGTGAAGATGAGTTCCGATCGCCGTTTAGCCCTGAGAGATAGATCTTCACCCTCCCCTTCCCCTTCTTCTTCCCGTCCCTACCGCCCGGTTATCCACGAGAGATGCCGGGTAGATTACGAGAGGATAGCGGGCCGTCCGGTTATCGCACCGCGATTTCTGGAGGTATCCGCTTTTGACTGCCTAGGGTTAGAGGCTGACCTTAGGAGGATGATAGCTACAGTCGGGCTGGATCAGTTTTCTGAGATCCGAGCCCCAGCCTACATAGCACCGACACCTTGACAGCTGGACTCAGCAGATGTTGGAGGGGCAGCACTATCAGCGTAGGATGATGGAGCTACAGTTCCAGCAGACTATGGGCTATCCATTCGATCCGACCCAGTATCCTTATGTACCACCACCACCACCACCGGATCAGGACTACTGAGGAGCTGCAGAGTTTTATTTATTATATTTTTATGCAGTTCGGCTCTTTATCCGGTGAGTCCTCTTTCATTTAGACTTTTATTATACCCACTGGGACAGTGTGTCTCAAGTATGGGGTATTTATATGTATTATTTGACTACGTGACTATTTGTATTCGATACTTTTGATGTATGACATTTTATCGGATATTTATATTTATGCTTCACTTTTGCATTTATATGTTTATCTGAGATTGCATGCATACTTACAGGTTATTTGATTGAGAAAAACGTCGAAACCGAAAAAAAAAAAAATGTTTTTAAAAAAAAATTTTTTTTGACCTCGACCGGGACAGTTCTGGCAAAACGAGGTGTTTCACCTCGGTTGAACCAAGAACATCTCGACCGAGGTGGGTTAACTGAGAGTTTTCGAAAACGATTTTTGTGTTACTTATCTGGATATGATCTCAGTGAAGATCTTGTTTACTGACTGGTT
This sequence comes from Fagopyrum esculentum, assembly GCA_033239045.1. Classification (NCBI taxonomy): domain Eukaryota; kingdom Viridiplantae; phylum Streptophyta; class Magnoliopsida; order Caryophyllales; family Polygonaceae; genus Fagopyrum; species Fagopyrum esculentum. The sequence continues at coordinate 41,023,250 of BSUD01000003.1, forward strand.
TTAAATTCTTTATATGTTTGAAATGTTTTATGATATGTTTAAGTTGCTAAATGCTTTGTTTGAAATTATTGGCATGTTTAATACCTTATTTTTATCCAAATTATGTTGAATTTGAAGGTTGACACCGCAGCATAAGTTCTCTCACGTTCTTCTTGGAAAGACCAAGGCAATTCATTCTTCTTCTTCTTCTTCTTCTTGATCATGCTTAGCCCCTCATATACATATTGCCTCCCTTTACCTATCCGGGAATTTGGAAGCAAGCGAAGTGGTGAAAGCAAGTCAAAAGTTGAGAAGTGGCTGAAAGTGAAAGTGTTAGAAAGCAATAATAGGTTTGGGGAAGTCAATCATGAAGATGAGTAACTCGGCACCATTCACATAGCCGGGTGTTTGTGTCTTGCCAAAGTCGGATTGAGCGATATTCCTAACGGGTCATGGTATGTGCATCAAGGGTTTGATGCATCTCAAGAAATTGATGATTGCGGATCTCCTAGGCTTCGGTTATTGTGCACCTCTATCCATGCATCCCAAAAAGTAAAGTAAAAAGAAAAAGTGTGAGATAAGCAAAGCTTATTGGTGGAAGATGTTGCAAGTCAAGGTGGAAGTGAAGTTCATCCTTTTCCCGGATTCTAGCACCACATTACCTTACATACATCCCTACCCTACACGTTTCTTGACCTTTCTTTTGGGAAGCCCTTGAGACCTTGAGCTTGTTGATTGACTTAGCGGTTTAAATCGGATTATACATGATTAATTTTGATAATTATGATTTATTATGCATTCTATGATTTTATGCAAAGATGAACAACTTTCCTATATTTATAAAATGTTTTGATCATATTGAGTTTTTAATTTCCAGGAAGTACTCTCTTAGAGTGATCTATGATAGTTGCACACCATAAAAATATTTTTGAAGGACTTCTCATTGATTTTCTTGACTTATAATCCATTCTATCTTGATTTCTATATGAGGAACTTGCTTAGGGACAAGCAAGGGCTAAGTATGGGGTATTTTGATAGCATGAATTATAGTCTATATTTTGAGGTTTGTTTGGACGTTTTATCTTTCATAATCTGCATGTTTGTATGTGCATTATGTGATTTTACTACCATTTCATCTACCTTTGCGAGAATCGAGGTCTACACCTAGTTTCGTTGTAATTGCAGGTAATATGGTACGTTTTGCATCAAAAAGGAGCAAAAGGAGTCAAGAGTCATTTGGAGCTACATTCAGGAAGCATAGCCATGATTAAAGATTTACTTTGGACCAGTTTTGAGAGATTCTACACTCAGTTATGATCACCTCGGTTGCCCAGAGATTCATCTCGACCGAGGCGATCCAGAGACACCGACTCGACCGAGGCGAACACCTAGGACGCGGCGAGAATATTTTATTCTTGGCTGAGATCTTTTAAAATTGGAAAGTGATCTTATATTTTTGGGCTGAGCTTCTAGAAGGAAGGAGATATGCAGAATCATATATTTTACCTATTTTTATGGGAATATATCTTCTTAAGATTTATTATCTTTGGAGGTTTATTTTTCCTATAAAAAGGATTGGATTTTCCACAAATCCGATCATGCTTAGAGGCTGCATACACCGCATACGATCTCGATTACAGCAAAGAATACGCAGCAGCCGCATCATACTCCAATTTGGGAGAGAGTTGAAGAACCTTTTTGAAGGTTGAAGGAAGATTTGAAGACTATAGCTTTATAGCTTTTTGGAGGGTTTTGTAAGATTGTCTTCAATTCCTTTCCTTGATTGTCTTGTCTTGTTGGATTATTATCCAAGGAACGATTTTGTGTGATATTTGATTCAGTTATTGAAGTGTTTTTATTAAATTCTTCTTTGTTCAAATATTCACCTTCTTCCCATATATTTAATACTTTCATTATGATGATGAGTGGCTAATTTCCTTGTGTGATTCTAGGGTGATTGGCTGAAGGTTGTGGGAAAAACAATGATAGAATGATCTTAATCACAGTAGGACCCTGAAAGTTCGAGTCTTTAACCCTAACCCTAAGCATCTCGTTCAGTCGATGAACATCTCGGCCGGGGTGGAAACTGGCTGACCGAGGTGGCTTATCCGATCCTTAACTGAGAGTTAATGTGTTAGAGTTTGCCAAATCCTATTCTTATTATACCTTTCTGGTTCAAAGCAAGCTTAGGATGAGACTTACCCGGTAATTCCTTAGTTTGTGTACCAACGATCATAAGTGTAGGTAATAAAGGCTTGTCCTTTATTGGGGTGTGAGTGTGCTTCCATCCCATCTTTGTGAGTTAGCCTGAGACTTACCCGGTAAAGGTTGATTCTATTCCCTTAGATGGTGTGTTAGTTTGCGGCAACAGTTCTTTATCTTAATTCCTTGAGACTTACCCGGTAATAGGAGTTACGGTTTGGGATTAGTGTGTAGTGAGACTTACCCGGTGATCTACTCCACTTTAGAAACACCTTCCCCATGCAAAAATCTCAGCTTTGTCCGCTTATCTATAGATCTTGAGTTGGAACCACAACTAGATGCTTTAATCCCTAGAATTGCATGTTTGCTTATTTGACATCTTATTCATCTTTGATTGTATACTTGCTCTTGTGGTTAGCATCAACACTAGCATACCGTATTGGACTTTGTTTCACTAAGTCCCTGTGATCGACCCCTGGAATTTTCTTGCTTTTACTACGATTGACCCGTACACTGCGGGTTCGCATCCTTGTTTTAAGCTTAAGTCTAGGGTTATAAATTTAAAGCTTGCACACACCGTTTGGAGCGAACAAGTTTTTGGCGCCGTTGCCGGGGACTTGGTCTAGACCGAGCCGGTACGGTTTGCTCTTGGGGCATTTGCCCCGTGTTGTCTTACCACTCTACTTGAGTGACTTTTGCAGGTTCTTTCTTAGGTATATGCGAAGAACCCGCACTGGAAAGGAAATCGTTCCTTACGATCCCGAACCAGAAAAGACATACAAACGACGCTTAAGAGAAGCGAAGATGGCCCAACAAGACGATCACGATCTTTTGGCCCAATTGAGAGAGACGCAGGAGCAGCTACGTCTCAGTAAAGAAGAGCTAAGGCAGGAAAAAGAAGAGAATCAGGCCAGGAATGCAGCAATCGAAGCTGAGATTGCAGCAATTCGGAACCAGATTCAACCTCGACCGATGCAGGATCCAGTAATTGATCCTCGACCGAGGCAGGTCCCAGTTCCTGACGCCCCGGCCGATGTGCATCCACTTCGGATGCCAGTCCGAGATGTTCTTCTTGCAGGAATTCCACAAACCCTAGGTCAAAGGATTGACCCTAATCAACAGCTGAGGCGTCCAGGAGTGAACCTAGGAGATCCAGCGGACCATGACTACGAACTTCGACCACAAGTTCTAGCGATGATTCGCCAATGTCAATTCGGAGGGCTAGAGAAGGAGTCGCCGCATCAACATCTTCAAAACTACGAGATCTTGATGGAGACCTTGCGACCTCCCAGAATTGAAAATAACAACTACAAGCTAAGACCTTTCTACTTTTCTCTTAAAGATAGAGCTCTTACTTGGTATCAATCTCTTCCTGCAGGAAAGATCAGCACATGGGAAGAGATGACTACGGAATTCTTGACCAAATTCTTTCCCCCCTCAAAGACTGCTGAAATGAGAGGGAAGATCAATGCTTTCATCATGAAGGACAAGGAGAGTTTGTCCAAATCATGGGAGCGGTTCAAGGATATCCTTTTGGATTGCCCACATCATGGGATTCCAAAGATAGAGTTGCTGGAGATCTACTTCAAAGGACTGGACGGAAACACCCAGTTCAATCTCCAACTACTCTCCGCCGGTACATTCATGGATATGGCGGTTGACGAGGCTTGGGATTTCATTGAGAAGCAAGCCTTGCACATGGAGAAGTACACCCACCAAGGAGCTGAAGGTGGAGTTAAAAGAGTCAACTTTCAAGAGACTCAAACCAACAACAACCAATTCACGTCCTTGAAGAACGACGTGAAGCAATTGTAGGAGCTATTGATGGCTCAAACTAAGAAGGAAGAGCAAGGGCAAAGGAACAACAGCAACAACAACGGGTACCGTAACAACAACAACGGACCCCGAAACAACAACTACAACAACAATAGAGGATCCAATAGCAACAATTGGAGAGCGAATAATAACCAAAACAACGGTAACAATTATTCAAACTCCAACTCTAATGATTCCTCTAACCCTTTCCTCTCTCCTCCTTCTTCTTCTTCTACTCCATTGAAGAGCCAAGGGCAAGGATCAAGTTCGTCTCAGCCGGAAAAGAAGGACGCAGTCCTGGAGGCAATCTTGATCAAGCTTAGTGCTATGGAGAATTCTATGACTTCATTTTCGAGGGCCCAAAAGTCCTTCGAACAACAACTTGCTAATAGGGCGAATGAAGCGCCAAGAGATCCAGGGAAGCTTCCAGCAAAGACGGAAACTAACCCTAAGGGCCAGTGCATGGCCATCACGACGAGGAGTGGACTCAAAACCACAGATCCAGTACCTCGCTCGACGCAGACCACCTCGGTCCGGATCCAGTCGAAGAACACCTCGACCGAGATGCCAACCGAGGCGGTGCAACAGAAAGCAGGAGGAACAACTGAAGCCTATGTTCCACCTCCTGCATATAAACCACCACTTCCATTTCCCCAGTCCAGAGCCAGAGCACATCTTGACAAGCACTTTGGTAAGTTCCTTGACTTGATGAATAAGCTCCATATTAATATCCCTTTCCTTGATGCTATTTTAGGTATGCCCGCCTACGGGAAGTTCTTAAAGGAGATCCTATCAAGGAAGAGGAAGCTGGAGGATGTTGGTGAAGTTAGGATGACATCTAAGTCTTCGGAGCTTATAAAGATCATGAAGGAGAAGATGCCACCTAAGTTGAGAGATCCCGGCTCATTTTGCATTCCCATTCAAGTTGGGGATGTCACTTGTGAAGCCCTATGTGATCTAGGAGCCAGCGTGAGCATCATTCTGCTGGAGCTATGCATTAAGATCGGTCTTGGAGAGCCCAAGCCGGTCAAGATTCGACTTTACATGGCGGATCGCTCCATCACCCATCCCGTGGGCATTTTGGAAGACGTTCCGGTCAAGTTAGGTAACTTCTATCTACCCATAGATTTTGTCGTACTTGACATTCCCGCAGATTATCCTGTTCCTATCATTCTCGGAAGGCCATTTCTAGCAACTTCGGGTTGCAATGTGGATTGCAAGAACGCCAAGTTGAAATTCAACGTTGGTGGCGATGAGGTGGAGTTCGCACTACTTGCAGCCATGAAAGGGGAGCAAATAACTGATGATATCTTCAACATCTACGATGAAGAGGAATCAAGAGAATTGGTGAGCTCTATCCTTATTAATGATCCACTCGAAAGAGTTATTAGCTTCAGTTTAATGGAGGAAGGTATAGATGCTTCTTGTGATGCAGATATACGGAGCCTGAAGGCACTGGAAGAAGATCCAGGAGCCATGACTGAGAAGCTGATCCAGGAAACGAAGATTTCCAGCCTCGGATCCAGTAGCAGTACCTCGACCGAGGCACTTTCTGGACTGAGCGAGGCGTCTGAAGAACACCTCGGTCAACGCCTTTGCGCCTCGACCGAGATCGACAGAGAGACAATGTCAACTGAGATTGCTGAGAATGACAATTTTTCTACTCCCTTCTCTGACATTCACCCACAGTTGGCGGATCATTCTCTCCACCAACTTTCTGATAATAAAGGTCCTTGGTATGCTGATATTGTGAATTATCTTGTTTGCCAGGAAATACCACCCGGATTGACGTACTCCCAAAAGAAGAGATTCTTCAAGGAAGTACGACATTACTACTGGGATGAGCCGCTGCTATTCAAGCGCGGACCGGATGGGATGCTTCGAAGGTGCATTCCGGAAGACGAAGTTAATAGCGTCATAAAGCATTGCCACTCACTTCCATGTGGAGGGCATGCTAGCACCGATAAAACATGCGCCAAGGTATTGCGTTCCGGTTTCTTTTGGCCTACACTATTTAAGGATGTGCAATCTTTTGTTGTTTCTTGTGATGCATGCCAAAGAACAGGGAACCTATCAAGGAGGAACGAGATGCCACTTAACAACATCCAAGAAGTGGAAATCTTTGATGTATGGGGGATTGACTTCATGGGACCTTTCCCATCCTCCGGAGGAAACCTCTACATTCTCCTTGCAGTGGATTACGTCTCTAGATGGGTCGAAGCCATCGCTTCTCCCACTAACGACGCCAAGGTGGTTGTGAAGTTCTTGAATAGAACTATCTTTCCACGATTTGGAACTCCACGCATCATCATCAGCGATGGAGGAACGCATTTCATCAACCGGAAGTTTAAGGCACTTCTATCGAAGTATGGGGTAACCCACAAGGTATCAACCGCTTATCACCCTCAAACTAGTGGACAGGTCGAGATCTCAAACAGAGAAATCAAAGCAATTTTGGAGAAGACCGTCTCTAGGACGAGGAAGGATTGGTCCATGAAATTAGACGATGCTCTTTGGGCGTACAGGACCGCATTCAAGACTCCCATAGGCACCACCCCTTATAATTTGGTGTATGGGAAATCTTGCCACTTGCCCGTTGAGTTGGAGCACAAAGCGTATTGGGCTATCAAATGGTTGAACTTTGACATTAAGGAGGCTGGTGAGAAGCGACTATTGGAACTTAACGAGCTGGAGGAGCTGCGTTTGAACGCCTATGAGAATGCCAAGATCTACAAGGAAAGGACGAAGAGATGGCATGACAAGCGTATCGTTCCAAAGGAGCTTAACGAAGGAGATTTAGTTCTACTCTTCAACTCCCGCCTCCGTCTTTTTCCAGGTAAGTTGAAATCTAGATGGACCGGACCTTACGTTGTGAAACATGTTTTCCCTCATGGTGCAGTTGAGATATGGGGCGAAACTAGCGGAAGCTTCAAGGTCAACGGTCATAGACTTAAGAAGTACCAACCGGAAACGCCGGTTGAGGAGGTCGCACCGATCTACCTCCTTTGAGACGCACCATGGTCCAGCTAGCGACCTTAAATCAAGCGCTTCTTGGGAGGCAACCCAAGGTATTGCTTTCTTTCCCGTTTTCTAGTCTAGTTTAGATAGTTTTTTTTGTTTTTGCCTTGCTTTGCTTTGTTTTTGGTGTTCTAGACAGATAACAGGAAGGAGCATTCCAGAAAAGGGAGAAGTTCGAGATTCTGAGAAGAAAGAAGCACCTCGGTCACTGTCAGAACACCTCGACCGAGTTGATTCTTGAAGCAACCGAGGCGACTAGGGTTTCTGCAGAACCGCCTCGGTCCGTACCACCTCGGTCCAAACGGTGTGTGCAAGCTTTAAATTTATAACCCTAGACTTAAGCTTAAAACAAGGATGCGAACCCGCAGTGTACGGGTCAATCGTAGTAAAAGCAAGAAAATTCCAGGGGTCGATCACAGGGACTTAGTGAAACAAAGTCCAATACGGTATGCTAGTGTTAATGCTAACCACAAGAGCAAGTATACAATCAAAGATGAATAAAATGTCAAATAAGCAAACATGCAATTCTAGGGATTAAAGCATCTAGTTGTGGTTCCAACTCAAGATCTATAGATAAGCGGACAAAGCTGAGATTTTTGCATGGGGAAGGTGTTTCTAAAGTGGAGTAGATCACCGGGTAAGTCTCACTACACACTAATCCCAAACCGTAACTCCTATTACCGGGTAAGTCTCAAGGAATTAAGATAAAGAACTATTGCCTCAAACTAACACACCATCTAAGGGAATAGAATCAACCTTTACCGGGTAAGTCTCAGGCTAACTCACAAAGATGGGATGGAAGCACACTCAAACCCCAATAAAGGACAAACCTTTATTACCTACACTTATGATCGTTGGTATACAAACTAAGGAATTACCGGGTAAGTCTCATCCTAAGCTTGCTTTGAACCAGAAAGGTATAATAAGAATAGGATTTGGCAAACTCTAACACATTAACTCTCAGTTAAGGATCGGATAAGCCACCTCGGTCAGCCAGTTTCCACCCCGGCCGAGATGTTCATCGACTGAACGAGATGCTTAGGGTTAAGGTTAAAGACTCGAACTTTCAGGATCCTACTGTGATTAAGATCATTCTATCATTGTTTTTCCCACAACCTTCAGCCAATCACCCTAGAATCACACAAGGAAATTAGCCACTCATCATCATAATGAAAGTATTAAATATATGGGAAGAAGGTGAATATTTGAACAAAGAAGAATTTAATGAAAACACTTCAATAACTGAATCAAATATCACACAAAATCGTTCCTTGGATAATAATCCAACAAGACAAGACAACAAGAAAAGGAATTGAAGACAATCTTACAAAACCCTCCAAAAAGCTATGAAGCTATAGTCTTCAATCTTCCTTTGACCTTCAAAAAGGTTCTTCAACTCTCTCCCAAATTGGAGTAGGATGCCGCTGCTGCGCTTGTAAACCCTGATCGACGATATAGCGTGCTTCTCGAATTGTGGAAATCCAACCCTTTTTATAGGAAAAATAAACCTCCAAAGATAATAAATCTTAAGAAGATATATTCCCATAAAAATAGGTAAAATATATGATTCTGCATATCTCCTTCCTTCTAGAAGCTCAGCCCAAAAATATAAGATCACTTTCCAATTTTAAAAGATCTCAGCCAAGAATAAAATATTCTCGCCGCGTCCTAGGTGTTCGCCTCGGTCGAGTCGGTGTCTCTGGATCGCCTCGGTCGAGATGAATCTCTGGGCAACCGAGGTGATCATAACTGAGTGTAGAATCTCTCAAAACTGGTCCAAAGTAAATCTTTAATCCATGGCTATGCTTCCTGAAGGATTCCTTTTTGCTCCTCAATGTAGCTCCAAATGACTCTTGACTCCTTTTGCTCCTTTTTGATGCAAAACGTACCATATTACCTGCAATTACAACGAAACTAGGTGTAGACCTCGATTCTCGCAAAGGTAGATGAAATGGTAGTAAAATCACATAATGTACATACAAACATGCAGATTATGAAAGATAAAACGTCTAAACAAACCCCAAAATATAGACTATAATTCATGCTATCAAATTCTATGACTTCATTTTCGAGGGCCCAAAAGTCCTTCGAACAACAACTTGCTAATAGGGCGAATGAAGCGCCAAGAGATCCAGGGAAGCTTCCAGCAAAGACGGAAACTAACCCTAAGGGCCAGTGCATGGCCATCACGACGAGGAGTGGACTCAAAACCACAGATCCAGTACCTCGCTCGACGCAGACCACCTCGGTCCAGATCCAGTCGAAGAACACCTCGACCGAGATGCCAACCGAGGCGGTGCAACAGAAAGCAGGAGGAACAACTGAAGCCTATGTTCCACCTCCTGCATATAAACCACCACTTCCATTTCCCCAGTCCAGAGCCAGAGCACATCTTGACAAGCACTTTGGTAAGTTCCTTGACTTGATGAATAAGCTCCATATTAATATCCCTTTCCTTGATGCTATTTTAGGTATGCCCGCCTACGGGAAGTTCTTAAAGGAGATCCTATCAAGGAAGAGGAAGCTGGAGGATGTTGGTGAAGTTAGGATGACATCTAAGTCTTCGGAGCTTATAAAGATCATGAAGGAGAAGATGCCACCTAAGTTGAGAGATCCCGGCTCATTTTGCATCCCCATTCAAGTTGGGGATGTCACTTGTGAAGCCTTATGTGATCTAGGAGCCAGCGTGAGCATCATTCCGCTGGAGCTATGCATTAAGATCGGTCTTGGAGAGCCCAAGCCGGTCAAGATTCGACTTTACATGGCGGATCGCTCCATCACCCATCCCGTGGGCATTTTGGAAGACGTTCCGGTCAAGTTAGGTAACTTCTATCTACCCATAGATTTTGTCGTACTTGACATTCCCGCAGATTATCCTGTTCCTATCATTCTCGGGAGGCCATTTCTAGCAACTTCGGGTTGCAATGTGGATTGCAAGAACGCCAAGTTGAAATTCAACGTTGGTGGCGATGAGGTGGAGTTCGCACTACTTGCAGCCATGAAAGGGGAGCAAATAACTGATGATATCTTCAACATCTACGATGAAGAGGAATCAAGAGAATTGGTGAGCTCTA
>BSUD01000003.1:41033347-41073773 GCA_033239045.1 Fagopyrum esculentum
GGTAGTTGATGTATTATCTGACTTATTTGACTTATGATGTATTATTCGACTTATGATGTATCGGATATTTTCATATTCATGCTTTATCTGCATTTATATGTTTATCTGAGATTGCATGCATACTTACAGGTTATTTGATTGAGAAAAACGTCGAAACCGAAAAAAAAATGGTTTTAAAAAAATTTTTTGACCTCGACCGGGACAGTTCTGGCAAAACGAGGTGTTTCACCTCGGTTGAACCAAGAACATCTCGACCGATGTGGGTTAACTGAGAGTTTTCGAAAACGATTTTTGTGTTACTTATCTGGATATGATCTCAGTGAAGATTTTGTTTACCGACTGGATTTAAATTCTTTATATGTTTGAAATGTTTTATGATATGTTTAAGTTGCTAAATGCTTTGTTTGAAATTATTGGCGTGTTTAATACTTTATTTTTATCCAAATTATGTTGAATTTGAAGGTTGACACCGCAGCATAAGTTCTCTCACGTTCTTCTTGGAAAGACCAAGGCAATTCATTCTTCTTCTTCTTCTTCTTCTTGATCATGCTTAGCCCCTCATATACATATTGCCTCCCTTTACCTATCCGGGAATTTGGAAGCAAGCGAAGTGGTGAAAGCAAGTCAAAAGTTGAGAAGTGGCTGAAAGTGAAAGTGTTAGAAAGCAATAATAGGTTTGGGGAAGTCAATCATGAAGATGAGTAACTCGGCACCATTCACATAGCCGGGTGTTTGTGTCTTGCCAAAGTCGGATTGAGCGATATTCCTAACGGGTCATGGTATGTGCATCAAGGGTTTGACGCATCTCAAGAAATTGATGATTGCGGATTTCCTAGGCTTCGGTTATTGTGCACCTCTATCCATGCATCCCAAAAAGTAAAGTAAAAGAGAAAAAGTGTGAAATAAGCAAAGCTTATTGGTGGAAGATGTTGCAAGTCAAAGTGAAAGTGAAGTTCATCCTTTCCCGGATTCTAGCACCACATTACCTTACATACATCCCTACCCTACGCGTTTCTTAAACCTTTTCTTTTTGGGAAGCCCTTGAGACCTCGAGCTTGTTGATTGACTTAGCGGTTTAAATCGGATTATACATGATTAATTTTGATAATTATGATTTATTATGCATTCTATGATTTTATGCAAAGATGAACAACTTTCCTATATTTATAAAATGTTTTGATCATATTGAGTTTTTAATTTCCAGGAAGTACTCTCTTAGAGTGATCTATGATAGTTGCACACCATAAAAATATTTTTGAAGGACTTCTCATTGATTTTCTTGACTTATAATCCATTCTATCTTGATTTCTATATGAGGAACTTGCTTAGGGACAAGCAAGGGCTAAGTATGGGGTATTTTGATAGCATGAATTATAGTCTATATTTTGGGGTTTGTTTGGACGTTTTATCTTTCATAATCTGCATGTTTGTATGTACATTATGTGATTTTACTACCATTTCATCTACCTTTGCGAGAATCGAGGTCTACACCTAGTTTCGTTGTAATTGCAGGTAATATGGTACGTATTGCATCAAAAAGGAGCAAAAGGAGTCAAGAGTCATTTGGAGCTACATTCAGGAAGCACAACCATGGATTAAAGATTTACTTTGGACCAGTTTTGAGAGATTCTACATTCAGTTATGAGTCACCTCGGTTGACCAGAGATTCATCTCGACCGAGGCGATCCAGAGACGCCGACTCGACCGAGGCGAACACCTAGGACGCGGCGAGAATATTTTATTCTTGGCTGAGATCTTTTAAGATTGGAAAGTGATCTTATATTTTTGGGCTGAGCTTCTAGAAGGAAGGAGATATGCAGAATCATATATTTTACCTATTTTTATGGGAATATATCTTCTTAAGATTTATTATCTTTGGAGGTTTATTTTTCCTATAAAAAGGATTGGATTTTCCACAAATCCGATCATGCTTAGAGGCTGCATACACCGCATACAATCCGCTATCAGCGCAGCAGCCGCATCCTACTCCAATTTGGGAGAGAGTTGAAGAACCTTTTTGAAGGTTGAAGGAAGATTTGAAGACTATAGCTTTATAGCTTTTTGGAGGGTTTTGTAAGATTGTCTTCAATTCCTTTCCTTGATTGTCTTGTCTTGTTGGATTATTATCCAAGGAACGATTTTGTGTGATATTTGATTCAGTTATTGAAGTGTTTTCATTAAATTCTTCTTTGTTCAAATATTCACCTTCTTCCCATATATTTAATACTTTCATTATGATGATGAGTGGCTAATTTCCTTGTGTGATTCTAGGGTGATTGGCTGAAGGTTGTGGGAAAAACAATGATAGAATGATCTTAATCACAGTAGGATCCTGAAAGTTCGAGTCTTTAACCTTAACCCTAAGCATCTTGTTCGCTCCAAACGGTGTGTGCAAGCTTTAAATTTATAACCCTAGACTTAAGCTTAAAACAAGGATGCGAACCCGCAGTGTACGGGTCAATCGTAGTAAAAGCAAGAAAATTCCAGGGGTCGATCACAGGGACTTAGTGAAACAAAGTCCAATACGGTATGCTAGTGTTGATGCTAACCACAAGAGCAAGTAATACAATCAAAGATGAATAAGATGTCAAATAAAGCAAACATGCAATTCTAGGGATTAAAGCATCTAGTTGTGGTTCCAACTCAAGATCTATAGATAAGCGGACAAAGCTGAGATTTTTGCATGGGGAAGGTGTTTCTAAAGTGGAGTAGATCACCGGGTAAGTCTCACTACACACTAATCCCAAACCGTAACTCCTATTACCGGGTAAGTCTCAAGGAATTAAGATAAAGAACTATTGCCTCAAACTAACACACCATCTAAGGGAATAGAATCAACCTTTACCGGGTAAGTCTCAGGCTAACTCACAAAGATGGGATGGAAGCACACTCAAACCCCAATAAAGGACAAGCCTTTATTACCTACACTTATGATCGTTGGTATACAAACTAAGGAATTACCGGGTAAGTCTCATCCTAAGCTTGCTTTGAACCAGAAAGGTGTAATAAGAATAGGATTTGGCAAACTCTAACACATTAACTCTCAGTTAAGGATCGGATAAGCCACCTCGGTCAGCCAGTTTCCACCCCGGCCGAGATGTTCATCTAAGCTTGCTTTGAACCAGTTTCCACCCTAGAATCACACATGCAATCTCAGATAACTCACAAAGATGGGATAGAATCATCCTTGTTTTAAGCTTTTGACTGCCTAGGGTTAGAGGCTGACCTTAGCAGGATGATCGCCACAGTCGGGCTGGATCAGTTTTCTGAGATCCGAGCCCCAGCCTACATAGAGCCGACACTAGAGTTCGTCAGCTCCTTCTCCTACCTACCCACAGAGGGATCTGTGAAGTACCGGCTGATGAGCCGGAACTTCATAGTTCCATTAGAGATATTCAGAGAGATTTTCAGCTTTCCTACCCCTACAGCTGTAGACTTCCCCTCCCGATCCGTAGCTAGGGAGTTTTGGGGTCAGATAGCCCACATCACCACTCACGCAGACAGATGGCGCCCTGGAGATTCCAGGGAGAAGGTCATCTTCCACCCAGCTTTCAGACTCGCCCACCGGATATTCAGCGAGATGCTTCTGGCGCGTACTGAGACGCCCCAGAAGATCAGACAGGGGGAGCTATTCTCACTATACTGCATGGTCACGGGAGGATACCCGGACTTTGGCTTGCTCCTGGCAGAGGATCTGCACAGGATCAAGGCCAAAGGGAAGGGTGATATTTGCTGTGGAGGTCTAGTCACCCACATCGCCTCCTACCACGGGATGGATCTCAGTATGTGTACCATGGTTGCGGCTCCGAAGCCGCTGGGTCTGCAGGAGATGATCACGAGGCGGATTCTTGTTCCTCGTGGGTTGACTACACCCTACGTTGCTATGCCTTGGGAGCGGACAGCGCCTCAGGGCATCAGATGGTCTGCACAGTTTTCGGTCTTCGACCCACATTTTTGGCAGACAGCATGGGTCCCGCTGATGGAGGACTACAGAGAGGGAGCAGCTGCAGCTGCTGAGGAGGCTGAGGAGGCTGATGAGGAGGATGATGACGAGACAGTTGATGAGAGAGGAGGCGGCGTCCCGATGGACACAGGGACAGATACAGCTGGGACGAGCGCGCCTCCCATTATTGATTTGGATGAGGATGAGGAGGATACTGAGCCTGCACCTGCTGCACCTCCCGTTAGATCTACTAGACGTCGGACACGCCGTCACAGAGATGCAGAGGCTCATCGTCGGATCGACGATTTGACAGAGCAGATGATAGACTCATATGCTGCCCTTACAGTAGACATGCATGAGAGGTTTGCCGCCCAGCACCGACACCTTGACAGCTGGACTCAGCAGATGTTGGAGGGGCAGCACTATCAGCGTAGGATGATGGAGATACAGTTCCAGCAGACTATGGGCTATCCATTCGATCCGACCCAGTATCCTTATGTACCACCACCACCACCACCGGATCAGGACTACTGAGGAGCTGCAGGATTTTATTTATTTTATTTTTATGCAGTTCGGCTCTTTATCCGGTGAGTCCTCCTTTCTTTCAGACTTTATTTACACCCACTGGGACAGTGTGTCTCAAGTATGGGGTAGTTGATGTATTATCTGACTTATTTGACTTATGATGTATTATTCGACTTATGATGTATCGGATATTTTCATATTCATGCTTTATCTGCATTTATATGTTTATCTGAGATTGCATGCATACTTACAGGTTATTTGATTGAGAAAAACGTCGAAACCGAAAAAAAAATGGTTTTAAAAAAATTTTTTGACCTCGACCGGGACAGTTCTGGCAAAACGAGGTGTTTCACCTCGGTTGAACCAAGAACATCTCGACCGATGTGGGTTAACTGAGAGTTTTCGAAAACGATTTTTGTGTTACTTATCTGGATATGATCTCAGTGAAGATTTTGTTTACCGACTGGATTTAAATTCTTTATATGTTTGAAATGTTTTATGATATGTTTAAGTTGCTAAATGCTTTGTTTGAAATTATTGGCATGTTTAATACTTTATTTTTATCCAAATTATGTTGAATTTGAAGGTTGACACCGCAGCATAAGTTCTCTCACGTTCTTCTTGGAAAGACCAAGGCAATTCATTCTTCTTCTTCTTCTTCTTCTTGATCATGCTTAGCCCCTCATATACATATTGCCTCCCTTTACCTATCCGGGAATTTGGAAGCAAGCGAAGTGGTGAAAGCAAGTCAAAAGTTGAGAAGTGGCTGAAAGTGAAAGTGTTAGAAAGCAATAATAGGTTTGGGGAAGTCAATCATGAAGATGAGTAACTCGGCACCATTCACATAGCCGGGTGTTTGTGTCTTGCCAAAGTCGGATTGAGCGATATTCCTAACGGGTCATGGTATGTGCATCAAGGGTTTGACGCATCTCAAGAAATTGATGATTGCGGATTTCCTAGGCTTCGGTTATTGTGCACCTCTGTCCATGCATCCCAAAAAGTAAAGTAAAAGAAAAAAAAAGTGTGAAATAAGCAAAGCTTATTGGTGGAAGATGTTGCAAGTCAAAAGTGAAAGTGAAGTTCATCCTTTTCCCGGATTCTAGCACCACATTACCTTACATACATCCCTACCCTACACGTTTCTTGACCTTTTCTTTTGGGAAGCCCTTGAGACCTTGAGCTTGTTGATTGACTTAGCGGTTTAAATCGGATTATACATGATTAATTTTGATAATTATGATTTATTATGCATTCTATGATTTTATGCAAAGATGAACAACTTTCCTATATTTATAAAATGTTTTGATCATATTGAGTTTTTAATTTCCAGGAAGTACTCTCTTAGAGTGATCTATGATGATTGCACACCATAAAAATATTTTTGAAAGACTTTTCATTGATTTTCTTGACTTATAATCCATTCTATCTTGATTTCTATATGAGGAACTTGCTTAGGGACAAGCAAGGGCTAAGTATGGGGTATTTTGATAGCATGAATTATAGTCTATATTTTGGGGTTTGTTTGGACGTTTTATCTTTCATAATCTGCATGTTTGTATGTACATTATGTGATTTTACTACCATTTCATCTACCTTTGCGAGAATCGAGGTCTACACCTAGTTTCGTTGTAATTGCAGGTAATATGGTACGTATTGCATCAAAAAGGAGCAAAAGGAGTCAAGAGTCATTTGGAGCTACATTCAGGAAGCACAACCATGGATTAAAGATTTACTTTGGACCAGTTTTGAGAGATTCTACATTCAGTTATGAGTCACCTCGGTTGACCAGAGATTCATCTCGACCGAGGCGATCAAGAGACACCGACTCGACCGAGGCGAACACCTAGGACGCGGCGAGAATATTTTATTCTTGGCTGAGATCTTTTAAAATTGGAAAGTGATCTTATATTTTTGGGCTGAGCTTCTAGAAGGAAGGAGATATGCAGAATCATATATTTTACCTATTTTTATGGGAATATATCTTCTTAAGATTTATTATCTTTGGAGGTTTATTTTTCCTATAAAAAGGATTGGATTTTCCACAAATCCGATCATGCTTACATGCTTAGAGGCTGCATACACCGCATACGATCTCGATTACAGCAAAGAATACGCAGCAGCCGCATCATACTCCAATTTGGGAGATAGTTGAAGAACCTTTTTGAAGGTTGAAGGAAGATTTGAAGACTATAGCTTTATAGCTTTTTGGAGGGTTTTGTAAGATTGTCTTCAATTCCTTTCCTTGTTGTCTTGTCTAGTTGGATTATTATCCAAGGAACGATTTTGTGTGATATTTGATTCAGTTATTGAAGTGTTTTCATTAAATTCTTCTTTGTTCAAATATTCACCTTCTTCCCATATATTTAATACTTTCATTATGATGATGAGTGGCTAATTTCCTTGTGTGATTCTAGGGTGATTGGCTGAAGGTTGTGGGAAAAACAATGATAGAATAATCTTAGATTCCAGTAGGATCCTGAAAGCTCGAGTCTTTAACCTTAACCCTAAGCATCTCGTTCAGTCGATGAACATCTCGGCCGGGGTGGAAACTGGCTGACCGAGGTGGCTTATCCGATCCTTAACTGAGAGTTAATGTGTTAGAGTTTGCCAAATCCTATTCTTATTATACCTTTCTGGTTCAAAGCAAGCTTAGGATGAGACTTACCCGGTAATTCCTTAGTTTGTATACCAACGATCATAAGTTTAGGTAATAAAGGCTTGTCCTTTATTGGGGTTTGAGTGTGCTTCCATCCCATCTTTGTGAGTTAGCCTGAGACTTACCCGGTAAAGGTTGATTCTATTCCCTTAGATGGTGTGTTAGTTTGAGGTTATAGTTCTTTATCTTAATTCCTTGAGACTTACCCGGTAATAGGAGTTACGGTTTGGGATTAGTGTGTAGTGAGACTTACCCGGTGATCTACTCCACTTTAGAAACACCTTCCCCATGCAAAAATCTCAGCTTTGTCCGCTTATCTATAGATCTTGAGTTGGAACCACAACTAGATGCTTTAATCCCTAGAATTGCATGTTTGCTTATTTGACATCTTATTCATCTTTGATTGTATACTTGCTCTTGTGGTTAGCATCAACACTAGCATACCGTACTGGACTTTGTTTCACTAAGTCCCTGTGATCGACCCCTGGAATTTTCTTGCTTTTACTACGATTGACCCGTACACTGCGGGTTCGCATCCTTGTTTTAAGCTTAAGTCTAGGGTTATAAATTTAAATCTTGCACACACCGTTTGGAGCGAACAAAGCACTTCACCAATAGGAACTTCGGGACACTTTTGGCTAAGTATGGGGTGACTCATAAGGTGACAACACCTTATCATCCCCAAACTAGTGGCCAAGTGGAGATCTCCAACCGGGAGATAAAAGGGATCCTTGAGAAGACGGTTTCTAGGACAAGAAAGGATTGAGCTATGAAGCTCGATGATGCTTTGTGGGCTTATAAAACCGCTTTCAAGACACCGATTGGCACCACTCCCTACAAGCTAGTCTATGGCAAGTCTTGCCACCTTCCGGTAGAGATGGAGCATAGAGCATATTGGGCTATAAGGTGGTTGAATTTTGACCTCAAGGAGGCCGGAGAGAAGAGATTGCTTGATATGAACGCTCTTGAGGAGATCCGGTTGGATGTCTATGAAAACGCCCGGATCTACAAGGAAAGGACCAAACGTTGGCATGACAAGCGTCTCATCCCGAAGGAGTTGAGTGAAGGCGACCTTGTCCTTCTCTTTAACTCGAGGTTGCGGCTCTTCCCCGGAAAGCGAAAGTCAAGATGGACGGGTCCTTACATGGTGAAGAAGATCTTTCCCCATGGAGCGGTTGAGATAGGAGGGGAGCATTGTGGAGACTGTAAGGTCAATGGGCACCGGTTGAAGAAGTATATCCCGGGAGCTCCGGTGGACATGATTGCCCCACTTTACCTCGAATGAGAAGCCCCCGAGTTTGGTCAAGCTAATGACCTTAAAGAAGAACTTGGTGGGAGGCAACCCATTGAGTCTTGGTAGCATGGAAGCCTTGCATGGCATGTGGATGATGATGATGAGTCCCTCATCAATTGTAGGTGGAGCGGACGCGGGATTTGGACGGCTAGCGGTGCCTAGTGCGGATTCCGACGCCATAACGAATACTTTGAGCTCTCTACCATCGTTGATAGGATCATCCAACATCACTCCACTTAAGTGATCCCAAATACCAAAGCAAACCATTTTTACATTGTGAGAACCCTCTTTCACTCTTCTTTACTTCATTTACACATTGGGGACAATGTGTTTCTAAGTATGGGGTGGGGTTTGCATGATCTTTTGCATGATTAGCATCTAGGGTAGTTTCTTTTTGTCACATGTTTTGCATTGTACATATCTATTTCGAAAAATCCAAAAAAATCAGAAAATTTAAAAAAAAATTTAGTGCTTCTAAGCTTGGGAATGACCCTTATGATGAAATTATCTTGTGGATTGACTATGGATGGCCTAGAAAAATATGAAGTTGTGAAGTTAGTTCCATTCCCGGATTAGCATCACATAGCCTAGAAAAATTCCCACCTAATCACGACGTCTCTAGCCTTTTATTTCCTAAGTCCTTGTGACCTATTTGCATGTGTGTAAGACTTAGTGATCTAGATTGGATATGCTCATGATCATCTTGACTTTTTCATTTTTACATTTCATGCATGCTTTCGAGTTAAGTGTAATTGTCTTTCCGTGCCTTCACTTATTTGACACATGATTGTTTGTCCATTGCCATGAACATGACTATGAAGGTGATCCAATATTAGAAGCACAACTCCAAAAAGATTTTGCCGTTTTTCTGCATGCATAAATCATGTCATCTCTTAGTCTATAGTTGGGACTTGCTCGGGGACGAGCAAACCTTAAGTATGGGGTATTTTTGATAACACGATTTATGACTTAGGTTTAGGTACTCATTTAGATAGTTTTTCCGCTCATTCATGCATGGTTTAGCACTAGTTCACGACGTTTGCACTCAATTCACGTATTTTGTCGAGATAGACGTCTACACGGACTTTTGCATGCTTTGTAGGTATTTTGGGAGATTTAGGAGCTTAATCGATACATTTGAGGATCGTTCCTCAAGATTGCGCACCTTCGGACTCATTAGGATGCAAGCTAGGGGCTAAGGAGGACACATGGGACCTTGTTGGTGCATGCCATGCACCGAATTATTGCTTAATGATCCATAGAATGCAGAAGCACCAAAACCACGGCCACTGGGACTTCCACGGCCGTGGAAATGGGCCGTGGTTTTTTCCAGACAGTTGTGACAGCTGTCCCACGATCTTCATGCCCGACTCTTGCAAATTTGGAGGATAAAAGGTGGTCCTGCAAGGCTGTTAGAGACAGACCCCTCAATCCCATTCTCTCCCACACTCTCAACAAGAAAGATTCTCGCATTTGGAAGAATGGATTGGAGCTTCCATTGGAGAAGAAGGGAGCTTCCATTGGAGAAGAAGAAGACGCACACTAGTTCATAGTTCCATAGTCTTTTTGAGTGATTTTGAGTGAAACGTTTTGCAAGGTTTTGTAAGAATCGATTGAACCTTCTTTTGAAGGGTTATAAGTCCTTCTTGAACCTTGATTTAGCTTGTGTTACTTGTTTCATTTGCTTAATCCATCTTTCATTTCATCTTCTTGCCATGGATTCTATGATTTTATGCTTGTTGAGTTTGATTGTTAAGATGCATGTTGTAGGCTAAATAGATGCGATTATAGGGCAAGGAAAAGATGGTTATGGCTTGGACTATGATAGAATGGACTTAGATGTACCTTTGGATGAATTATTTGCTCGAGCCTAGCCTCTGTTGCAAACCACGGTTTGTTCTATACATTCCACGGCCGTGGTTCTTGATGAACAACCCGTGATTTTGACTGACTTGCTTGTTTTGATGAATCTAAGTGCTAGGATGTTAGATTGTTGAAATCCTAGTGTTTGTTGAGCTAAACCTATCCTAGGGTGACCTAGTGTTAGCAACTAAGTGTTAGAAGAGACCTACCCGGTAATTCTTACTCTTAGATACCGAAGATGACGAACTCTAGGTAGTAGTGAGCCTCACAAGCCGCTATTGGACTGAGTGTGCTAGGATAGGTGTTTAGGACTTGCCTTCCCGAGACTTACCCGGTAAGGAGAGGTTAGATCCCTAGAATACCATCCGGTTTGTGTAGAATTCCAATCCTTAGGCTCTTTGAGACTTACCCGGTGATGAGACCTTAGGAACGGACTAGTGGACCATGAGACTTACCCGGTGATTGATCCCAATCTAGAAATGCTCACTCCCAACATACTATAGTTGATCCAAGGAATGATTAGATAGCTTGAGTCCAATGCCATAACCGGAATTTCCAACCCCTAGAATCCGCTTTTCTCCCTTTGATTACATATTTCGTATTTGCTTGTTTACTTGTGGTGTTAGCTTAGTTGATTGTTGATCTCGCATGATTTGTGATCTTAAAATTGATCACCTAAAAACCAAACCAAAAACATTGAGATTTTCATTTATTTGTTTCTTTTCTCTTTTCTTAGCCTAGATCAACACTATCCTTAGTCACTAATCGATTCAATCTCACCTCAGTCTTTGTGTTCGACCTCTAAAAACTATCCCTACTACAAAACGTCCCGTACACTGCGGGTTCGCTAGGAGTTAGGAGAAATATATCGAGTTATAAATTTAAAGCTTTTGCGTACACCATTCCTTGACGTAACAATGCTTTAGCCCCTCATATACATATTTACCTCCTTTTACCTATCCGAGAATTTGGAAGCAAGCATGAAAAGCAAGTGAAAGTGAAGTTGAGATGTTGGTTGAAAGTGTTAGAAAGAAACAATTAGGTTTGGGGAAGTCAATCATGATGATGAGTAACTCGACACCATTCACATAGCTGGGTGTTGTGTCTTGCCAAAGTCGAATTGAGCGATATTCCTAACGGGTCATGGTATGTGCATCAAGGGTTTGAGGCATCTCGAGAAATTGATGATTGCTGATCTCTTAGGCTTCGGTTATTGTGCACCTCTGTCCATGCATCCCAAAAAGTAAAGTAAAAATAAGCAAAGCTTATTGGTGGAAGATGTTGAGTTTCAAAGAAAGTGAAGTAAGATCCTTTTCCCGGATTCTAGCACCACATACCCTATATACATCCCACCCTGACACGTTTCTTGACCTCTTTTGGAAGCCCTTGAGACCTTGAGCTTATTGATTGACTTGGTGGTTTAAACTGGATTATACATGATTAATTTCGATAATTATGATTTATTATGCATTCTATTATTTTATGCAAAGATGAACAACTTTCTTATATTTATAAAATGTTTTGATCATGCTTTGATTTTATTTGCTATGAAGCATTCGCATAGAGTGCTCTATGAGTGGAGCACACCAACAAAATGTTTTGAGATGTTTTTCATTGATCTTTCTGACTTATAATCCATTATATCTTGTATCTAAGATTTGGAACTTGCTTGGGGACAAGCAAGGGACAAGTGTAAGATCCTAGGTTTTTGCCTTCACCGCCCCTGCGGTGAAGAGGGCCGCCCCCGCGGCCTGCCGCCCCTGCGACTGTGAGATCCGCTGATAGCATGAATTATTGTCTATATTTTGGGACCTGTTTAGACGTTTTATCTTCAATAATCTGCATGTTTGAATGTATATTATGTGATCATATTGTCGTTTCATCTACCTTTGCGGGAATCGAGGTCTACACCAAGTTTCGATGTAATCGTAGGTAAAATGGCACGTTTTGCATCAAAATGGAGCTAAAGGAGCTAAGGAGTCATTGGAGCTACATTCAGGAGCTTAAGGAAGAATCCAGGAAGCATGGAAATGGATTAAAGATTCACTTTGGACCAGATTTGAGAGATTTCACATTCAGTTGAGAGTCACCTCGGTCAGCTACAGTATCACCTCGACCGAGGTGATCTAGAGGAGCGGCTCGACCGAGGCGAACACCCTGGACGCGGCGAGATATATTTTATTTGGCTGAGATCTTTTATTTTTGGAAGGAGAGATCTTATATTTTTGGGCTGGATTTCTGGAAGGAAGGTCATATATTTAGGAGATCTATTTTAGAGATAAGATATATTTTATTAGGAAATTATCTTTTTAAGATATCTTTTCTTTGGAAGATAATTCTCCTATATAAAGGGTTAGAATTTCTACAATTCAACCATCTACGGATCACCTATCTACGGATCACCTATCTTCGGATCACCGCATGCTTATACATGCTTAGAGGGCCGCATACCCCGCATACACCACTACAACTGGGAGATTTGAAGAACCTTTTTGAAGGTTGAAGGAAGATTTAAGGAAGGAAGTTGATAGCTTTTATAACTTTTGTGAAGGGTTTTGTAAGACTTTCTTAGATTCACTTCTTTGTTGATTGTCTTGTTGGATTGTGATCCAAGGAACGCTTGTTTGTTTGATAATTGATTCAGTTATTAAAGCCTTTTCATTAACGTTTTTGTGTTCAATTATTCACTTTCTTCCCTTATATTTGATTATTGCTTTCATGATGATGATTGGCTAATTTCTTTGTGTGATTCTAGGGTAATTGGTTGAAGGTTGTGGGGAAAAAAATGATAGAATAATCTTAAATTCCAGTAGGACCTTGAAAGCTCGAGTCTTTATCCTTAACCCTAGAACATCTCGTTCAGTCGATGAACATCTCGGCCGGGGTGGAATTCGTCTGACCGAGGTGACTTATCCGATCCGAAACTGAGAGTTAAGTTTTAGAGTTTGCCAAATCCTATTCTTATTACACCTTTACTGGTTCAATGCAAGCCTAGGATGAGACTTACCCGGTAATTCCTTTGTTTGTTTACCAAAGATCATAAGTATAGGTAAAAGGTTTATCATTTATTGGGGTTTGAGTGTGCTTTCATCCCATCTTTGTGAGTTAGCCTGAGACTTACCCGGTAAAGGTTGATTCTATTCCCTTAGGTGGTGTGTTGGTTTGAGGTTATAGTTCTTTTCCTTAATTCCTCGAGACTTACCCGGTAATAGGAGTTACGGTTTGAGACTAGTGAGTAGTGAGACTTACCCGGAGATATATTCCACTTTAGTAACACCTTCCCTTTGCAAAATCTCATCTTTGTCCGCTTATCTTTAGATCTTGAGTTGGAACCACAACTAGATGCTTTAATCCCTGGAATTGCATATTTCCTTAATTGACTTTTTATCATCTTTGATTGCTTTAATCGCTTTTGTGGTTAGCAGTTGCATTGACAACCTATAGCTGCTTTGTTTCACTAAGTCCTTGTGATCGACACTTGGAATTTCTTGCTTTTTACTACGATTGACCCGTACACTGTGGGTTCGTATCCTTGTTTTAAGCTTACATCTAGGGTTATAAATTTAAAGCTTGCACACACCGTTTGGAGCGAACAAGTTTTTGGCGCCGTTGCCGGAGATCGAACCCGGGTCACCCGCGTGACAGGCTGGAATACTTACCACTATACTACAACAATTAAAGCAATCACAGGGATCGTGCGACAGATCACGCCGATCTGTTTTCGTCGTTTTATCTTTCTTCCATAGATAGAATACCCGATAATCTATCTTATGGGCCGGTTTCCTTGTTTTCTTTCTAACCCTAGACGCCCTTTCCGTCTAGCGTTCCAGCCCTCCTATATATTCTCTTTCTTCTCTCCTTTTTCCCGTTCCTTGTTATCGCCTTCAAACCCTAGAGAGTTGCAGTCGTCCTTTGCTTCCTGCAACTTCGTTGAACGTGTAAGTTCTTTCCTTCTTGGTTCTTCCTCACGTTCTTACAGTGCTGCATGTCTTCTTCTGTTTTGGTTTCTCCCTTGCGTTCCTTTCTTTTCTTCTTCTCCAAGGATCAAGCATGAGCCTTGATTCTTGTGGAGTGTTCCGTTGTTGACCTTTCATTGTTCTCAAGCTCTTTGGAGTTGAGTCTTGACATGTTGGAACCAAAGGTTCGAGCTTTGGTTTCCCCTGCTGTCAGATCTGTCGAAGAGAAGCACGACAGTAGCTTTTGACAAAGATCCGCCCCTGCGCCTGCACAGAGCCGCCCTTGCGCCTCTGTCACAACCGCCCTTACTCCTTCACAGAGACGCCCCTGCGCCTCTATTCAGCCGCCCCTGCGCATCTGTCTAACCGCCCTGCGGTTTCTCTACACCAACTCCCGTCTTTGGTGAGTTGCTTCCTTCTTTCCTTTCCTCGTTCCTTCCTTGGTTTCTTATGGTTGTTCCTTGTTCCCCTGAGTTGTTGTAAGACTAAGGTTGAGCCCTTAGCATGTGTTGATCTCTTAGAGATCTTTGAGACTAGAAGTCATAGACTTCTAGCAACCGTTCCGTTCCTGATTCGTGTTACTTGTTCGTACAGGCTTTCCTTGCTCCTTTCCTGAGGGAAACTGAGCTTCCTTGTGTGTTTTTGAGTTGTTCGCTGATCTCTTGTGTTACCTTCGTGTGAGGTAAGTCCCTTGGACTTACTTAACTTCATTTTGCGTATTAGTTGGATTGTATTGGCTTGTTTGTGTTGCTATCATGTTTATAACGAATAATTGGAAATAGGATTCACCCTTATAACCTTAATTGGCCCAAGTGTATTATTACCGGGCGGTGACCACTTGTCTAGTTCTACAGGAGGCTAGAATGTGCTCTTGCAACCCAGACCCGTAGGTAACGGATAGTACTGATCTATTCCTATTGGTAGATGGAAGCGGAGGCGAGTTTCGGGAGATTCTCGTGTGACAAAAGAAGTTGAATTAGTAATGGATAACCTTAATGAAAGATAATAATCGGTTGATGTGTGAGCATGCTATGTGTTTTCTTTACCTTATGTGTGTTTGTACCTTTACACTCTTGCTTATACCTAGAATGTTAGCTAACGGTTTATACTGTCGTTGTAGATGTTCCGCAGGTTCAGGATGCTGCTGAGTGATCCGGATGGTGTGGTCAGCCGGGGTTCCCGTACATTATAGGACGGGGTTAGGTTTTTGTTTCGTTTGTTGTTTCCCTTTCGTTTTGACCCGGCTGTGGAACTTTTGTGTTTTCTTCTGTTTGAACCTTTGGTTTTATATTGAGTTTTTTTTCATTCGTTTGTGCCTTGCTGTAAGATCCGTTTGCTATTGCTACTCTAAGGGTCGGGACCCATCGTGCGGTCCTAGCCCGTAGCGCTTCAAGTTCCCAGAACTTGGGGTGTTACAATATGGTATCAGAGCTCTAGGTTGGCAACAATGGCACTCGAAATCTTCTAAAGGACAGATGGATAAATAAATAGAACCCGCAAGGGGTCTAACATTTTCAAAAGGGGTTTTTTGTTTTTAACTTTTCGGTCTGGGATAGATGTACGGGCGACCACCACTACCTCCACGGATCTCAGCAAGGTAGTTTCTTTTGTGTTGGCCTTTACTTGTGCTTTTTCTGGAGTTTTGCTTTAGCTGTAGCTTGGCCTTATATATATATATAGTCTTATATATTTATCCTTATAACATATGACGCGTACTAGAGCTACATCTGCTATGGGGCGAGGAAGGGGTCGACCACCACTTCCACCTGCCGTCCGTGGACGAGGACGTGCAGGAAGACCTCCACTAGCTAGAGGTTCGGGCCAAGCCCCAATTGCTGATCCGCCTACCGCTGAGGCGTTTGCAGAAGAGGTTGCTGAGAGCATTGTTCCTAAGGCTGGAAATGAGACTGCTACTAGGCTTGGAGCACAGAGAGCGCCATCAACAGATTCCGCACGAGTGTCTATCGGAGCCTCTGCATTTCGCGAATATGTGCAAAGGGTTGAGGAGGCTATCAGGAATGGAGGACCAGCACCAGTGCCGCCAGTTCCTGCGAGATCAACTGAGGTTTCGTAGAGAGTTACACAAGTTGTTGCCCCGCCTGCTGGAGTTGCTGAGGTTGTTAGAGCGCCGGCTGAGGCAAAAGAGTCAAAGCCTGATAGTTGGTTGAAGGCTTTCAACCAGGTGAAGGTTCCCGTCTTCGTGGAAAGGACTGGCTTGGAGGTGGAGCAGTGGCTAGGACAGGTGGATTCAGCTATGGAGGCTATCGGTTGCCATGAGGGACGTCAAGTCAACATAGCACAAACACTGCTGAAGGATCAGGCTCATTCTTGGTGGAGGACCGTTCGTAGTAAGGTCACTAGTTATGAGCAGATGAAGACAGTGATCAGGGATTGCTATTGTCCTACAGCCATGAGGAAGAATCGTCTTCAGGATTTCCTTGAGGCTGGATTCGAGGATTTGCCTATTGCTGAGATCATCCTCAAGTTTCAGGACGAGTTAGCGTTACTAGGTCCGTCCGCACCACCGGAGGATCAGCATGTTTACCTTTTCTCTCGGAGGCTGAGAGAGTCGACACGCTCTTATCTTACTGGTTTCTGTTGTGAGTCTTTGACGGACTATCAGGATAGAGCTTTTGCCTATGAGAGAGACCGACCGGTTCAGAGGAGAGCTTCTCAGACAAGAGGTCTTGAGAAGAGACAGAAGACTGGATCCGGCAGTGCTGGAGCTGGAGTAGCTGGTTTTGGACGTAGTCAGACGCCTCGACGTTCTAGTTTCCAGCAGAGTTCTGACAGAGGACGGCAGTGTCATAACTGCGGAGTAGCTGGACACATCCGAGCTGACTACAAGAAGCCAGCAGTGACATGCTTTTCATGTGGCAAGCCCGGACATAGAGCTGCGTTTTGCCGTTAGGGCAAAGAGCTATCTCAGCAGGGTTCTTCGCCTGCCAGTGTTGTTGGAGGAGGACAAAGATCTCAGTACCAACAGCAGCAGCCAAGAGTTTCAGGTTCTGCCGCTCCTCAAGGTTCCACTCCGGGACAGGGGAGAGGTAGAGGACCTGTTGGTGGATCAACAGACACCAGAGATGCACCAGTCCGGTTTTATGGGTTCAGGAGTGTTGTAGAGCCGATAACGCCAGTAGCTACAGGTACCATTCACATTAATGGTTTTCCTGTCAGAGTTCTTTTCGATACTGGTGCTATGCATTCTTTTATATCTGATGCATGTGTAGATAGATTGGCCATAGTTATTATAGAGGGTAGACCCTTCTTTAGAGGATTATCCGATGGGGGTAAGATACGAGGTACGCGAGAGGTTCGCGATTGCCCTATTAGATTGGGAGGTCGCGATTGGCCAGCTAACTTCTTCGTCATGTACTTAGTACATGAAGAAGTTATTCTGGGCATGGATTGGATGGATCGACATCGAGCAGTTTTGGACATCGGCAAGAGGACAGTGATAGTAAATACAGATGCAGGTCATGTGGAGATTTTCCGAGGATGGGATCTCGGGAAGACTAGTATAGTTATCACTGCAGTTCAAGCTGCCAGACTTATTAGTCAGGGATGTGAGGCTTTTTGGTGCTATGCCATGAAGGATAGTACTAGTCCAGCTTTGGAGGAGATTCTAGTAGCTTGCGAGTTTGCTGACGTCTTTGGAGAGCCATCAGGTTTGCCTAAATAACGAAGTGTAAAATTTGGCATTGATCTAGAGCCCGGTACGAGACCAATCTCTAAGGCTCCCTACCGTATGGCGCCTATCGAGATGCTTGAGTTGAAGAAGCAGCTCAAGGAGTTAGCAGAAAAGGGCTTCATCTGCCCTAGTGTATCTCCTTGGGGTGCACTAGTTCTCTTCGTCAAGAAGAAGGATGGTGTTCGCTCCAAACGGTGTGTGCAAGCTTTAAATTTATAACCCTAGACTTAAGCTTAAAACAAGGATGCGAACCCGCAGTGTACGGGTCAATCGTAGTAAAAGCAAGAAAATTCCAGGGGTCGATCACAGGGACTTAGTGAAACAAAGTCCAGTACGGTATGCTAGTGTTGATGCTAACCACAAGAGCAAGTATACAATCAAAGATGAATAAGATGTCAAATAAGCAAACATGCAATTCTAGGGATTAAAGCATCTAGTTGTGGTTCCAACTCAAGATCTATAGATAAGCGGACAAAGCTGAGATTTTTGCATGGGGAAGGTGTTTCTAAAGTGGAGTAGATCACCGGGTAAGTCTCACTACACACTAATCCCAAACCGTAACTCCTATTACCGGGTAAGTCTCAAGGAATTAAGATAAAGAACTATAACCTCAAACTAACACACCATCTAAGGGAATAGAATCAACCTTTACCGGGTAAGTCTCAGGCTAACTCACAAAGATGGGATGGAAGCACACTCAAACCCCAATAAAGGACAAGCCTTTATTACCTAAACTTATGATCGTTGGTATACAAACTAAGGAATTACCGGGTAAGTCTCATCCTAAGCTTGCTTTGAACCAGAAAGGTATAATAAGAATAGGATTTGGCAAACTCTAACACATTAACTCTCAGTTAAGGATCGGATAAGCCACCTCGGTCAGCCAGTTTCCACCCCGGCCGAGATGTTCATCGACTGAACGAGATGCTTAGGGTTAAGGTTAAAGACTCGAACTTTCAGGATCCTACTGTGATTAAGATCATTCTATCATTGTTTTCACCACAACCTTCAGCCAATCACCCTAGAATCACACAAGGAAATTAGCCACTCATCATCATAATGAAAGTATTAAATATATGGGAAGAAGGTGAATATTTGAATAAAGAAGAATTTAATGAAAACACTTCAATAACTGAATCAAATATCACACAAAATCGTTCCTTGGATAATAATCCAACTAGACAAGACAACAAGGAAAAGAATTGAAGACAATCTTACAAAACCCTCCAAAAAGCTATAAAGCTATAGTCTTCAATCTTCCTTCAACCTTCCAAAAGGTTCTTCAACTCTCTCCCAAATTGGAGTAGGCTGCTGCGTCGTATGCGGTGTATGCAGCCTCTAAGCATGTAAGCATGATCGGATTTGTGGAAAATCCAACCCTTTTTATAGGAAAAATAAACCTCCAAAGATAATAAATCTTAAGAAGATATATTCTCATAAAAATAGGTAAAATATATGATTCTGCATATCTCCTTCCTTCTAGAAGCTCAGCCCAAAAATATAAGATCACTTTCCAATTTTAAAAGATCTCAGCCAAGAATAAAATATTCTCGCCGCGTCCTAGGTGTTCGCCTCGGTCGAGTCGGTGTCTCTGGATCGCCTCGGTCGAGATGAATCTCTGGGCAACCGAGGTGATCATAACTGAGTGTAGAATCTCTCAAAAACTGGTCCAAAGTAAATCTTTAATCCATGGCTATGCTTCCTGAATGTAGCTCCAAATGACTCTTGACTCCTTTTGCTCCTTTTTGATGCAAAACGTACCATATTACCTGCAATTACAACGAAACTAGGTGTAGACCTCGATTCTCGCAAAGGTAGATGAAATGGTAGTAAAATCACATAATGTATATACAAACATGCAGATTATGAAAGATAAAACGTCCAAACAAACCCCAAAATATAGACTATAATTCATGCTATCAAAATACCCCATACTTAGCCCTTGCTTGTCCCTAAGCAAGTTCCTCATATAGAAATCAAGATAGAATGGATTATAAGTCAAGAAAATCAATGAAAAGTCTTTCAAAAAATATTTTTATGGTGTGCAACTATCATAGATCACTCTAAGAGAGTACTTCCTGGAAATTAAAAACTCAATATGATCAAAACATTTTATAAATATAGGAAAGTTGTTCATCTTTGCATAAAATCATAGAATGCATAATAAATCATAATTATCAAAATTAATCATGTATAATCCGATTTAAACCGCTAAGTCAATCAACAAGCTCAAGGTCTCAAGGGCTTCCCAAAAGAAAGGTCAAGAAACGTGTAGGGTAGGGATGCATGTAAGGTAATGTGGTGCTAGAATCCGGGAAAAGGATGAACTTCACTTTCACTTTGACTTGCAACATCTTCCACCAATAAGCTTTGCTTATTTCACACTTTTTCTTTTTACTTTACTTTTTGGGATGCATGGACAGAGGTGCACAATAACCGAAGCCTAGGAAATCCGCAATCATCAATTTCTCGAGATGCGTCAAACCCTTGATGCACATACCATGACCCGTTAGGAATATCGCTCAATCCGACTTTGGCAAGACACAAACACCCGGCTATGTGAATGGTGCCGAGTTACTCATCTTCATGATTGACTTCCCCAAACCTATTATTGCTTTCTAACACTTTCACTTTCAGCCACTTCTCAACTTTAACTTGCTTTCACCACTTTGCTTGCTTCCAAATTCCCGGATAGGTAAAGGGAGGCAATATGTATATGAGGGGCTAAGCATGATCAAGAAGAAGAAGAAGAAGAAGAATGAATTGCCTTGGTCTTTCCAAGAAGAACGTGAGAGAACTTATGCTGCGGTGTCAACCTTCAAATTCAACATAATTTGGATAAAAATAAAGTATTAAACATGCCAATAATTTCAAACAAAGCATTTAGCAACTTAAACATATCATAAAACATTTCAAACATATAAAGAATTTAAAACCAGTCAGTAAACAAGATCTTCACTGAGATCATATCCAGATAAGTAACACAAAAATCGTTTTTGAAAACTCTCAGTTAACCCACCTCGGTCGAGATGTTCTTGGTTCAACCGAGGTGAAACACCTCGTTTTGCCAGAACTGTCCCCGGCAACGGCGCCAAAAACTTGTTCGCTCCAAACGGTGTGTGCAAGCTTTAAATTTATAACCCTAGACTTAAGCTTAAAACAAGGATGCGAACCCGCAGTGTACGGGTCAATCGTAGTAAAAGCAAGAAAATTCCAGGGGTCGATCACAGGGACTTAGTGAAACAAAGTCCAGTACGGTATGCTAGTGTTGATGCTAACCACAAGAGCAAGTATACAATCAAAGATGAATAAGATGTCAAATAAGCAAACATGCAATTCTAGGGATTAAAGCATCTAGTTGTGGTTCCAACTCAAGATCTATAGATAAGCGGACAAAGCTGAGATTTTTGCATGGGGAAGGTGTTTCTAAAGTGGAGTAGATCACCGGGTAAGTCTCACTACACACTAATCCCAAACCGTAACTCCTATTACCGGGTAAGTCTCAAGGAATTAAGATAAAGAACTATAACCTCAAACTAACACACCATCTAAGGGAATAGAATCAACCTTTACCGGGTAAGTCTCAGGCTAACTCACAAAGATGGGATGGAAGCACACTCAAACCCCAATAAAGGACAAGCCTTTATTACCTAAACTTATGATCGTTGGTATACAAACTAAGGAATTACCGGGTAAGTCTCATCCTAAGCTTGCTTTGAACCAGAAAGGTATAATAAGAATAGGATTTGGCAAACTCTAACACATTAACTCTCAGTTAAGGATCGGATAAGCCACCTCGGTCAGCCAGTTTCCACCCCGGCCGAGATGTTCATCGACTGAACGAGATGCTTAGGGTTAAGGTTAAAGACTCGAACTTTCAGGATCCTACTGTGATTAAGATCATTCTATCATTGTTTTTCCCACAACCTTCAGCCAATCACCCTAGAATCACACAAGGAAATTAGCCACTCATCATCATAATGAAAGTATTAAATATATGGGAAGAAGGTGAATATTTGAATAAAGAAGAATTTAATGAAAACACTTCAATAACTGAATCAAATATCACACAAAATCGTTCCTTGGATAATAATCCAACTAGACAAGACAACAAGGAAAAGAATTGAAGACAATCTTACAAAACCCTCCAAAAAGCTATAAAGCTATAGTCTTCAATCTTCCTTCAACCTTCCAAAAGGTTCTTCAACTCTCTCCCAAATTGGAGTAGGATGCGGCTGCTGCGCTGATAGCTGATTGTATGCGGTGTATGCAGCCTCTAAGCATGATCGGATTTGTGGAAATCCAACCCTTTTTATAGGAAAAATAAACCTCCAAAGATAATAAATCTTAAGAAGATATATTCTCATAAAAATAGGTAAAATAT
Organism: Fagopyrum esculentum; assembly: GCA_033239045.1. Classification (NCBI taxonomy): domain Eukaryota; kingdom Viridiplantae; phylum Streptophyta; class Magnoliopsida; order Caryophyllales; family Polygonaceae; genus Fagopyrum; species Fagopyrum esculentum. The sequence continues at coordinate 41,055,660 of BSUD01000003.1, forward strand.
ATGATTCTGCATATCTCCTTCCTTCTAGAAGCTCAGCCCAAAAATATAAGATCACTTTCCAATTTTAAAAGATCTCAGCCAAGAATAAAATATTCTCGCCGCGTCCTAGGTGTTCGCCTCGGTCGAGTCGGTGTCTCTGGATCGCCTCGGTCGAGATGAATCTCTGGGCAACCGAGGTGATCATAACTGAGTGTAGAATCTCTCAAAAACTGGTCCAAAGTAAATCTTTAATCCATGGCTATGCTTCCTGAATGTAGCTCCAAATGACTCTTGACTCCTTTTGCTCCTTTTTGATGCAAAACGTACCATATTACCTGCAATTACAACGAAACTAGGTGTAGACCTCGATTCTCGCAAAGGTAGATGAAATGGTAGTAAAATCACATAATGTATATACAAACATGCAGATTATGAAAGATAAAACGTCCAAACAAACCCCAAAATATAGACTATAATTCATGCTATCAAAATACCCCATACTTAGCCCTTGCTTGTCCCTAAGCAAGTTCCTCATATAGAAATCAAGATAGAATGGATTATAAGTCAAGAAAATCAATGAAAAGTCTTTCAAAAAATATTTTTATGGTGTGCAACTATCATAGATCACTCTAAGAGAGTACTTCCTGGAAATTAAAAACTCAATATGATCAAAACATTTTATAAATATAGGAAAGTTGTTCATCTTTGCATAAAATCATAGAATGCATAATAAATCATAATTATCAAAATTAATCATGTATAATCCGATTTAAACCGCTAAGTCAATCAACAAGCTCAAGGTCTCAAGGGCTTCCCAAAAGAAAGGTCAAGAAACGTGTAGGGTAGGGATGCATGTAAGGTAATGTGGTGCTAGAATCCGGGAAAAGGATGAACTTCACTTTCACTTTGACTTGCAACATCTTCCACCAATAAGCTTTGCTTATTTCACACTTTTTCTTTTTACTTTACTTTTTGGGATGCATGGACAGAGGTGCACAATAACCGAAGCCTAGGAAATCCGCAATCATCAATTTCTCGAGATGCGTCAAACCCTTGATGCACATACCATGACCCGTTAGGAATATCGCTCAATCCGACTTTGGCAAGACACAAACACCCGGCTATGTGAATGGTGCCGAGTTACTCATCTTCATGATTGACTTCCCCAAACCTATTATTGCTTTCTAACACTTTCACTTTCAGCCACTTCTCAACTTTAACTTGCTTTCACCACTTTGCTTGCTTCCAAATTCCCGGATAGGTAAAGGGAGGCAATATGTATATGAGGGGCTAAGCATGATCAAGAAGAAGAAGAAGAAGAAGAATGAATTGCCTTGGTCTTTCCAAGAAGAACGTGAGAGAACTTATGCTGCGGTGTCAACCTTCAAATTCAACATAATTTGGATAAAAATAAAGTATTAAACATGCCAATAATTTCAAACAAAGCATTTAGCAACTTAAACATATCATAAAACATTTCAAACATATAAAGAATTTAAAACCAGTCAGTAAACAAAATCTTCACTGAGATCATATCCAGATAAGTAACACAAAAATCGTTTTCGAAAACTCTCAGTTAACCCACCTCGGTCGAGATGTTCTTGGTTCAACCGAGGTGAAACACCTCGTTTTGCCAGAACTGTCCCGGTCGAGGTCAAAAAAAATTTTTTTAAAACCATTTTTTTTTCGGTTTCGACGTTTTTCTCAATCAAATAACCTGTAAGTATGCATGCAATCTCAGATAAACATATAAATGCAGATAAAGCATGAATATGAAAATATCCGATACATCATAAGTCGAATAATACATCATAAGTCAAATAAGTCAGATAATACATCAACTACCCCATACTTGAGACACACTGTCCCAGTGGGTGTAAATAAAGTCTGAAAGAAAGGAGGACTCACCGGATAAAGAGCCGAACTGCATAAAAATAAAATAAATAAAATCCTGCAGCTCCTCAGTAGTCCTGATCCGGTGGTGGTGGTGGCATGTAGGGGTACAAAGTAGGGTCATAGGGATAAAATACCCCATACTTAGCCCTTGCTTGTCCCTAAGCAAGTTCCTCATATAGAAATTAAGATAGAATGGATTATAAGTCAAGAAAATCAATGAGAAGTCCTTCAAAAATATTTTTATGGTGTGCAACTATCATAGATCACTCTAAGAGAGTACTTCCTGGAAATTAAAAAACTCAATATGATCAAAACATTTTATAAATATAGGAAAGTTGTTCATCTTTGCATAAAATCATAGAATGCATAATAAATCATAATTATCAAAATTAATCATGTATAATCCGATTTAAACCGCTAAGTCAATCAACAAGCTCAAGGTCTCAAGGGCTTCCCAAAAGAAAGGTCAAGAAACGTGTAGGGTAGGGATGCATGTAAGGTAATGTGGTGCTAGAATCCGGGAAAAGGATGAACTTCACTTTCACTTTGACTTGCAACATCTTCCACCAATAAGCTTTGCTTATTTCACACTTTTTTCTTTTTTACTTTACTTTTTGGGATGCATGGATAGAGGTGCACAATAACCGAAGCCTAGGAAATCCGCAATCATCAATTTCTTGAGATGCGTCAAACCCTTGATGCACATACCATGACCCGTTAGGAATATCGCTCAATCCGACTTTGGCAAGACACAAACACCCGGCTATGTGAATGGTGCCGAGTTACTCATCTTCATGATTGACTTCCCCAAACCTATTATTGCTTTCTAACCCTTTCACTTCCAGCCACTTCTCAACTTTAACTCCACTTGCTTTCACCACTTCGCTTGCTTCCAAATTCCCGGATAGGTAAAGGGAGGCAAAATGTATATGAGGGGCTAAGCATGATCAAGAAGAAGAAGAAGAAGAGAATGAATTGCCTTGGTCTTTCCAAGATGAATGTGAGAGAACTTATGCTGCGGTGTCAACCTTCAAATTCAACATAATTTGGATAAAAACAAAATATTAAACATGCCAATAATTTCAAACAAAGCATTTAGCAACTTAAACATATTATAAAACATTTCAAACATATAAAGAATTTAAAACCAGTCAGTAAACAAGATCTTCACTGAGATCATATCCAGATAAGTAACACAAAAATCGTTTTCGAAAACTCTCAGTTAACCCACCTCGGTCGAGATGTTCTTGGTTCAACCGAGGTGAAACACCTCGTTTTGCCAGAACTGTCCCGGTCGAGGTCAAAAAATTTTTTAAAACCATTTTTTTTTTTTTTTTCGGTTTCGACGTTTTTCTCAATCAAATAACCTGTAAGTATGCATGTAATCTCGGGTAAGTCTCATCCTAAGCTTGCTTTGAGCCAGAAAGGTATAATAAGAATAGGATTTGGCAAACTCTAACACTTAACTCTCAGTTTAGGATAGGGTAAGTCACCTCGGTCAGAAGAATTCCACCCCGGCCGAGATGTTCATCGACTGAACGAGATGCTTAGGGTTAAGGTTAAAGACTCGAACTTTCAGGATCCTACTGTGATTAAGATCATTCTATCATTGTTTTTCCCACAACCTTCAGCCAATCACCCTAGAATCACACAAGGAAATTAGCCACTCATCATCATAATGAAAGTATTAAATATATGGGAAGAAGGTGAATATTTGAACAAAGAAGAATTTAATGAAAACACTTCAATAACTGAATCAAATATCACACAAAATCGTTCCTTGGATAATGATCCAATAAGACAAGACAACAAGGAAAAGAATTGAAGACAATCTTACAAAACCCTCCAAAAAGCTATAAAGCTATAGTCTTCAATCTTCCTTCAACCTTCAAAAAGGTTCTTCGAATCTCCCAAATTGGAGTAGGATGCGGCTGCTGCGCTGATAGCGGGTGTATGCAGCCTGTATTTCGGTGTAAGCGGGCTTATCGAATTGTGGAAATCCAACCCTTTTTATAGGAAAAATAAACCTCCAAAGATAATAAATCTTAAGAAGATATATTCCCATAAAAATAGGTAAAATATATGATTCTGCATATCTCCTTCCTTCTAGAAGCTCAGCCCAAAAATATAAGATCACTTTCCAATTTTAAAAGATCTCAGCCAAGAATAAAATATTCTCGCCGCGTCCTAGGTGTTCGCCTCGGTCGAGTCGGCGTCTCTGGATCGCCTCGGTCGAGATGAATCTCCGGGCAACCGAGGTGATCATAACTGAGTGTAGAATCTCTCAAAACTGGTCCAAAGTAAATCTTTAATCCATGGTTGTGCTTCCTGAATGTAGCTCCAAATGACTCTTGACTCCTTTTGCTCCTTTTTGATGCAAAACGTACCATATTACCTGCAATTACAACGAAACTAGGTGTAGACCTCGATTCTCGCAAAGGTAGATGAAATGGTAGTAAAATCACATAATGTACATACAAACATGCAGATTATGAAAGATAAAACGTCCAAACAAACCCCAAAATATAGACTATAATTCATGCTATCAAAATACCCCATACTTAGCCCTTGCTTGTCCCTAAGCAAGTTCCTCATATAGAAATCAAGATAGAATGGATTATAAGTCATGAAAATCAATGAAAAAGTCTTTCAAAAACATTTTATGGTGTGCAACTATCATAGATCACTCTAAGAGAGTACTTCCTGGAAATTAAAAACTCAATATGATCAAAACATTTTATAAATATAGGAAAGTTGTTCATCTTTGCATAAAATCATAGAATGCATAATAAATCATAATTATCAAAATTAATCATGTATAATCCGATTTAAACCGCTAAGTCTATCAACAAGCTCAAGGTCTCAAGGGCTTCCCAAAAGAAAAGGTCAAGAAACGTGTAGGGTAGGGATGAACGTAAGGTAATGTGGTGCTAGAATCCGGGAAAAGGATGAACTTCACTTTCACTTTGACTTGCAACATCTTCCACCAATAAGCTTTGCTTATTTCACACTTTTTTCTCTTTTACTTTACTTTTTGGGATGCATGGACAGAGGTGCACAATAACCGAAGCCTAGGAAATCCGCAATCATCAATTTCTCGAGATGCGTCAAACCCTTGATGCACATACCATGACCCGTTAGGAATATCGCTCAATCCGACTTTGGCAAGACACAAACACCCGGCTATGTGAATGGTGCCGAGTTACTCATCTTCATGATTGACTTCCCCAAACCTATTATTGCTTTCTAAGACTTTCACTTTCAGCCACTTCTCAACTTTAACTTGCTTTCACCACTTTGCTTGCTTCCAAATTCCCGGATAGGTAAAGGGAGGCAATATGTATATGAGGGGCTAAGCATGATCAAGAAGAAGAAGAAGAAGAAGAATGAATTGCCTTGGTCTTTCCAAGAAGAACGTGAGAGAACTTATGCTGCGGTGTCAACCTTCAAATTCAACATAATTTGGATAAAAATAAAGTATTAAACATGCCAATAATTTCAAACAAAGCATTTAGCAACTTAAACATATCATAAAACATTTCAAACATATAAAGAATTTAAAACCAGTCAGTAAACAAGATCTTCACTGAGATCATATCCAGATAAGTAACACAAAAATCGTTTTTGAAAACTCTCAGTTAACCCACCTCGGTCGAGATGTTCTTGGTTCAACCGAGGTGAAACACCTCGTTTTGCCAGAACTGTCCCGGTCGAGGTCAAAAAAAATTTTTTTAAAACCATTTTTTTTCGGTTTCGACGTTTTTCTCAATCAAATAACCTGTAAGTATGCATGCAATCTCAGATAAACATATAAATGCAGATAAAGCATGAATATGAAAATATCCGATACATCATAAGTCGAATAATACATCATAAGTCAAATAAGTCAGATAATACATCAACTCAAAAACTTGTTCGCTCCAAACGGTGTGTGCAAGCTTTAAATTTATAACCCTAGACTTAAGCTTAAAACAAGGATGCGAACCCGCAGTGTACGGGTCAATCGTAGTAAAAGCAAGAAAATTCCAGGGGTCGATCACAGGGACTTAGTGAAACAAAGTCCAGTACGGTATGCTAGTGTTGATGCTAACCACAAGAGCAAGTATACAATCAAAGATGAATAAGATGTCAAATAAGCAAACATGCAATTCTAGGGATTAAAGCATCTAGTTGTGGTTCCAACTCAAGATCTATAGATAAGCGGACAAAGCTGAGATTTTTGCATGGGGAAGGTGTTTCTAAAGTGGAGTAGATCACCGGGTAAGTCTCACTACACACTAATCCCAAACCGTAACTCCTATTACCGGGTAAGTCTCAAGGAATTAAGATAAAGAATTATTGCCTCAAACTAACACACCATCTAAGGGAATAGAATCAACCTTTACCGGGTAAGTCTCAGGCTAACTCACTAAGATGGGATGGAAGCACACTCAAACCCCAATAAAGGACAAGCCTTTATTACCTAAACTTATGATCGTTGGTATACAAACTAAGGAATTACCGGGTAAGTCTCATCCTAAGCTTGCTTTGAACCAGAAAGGTATAATAAGAATAGGATTTGGCAAACTCTAACACATTAACTCTCAGTTAAGGATCGGATAAGCCACCTCGGTCAGCCAGTTTCCACCCCGGCCGAGATGTTCATCGACTGAACGAGATGCTTAGGGTTAAGGTTAAAGACTCGAACTTTCAGGATCCTACTGTGATTAAGATCATTCTATCATTGTTTTCACCACAACCTTCAGCCAATCACCCTAGAATCACACAAGGAAATTAGCCACTCATCATCATAATGAAAGTATTAAATATATGGGAAGAAGGTGAATATTTGAACAAAGAAGAATTTAATGAAAACACTTCAATAACTGAATCAAATAACACACAAAATCGTTCCTTGGATAATAATCCAACAAGACAAGACAACAAGGAAAGGAATTGAAGACAATCTTACAAAACCCTCCAAAAAGCTATAAAGCTATAGTCTTCAATCTTCCTTCAACCTTCAAAAAGGTTCTTCAAATCTCTCCCAAATTGGAGTAGGCTGCTGCGTCGTATGCGGTGTATGCAGCCTCTAAGCATGTAAGCATGATCGGATTTGTGGAAAATCCAACCCTTTTTATAGGAAAAATAACCCTCCAAAGATAAGAAATCTTAAGAAGATATTATCCCATAAATATAGGTAAAATATATGATTCTGCATATCTCCTTCCTTCTAGAAGCTCAGCCCAAAAATATAAGATCACTTTCCAATTTTAAAAGATCTCAGCCAAGAATAAAATATTCTCGCCGCGTCCTAGGTGTTCGCCTCGGTCGAGTCGGTGTCTCTGGATCGCCTCGGTCGAGATGAATCTCTGGGCAACCGAGGTGATCATAACTGAGTGTAGAATCTCTCAAAACTGGTCCAAAGTAAATCTTTAATCCATGGTTGTGCTTCCTGAATGTAGCTCCAAATGACTCTTGACTCCTTTTGCTCCTTTTCGATGCAATACGTACCATATTACCTGCAATTACAACGAAACTAGGTGTAGACCTCGATTCTCGCAAAGGTAGATGAAATGGTAGTAAAATCACATAATGTACATACAAACATGCAGATTATGAAAGATAAAACGTCCAAACAAACCCCAAAATATAGACTATAATTCATGCTATCATAAAATACCCCATACTTAGCCCTTGCTTGTCCCTAAGCAAGTTCCTCATATAGAAATCAAGATAGAATGGATTATAAGTCAAGAAAATCAATGAAAAGTCTTTCAAAAACATTTTTATGGTGTGGAATTATCATAGATCACTCTAAGAGAGTACTTCCTGGAAATTAAAAACTCAATATGATCAAAACATTTTATAAATATAGGAAAGTTGTTCATCTTTGCATAAAATCATAGAATGCATAATAAATCATAATTATCAAAATTAATCATGTATAATCCGATTTAAACCGCTAAGTCAATCAACAAGCTCAAGGTCTCAAGGGCTTCCCAAAAGAAAAGGTCAAGAAACGTGTAGGGTAGGGATGTATGTAAGGTAATGTGGTGCTAGAATCCGGGAAAAGGATGAACTTCACTTTCACTTTGACTTGCAACATCTTCCACCAATAAGCTTTGCTTATTTCACACTTTTTTCTCTTTTACTTTACTTTTTGGGATGCATGGACAGAGGTGCACAATAACCGAAGCCTAGGAAATCCGCAATCATCAATTTCTCGAGATGCGTCAAACCCTTGATGCACATACCATGACCCGTTAGGAATATCGCTCAATCCGACTTTGGCAAGACACAAACACCCGGCTATGTGAATGGTGCCGAGTTACTCATCTTCATGATTGACTTCCCCAAACCTATTATTGCTTTCTAACACTTTCACTTTCAGCCACTTCTCAACTTTTGACTTGCTTTCACCACTTCGCTTGCTTCCAAATTCCCGGATAGGTAAAGGGAGGCAATATGTATATGAGGGGCTAAGCATGATCAAGAAGAAGAAGAAGAAGAATGAATTGCCTTGGTCTTTCCAAGAAGAACGTGAGAGAACTTATGCTGCGGTGTCAACCTTCAAATTCAACATAATTTGGATAAAAATAAAGTATTAAACATGCCAATAATTTCAAACAAAGCATTTAGCAACTTAAACATATCATAAAACATTTCAAACATATAAAGAATTTAAATCCAGTCGGTAAACAAGATCTTCACTGAGATCATATCCAGATAAGTAACACAAAAACCGTTTTCGAAAACTCTCAGTTAACCCACCTCGGTCGAGATGTTCTTGGTTCAACCGAGGTGAAACACCTCGTTTTGCCAGAACTGTCCCGGTCGAGGTCAAAAATTTTTTTTAAAACCATTTTTTTTTCGGTTTCGACGTTTTTCTCAATCAAATAACCTGTAAGTATGCATGCAATCTCAGATAAACATATAAATGCAGAATGAAGCATAAATATGAAAATATCCGATACATCATAAGTCGAATAATACATCATAAGTCAAATAAGTCAGATAATACATCAACTACCCCATACTTGAGACACACTGTCCCAGTGGGTGTAAATAAAGTCTGAAAGAAAGGAGGACTCACCGGATAAAGAGCCGAACTGCATAAAAATAAAATAAATAAAATCCTGCAGCTCCTCAGAAGTCCTGATCCGGTGGTGGTGGTGGCATGTAGGGGTACAAAGTAGGGTCATAGGGATAAAATACCCCATACTTAGCCCTTGCTTGTCCCTAAGCAAGTTCCTCATATAGAAATTAAGATAGAATGGATTATAAGTCAAGAAAATCAATGAGAAGTCCTTCAAAAATATTTTTATGGTGTGCAACTATCATAGATCACTCTAAGAGAGTACTTCCTGGAAATTAAAAAACTCAATATGATCAAAACATTTTATAAATATAGGAAAGTTGTTCATCTTTGCATAAAATCATAGAATGCATAATAAATCATAATTATCAAAATTAATCATGTATAATCCGATTTAAACCGCTAAGTCAATCAACAAGCTCAAGGTCTCAAGGGCTTCCCAAAAGAAAGGTCAAGAAACGTGTAGGGTAGGGATGCATGTAAGGTAATGTGGTGCTAGAATCCGGGAAAAGGATGAACTTCACTTTCACTTTGACTTGCAACATCTTCCACCAATAAGCTTTGCTTATTTCACACTTTTTTCTTTTTTACTTTACTTTTTGGGATGCATGGATAGAGGTGCACAATAACCGAAGCCTAGGAAATCCGCAATCATCAATTTCTTGAGATGCGTCAAACCCTTGATGCACATACCATGACCCGTTAGGAATATCGCTCAATCCGACTTTGGCAAGACACAAACACCCGGCTATGTGAATGGTGCCGAGTTACTCATCTTCATGATTGACTTCCCCAAACCTATTATTGCTTTCTAATACTTTCACTTTCAGCCACTTCTCAACTTTTGACTTGCTTTCACCACTTTGCTTGCTTCCAAATTCCCGGATAGGTAAAGGGAGGCAATATGTATATGAGGGGCTAAGCATGATCAAGAAGAAGAAGAAGAAGAAGAATGAATTGCCTTGGTCTTTCCAAGAAGAACGTGAGAGAACTTATGCTGCGGTGTCAACCTTCAAATTCAACATAATTTGGATAAAAATAAAGTATTAAACATGCCAATAATTTCAAACAAAGCATTTAGCAACTTAAACATATCATAAAACATTTCAAACATATAAAGAATTTAAAACCAGTCAGTAAACAAGATCTTCACTGAGATCATATCCAGATAAGTAACACAAAAATCGTTTTTGAAAACTCTCAGTTAACCCACCTCGGTCGAGATGTTCTTGGTTCAACCGAGGTGAAACACCTCGTTTTGCCAGAACTGTCCCGGTCGAGGTCAAAAAAAATTTTTTTAAAACCATTTTTTTTTCGGTTTCGACGTTTTTCTCAATCAAATAACCTGTAAGTATGCATGCAATCTCAGATAAACATATAAATGCAGATAAAGCATGAATATGAAAATATCCGATACATCATAAGTCGAATAATACATCATAAGTCAAATAAGTCAGATAATACATCAACTACCCCATACTTGAGACACACTGTCCCAGTGGGTGTAAATAAAGTCTGAAAGAAAGGAGGACTCACCGGATAAAGAGCCGAACTGCATAAAAATAAAATAAATAAAATCCTGCAGCTCCTCAGTAGTCCTCCATCAGCGGGGCCCATGCTGTCTGCCAAAAATGTGGGTCGAAGACCGAAAACTGTGCAGACCATCTGATGCCCTGAGGCGCTGTCCGCTCCCAAGGCATAGCAACGTAGGGTGTAGTCAACCCACGAGGAACAAGAATCCGCCTCGTGATCATCTCCTGCAGACCCAGCGGCTTCGGAGCCGCAACCATGGTACACCTACTCAAATCCATATCCTGATACCTAGCGATATGGGTCACTATACCTCCGCAGCAAATATCACCCTTCCCTTTGGCCTTGATCCTGTGCAGATCCTCTGCCAGCATCAAGCCAAAGTCAGGGTATCCTCCCGTGACCATGCAGTATAGGGAGAAAAGCTCCCCCTGTCGGACCTTCTGGGGCGTCTCAGTACGCGCCAGAAGCATCTCACTGAAAACCCTGTGCACTAGTCTGAAGGATAAATGGTAAATAAGCTTCGCCCTGGAATCACCAGGGCGCCACCTGTCTGCATGACTCGTAATGTGGGCAATCTGACCCCAGAACTCTCTAGCTACAGCTCGGGTCGGGAAATCTACAGCGGTGGGGGTAGGGAAGCCAAAAATATCTCTCCAGTGGGCAAGAGGTACTATGTAGTTCCGGTTCATCAACCGGTATTTCACAGCCCCCTCTGTGGGGAGGTAAGTGAAGGAACTGACGAACTCGAGGGTAGGCTCGAGGTAAGCTGGGGCTCGGATCTCAGAAAACTGATCCAGCCCGACTGTGGCGATCATCCTGCTAAGCTCTCCATCTACATGGAGACAGTCAAAGGCAGAAACGTCCAGAAATCTAGGAGCGATAACTGGACGACTAGAAATGCGGTCATAATCTACCCGGTGTCTCTCATGGATCACCGGGATAGAAGGTCGGGATGAGGAAGAAGAAGGGGAAGGAGAGGATCTATCTCTAAGGGCCAGTAATCTATCTGAACTCATCTTCACAAATCAATCTGTCAGACCACCTCGGTTGCTGACAAGTCCCAGAAATCACCTCGGTCGAGGTGCAGACCGACTGGACCGAGGCGTACAGTTCGAATTTCCAAATCTCAGATTTCCAGTTCTTTTCCCCCTAAAATCACTACAATTGCTTCCTAAGGGGTACTTATTGGTTTCCTCGGCAGAATCAAGGGCAACCAAAGCCCAATAAACAGCAAACGAGGAGTTAGGGTTTTCGAACTTCGTTTACCTCGTTTCGGTCGAGAAAGCTCAAATTTCTTGCAGATCTGTGGTTGCAATCGACTCCTCTTCCCTTTAATTGCAGTTTCGGAACAGAAATCGTCGGAAAAGAGCGAGAAACGAGGGAGAACGAGGTGCTCTGTCGCCGCGGTCGAAATGGGTGAAAAATAAAAAGTGAAAAGTAATTTTCGCTTTTTATACCGTCGCGAGATCTGCTGTCACCTCGGTCGAGATGGTCTCGACTGGACCGAGGTGGTACGGACCGAGGCGGTTCTGCAGAAACCCTAGTCGCCTCGGTTGCTTCAAGAATCAACTCGGTCGAGGTGTTCTGACAGTGACCGAGGTGCCTCTTTCTTCTCAGAATCTCGAACTTCTCCCTTTCCTGGAGTGCTCCTTCCTGTTATCTGTCCAGAACGCCAAAAACAAAGCAAAGCAAAGCAAAGCAAAAACAAAAACTATCTAAACTAGACTAGAAAACGGGAAAGAAAGCAATACCTTGGGTTGCCTCCCAAGAAGCGCTTGATTTAAGGTCGCTAGCTGGACCATAATGCGTCTCAAAGGAGGTAGGAGGTTCCCTCACCCCATACTTCACCTCCATCGTGGGGTGAAGTAAGTAAGTCCATCAAACGCTCCAGAACGTGCAAGTGCTCGTCGGGGAATGAATCGTCTATGGGTGGGCTATCCGTCTCGCGGGAGGATTCCGGTAGCCGGCTGAGGTGGTCCGCAACTGAATTCTCGGATCCCTTCTTATCGCGGATCTCTAGGTCAAACTCTTGGAGCAAGAGAATCCATCGAATAAGGCGCGGCTTTGCATCCTTCTTAGCCAACAAGTAACGAATGGCTGCATGGTCGGTGTAGACAATGACTTTCGCCCCTACTAGATAGGAACGAAACTTCTCGAAAGCATATACAACCGCCAATAACTCCTTCTCAGTGGTAGCGTAGTTGCGTTGTGCTACATCTAGCGTCTTGCTAGCATAGTAAATGGCGGTGGTCCGTCCATCCTTCTTTTGCCCAAGCACTGCTCCTACGGCTACATCGCTAGCGTCACACATGACCTCAAAGGGCAAGGTCCAGTCAGGAGGTTGGATAATGGGAGCGGAGATCAACGCTTCCTTAATCCTGTAAAAAGCATCAAGACACTCCTGCGAAAACTCAAAAACAACATCTTTATTCAAGAGGTTAGTTAGAGGTTTAGAAATCTTGGAGAAGTCCTTGATGAATCTCCTGTAGAAACCTGCATGCCCGAGAAAACTCCTCACACCTTTAACAGAACAAGGAGGAGGGAGTTTCTCAATAGTCTCGATCTTAGCTCGATCGACCTCAATGCCTCGATTAGAAACGAGGTGTCCTAGCACAATGCCTTCATTAACCATAAAATGACACTTCTCCCAATTCAAAACAAGGTTAGTGTCTTCACATCTTTTAAGCACTAGAGAAAGGTTAGATAGGCAATCATCAAAAGAGGAACCATATACAGAAAAATCATCCATGAATACCTCCATGCAGAAAAACTTGTTCGCTCCAAACGGTGTGTGCAAGCTTTAAATTTATAACCCTAGACTTAAGCTTAAAACAAGGATGCGAACCCGCAGTGTACGGGTCAATCGTAGTAAAAGCAAGAAAATTCCAGGGGTCGATCACAGGGACTCGGTGAAACAGAGTCAATACGGTATGCTAATGTCAATTCTAACCACAAGAGCAATTTAACACAATCAAAGATGAATAAGAAGTCAATAAAGCAAACATGCAATTCTAGGGATTAAAGCATCAAGTTGTGGTTCCAACTCAAGATCTATAGATAAGCGGACAAAGCTGAGATTTTTGCGTGGGGAAGGTGTTACTAAAGTGGAGTAGATCACCGGGTAAGTCTCACTACACACTAATCCTAAACCGTAACTCCTATTACCGGGTAAGTCTCAAGGAATCAAGATAAAGAACTATAACCTCAAACTAACACACCATCTAAGGGAATAGAATCAACCTTTACCGGGTAAGTCTCAGGCTAACTCACAAAGATGGGATGGAAGCACACTCGAACCCCAATAAAGGATAAACCTTTATTACCTACACTTATGATCGTTAAAACACAAACTAAGGAATTACCGGGTAAGTCTCATCCTAAGCTTGCATTGAACCAGAAAGGTGTAATAAGAATAGGATTTAGCAAACTCTAACACTTAACTTTCTGTTTTAGGTCGGATAAGTCACCTCGGTCAGAAGAATTCCACCCCGGCCGAGATGTTCATCAACCGAACGAGATGCTTAGGGTTAAGGTTAAAGACTCGAACTTTCAGGATCCTACTGAAATCTAAGATTATTCTATCATTGTTTTTCCCACAACCTTCAGCCAATCACCCTAGAATCACACAAGGAAATTAGCCACTCATCATCATAATGAAAGTATTAAAATATATGGGAAGAAGGTGAATATTTGAACAAAGAAGAATTTAAGGAAAAGACTTCAATAATCTGAATCAAATATCACAACAAAGCGTTCCTTGGATAACAATCCAAAAAGACAAGACAACAATTGAGGGAATTGAAGACAATCTTACAAAACCCTTCAATAAAGCTATAAAAGCTATGGACTTCAATCTTCCTTCAACCTTCAAAAAGGTTCTTCGAATCTCTCCCAACTGGAGTAGGCTGCTGCTGCTGCGTCTTTTTCGGTGTAAGCGGGCTCTTGTGATCCCAAGATGATTGAATTATGGAAAATCCAACCCTTTATATAGGAAAAATACCCTCCAAAGATAAAATATCTTAGAAAGATCTTTTCCCATAAATATAGGTAAAATATAAGATCTTCTTCCATCTAGGAGCCAAGCCCAAAAATATAAGATCACCTTCCAAAGATAGAAGATCTCAGCCAAGAATAAAATATTCTCGCCGCGTCCTAGGTGTTCGCCTCGGTCGAGTCGGCGTCTCTGGATCACCTCGGTCGAGGTGAATCCGTGGTCAACCGAGGTGACTCACAACTGAATGTGAAATCTCTCAAAACTGGTCCAAAGTAAATCTTTAATCCATGGCTATGCTTCCTGGATGTAGCTCCAAATGACTAATGACTCCTTTTGCTCCTTTTTTATGCAAAACGTACCATATTACCTGCAATTACAACGAAACTAGGTGTAGACCTCGATTCTCGCAAAGATAGATGAAATGGTAATAGAATCACATATTATACATACAAACATGCAGATTTTTGAAGATAAAACGTCCAAACAAACCCCAAAATTTAGACTATAATTCATGCTATCAAAATACCCCATACTTAGCCCTTGCTTGTCCCCAAGCAAGTTCCGCATATAGAAGACAAGATAGAATGGATTATAAGTCAATAAAATCAATGAAAAAGTCTTTCAAAAACATTTTATGGTGTGCAACTATCATAGATCACTCTAAGAGAGTACTTCCTGGAAAAAACTCAATATGCTCAAAACATTTTATAAATATAGAAAAGTTGTTCATCTTTGCATAAAATCATAGATTGCATAATAATTCATAATTATCAAAATTAATCATGTATAATCCAGTTTAAACCACTAAGTCAATCAACAAGCTCAAGGTCTCAAGGGCTTCCCAAAAGAAAAGGTCAAGAAACGTGTAGGGTAGGGATGTATGTAAGGTAATGTGGTGCTAGAATCCGGGAAAATGATGAACTTCACTTTCATTTTGACTTGCAACATCTTCCACCAATAAGCTTTGCTTATTCCACACTTTTTCTTTTTACTTTACTTTTTGGGATGCATGGACAGAGGTGCACAATAACCGAAGCCTAGGAAATCTGCAATCATCAATTTCTCGAGATGCATCAAACCCTTGATGCACATACCATGACCCGTTAGGAATATCGCTCAATCCGACTTTGGCAAGACACAAACACCCGGCTATGTGAATGGTGCCGAGTTACTCATCTTCATGATTGACTTCCCCAAACCTATTATTGCTTTCTAACACTTTCACTTTCAGCCACTTCTCACCTTTTGACTTGCTTTCACCACTTCGCTTGCTTCCAAATTCCCGGATAGGTAAAGGGAGGCAATATGTATATGAGGGGCTAAGCATGATCAAGAAGAAGAAGAAGAAGAAGAATGAATTGCCTTGGTCTTTCCAAGAAGAACGTGAGAGAACTTATGCTGCGGTGTCAACCTTCAAATTCAACATAATTTGGATAAAAATAAAGTATTAAACATGCCAATAATTTCAAACAAAGCATTTAGCAACTTAAACATATCATAAAACATTTCAAACATATAAAGAATTTAAAACCAGTCAGTAAACAAGATCTTCACTGAGATCATATCCAGATAAGTAACACAAATCGTTTTCGAAAACTCTCAGTTAACCCACATCGGTCGAGATGTTCTTGGTTCAACCGAGGTGAAACACCTCGTTTTGCCAGAACTGTCCCGGTCGAGGTCAAAAAATTTTTTTAAAACCATTTTTTTTTCGGTTTCGACGTTTTTCTCAATCAAATAACCTGTAAGTATGCATGCAATCTCAGATAAACATATAAATGCAGATAAAGCATGAATATGAAAATATCCGATACATCATAAGTCGAATAATACATCATAAGTCAAATAAGTCAGATAATACATCAACTACCCCATACTTGAGACACACTGTCCCAGTGGGTGTAAATAAAGTCTGAAAGAAAGGAGGACTCACCGGATAAAGAGCCGAACTGCATAAAAATAAAATAAATAAAATCCTGCAGCTCCTCAGTAGTCCTCCATCAGCGGGGCCCATGCTGTCTGCCAAAAATGTGGGTCGAAGACCGAAAACTGTGCAGACCATCTGATGCCCTGAGGCGCTGTCCGCTCCCAAGGCATAGCAACGTAGGGTGTAGTCAACCCACGAGGAACAAGAATCCGCCTCGTGATCATCTCCTGCAGACCCAGCGGCTTCGGAGCCGCAACCATGGTACACCTACTCAAATCCATATCCTGATACCTAGCGATATGGGTCACTATACCTCCGCAGCAAATATCACCCTTCCCTTTGGCCTTGATCCTGTGCAGATCCTCTGCCAGCATCAAGCCAAAGTCAGGGTATCCTCCCGTGACCATGCAGTATAGGGAGAAAAGCTCCCCCTGTCGGACCTTCTGGGGCGTCTCAGTACGCGCCAGAAGCATCTCACTGAAAACCCTGTGCACTAGTCTGAAGGATAAATGGTAAATAAGCTTCGCCCTGGAATCACCAGGGCGCCACCTGTCTGCATGACTCGTAATGTGGGCAATCTGACCCCAGAACTCTCTAGCTACAGCTCGGGTCGGGAAATCTACAGCGGTGGGGGTAGGGAAGCCAAAAATATCTCTCCAGTGGGCAAGAGGTACTATGTAGTTCCGGTTCATCAACCGGTATTTCACAGCCCCCTCTGTGGGGAGGTAAGTGAAGGAACTGACGAACTCGAGGGTAGGCTCGAGGTAAGCTGGGGCTCGGATCTCAGAAAACTGATCCAGCCCGACTGTGGCGATCATCCTGCTAAGCTCTCCATCTACATGGAGACAGTCAAAGGCAGAAACGTCCAGAAATCTAGGAGCGATAACTGGACGACTAGAAATGCGGTCATAATCTACCCGGTGTCTCTCATGGATCACCGGGATAGAAGGTCGGGATGAGGAAGAAGAAGGGGAAGGAGAGGATCTATCTCTAAGGGCCAGTAATCTATCTGAACTCATCTTCACAAATCAATCTGTCAGACCACCTCGGTTGACTGACAACCCTCAGAAATCACCTCGGTCGAGATGCAGTTCGACCGGACCGAGGCGTAGCAGTGTCGATTTCTATTCTCTGATTTTCAGTTCTTTTCCCCCCAAAATCACTACAATTGCTTCCTAAGGGGTACTTATGCCTTTTCTCAACAGAAACAAGGGCAACCAAAGCCCAAATAGCAGAAAACGAACGAGTTAGGGTTTCGAACGTTTTTACCTCGTTTTGGTCGAATCGCTCAAATTTCTTGCAGATCTGTTGTAGTAATCGACTCCTCTACTCTTTAATCTCGGTTTGGAAGCGGAAATCTTCGAAAACGAGCGAGAAATGAGGGAGCGAGGCGATTCTGTGCGCCGCGGTCGAAACGAAGTAAAAAAAGTGAAAAGTAATTTTTTTTCCCTTTTTATACTGTTACTGGATCTGCTGTCACCTCGGTCGAGATGGTCTCGACTGGACCGAGGTGGTACGGACCGAGGCGGTTCTGCAGAAACCCTAGTCGCCTCGGTTGCTTCAAGAATCAACTCGGTCGAGGTGTTCTGACAGTGACCGAGGTACTTCTTTCTTCTCAGAATCTCGAACTTCTCCCTTTTCTGGAGTGCTCCTTCCTGTTATCTGTCTAAAACACCAAAAACAAAGCAAAGCAAAGCAAAAACAAAA
>BSUD01000003.1:41074278-41089391 GCA_033239045.1 Fagopyrum esculentum
GAAGTAAGTAAGTCCATCAAACGCTCCAAAACGTGCAAGTGCTCGTCGGGGAATGAATCGTCTATGGGTGGGCTATCCGTCTCGCGGGAGGATTCCGGTAACCGGCTGAGGTGATCCGCAACTGAATTCTCGGATCCCTTCTTATCGCGGATCTCTAGGTCAAATTCCTGGAGCAAGAGAATCCATCGAATAAGGCGCGGCTTTGCATCTTTTTTAGCCAACAAGTAACGAATGGCTGCGTGGTCGGTGTAGACAATGACTTTCGCCCCTACTAGATAGGAACGAAACTTCTCGAAAGCATATACAACCGCCAATAACTCCTTCTCAGTGGTAGCGTAGTTGCGTTGTGCTACATCTAGCGTCTTGCTAGCATAGTAAATGGCGGTGGTCCGTCCATCCTTCTTTTGCCCAAGCACCGCTCCTACGGCTACATCGCTAGCGTCACACATGACCTCAAAGGGCAAGGTCTAGTCAGGAGGTTGGATAATGGGAGCGGAGATCAACGCTTCCTTAATCCTGTAAAAAGCATCAAGACACTCCTGCGAAAACTCAAAAACAACATCTTTATTCAAGAGGTTAGTTAGAGGTTTAGAAATCTTGGAGAAGTCCTTGATGAATCTCCTATAGAAACCTGCATGCCCGAGAAAACTCCTCACACCCTTAACAGAACAAGGAGGAGGGAGTTTCTCAATAGTCTCGATCTTAGCTCGATCGACCTCAATACCTCGATTAGAAACGAGGTGTCCTAGCACAATGCCTTCATTAACCATAAAATGACACTTTTCCCAATTCAAAACAAGGTTAGTGTCCTCACATCTTTTAAGCACTAGAGAAAGGTTAGATAGGCAATCATCAAATGAGGAACCATATACAGAAAAATCATCCATGAATACCTCCATGATCTCCTCTATGTACTCGGAGAAGATGGCCATCATGCATCGCTGGAAGGTAGCGGGTGCATTGCACAATCCGAATGGCATCCTCCGATAGGCAAACGTCCCCCAAGGACATGTGAAAGTGGTCTTCTCCTGATCATCCGGATGGATAGGAATCTGGAAGAATCCACTATAGCCGTCCAAGTAGCAAAAGTGTGAATGCTGGGCCAACCGTTCGAGCATTTGATCAATGAAGGGAAGCGGAAAATGATCTTTCCTAGTAGCCGTGTTCAGCTTCCTATAGTCGATGCAAACTCTCCAGCCCGTAACGGTCCTTGTTGGGATCAACTCGTTGTTCTTATTCGTCACAACGGTCATCCCTCCTTTCTTCGGGACGACATGCACCGGGCTAACCCACTTGCTGTCCGAGATAGGATAAATAATACCTGCATCCAACAACTTAAGAACTTCCTTCTTCACAACCTCTTTCATGATCGGATTTAACCGTCTTTGAGGTTCCCGTGAAGTCTTATGATTATCTTCCATTAGAATTCTATGCATGCAGAAAGAAGGGTTAATGCCAATAAGATCGTCCGTGGTGTAGCCTATGGCTTTCCGATGCTTTCTCAGGACATGCATTAGCTTAGATAATTCAGAATCGGAGAGGGAAGCACTAGCAATAACGGGATAAGTAGAATCCGGCCCAAGAAAGATATACCTCAAGTGACTAGGGAGTTGTTTAAGCTCCACAACTGGGGGTGCTTTCTGGGAGGGATCTGTGCTTCCTCTTTCCAGTGAAGTGGTGTCAGAAACTGGACTATGTGCAGTCTCAGTTTGAATCGTCTCTCTGTCGACCTCGGTCGAGGCGCAAAGGCGTTGACCGAGGTGTTCTTCAGACGCCTCGCTCAGTCCAGAAAGTGCCTCGGTCGAGGTACTGCTACTGGATCCGAGGCTGGAAATCTTCGTTTCCTGGATCAGCTTCTCAGTCATGGCTCCTGGATCTTCTTCCAGTGCCTTCAGGCTCCGTATATCTGCATCACAAGAAGCATCTATACCTTCCTCCATTAAACTGAAGCTAATAACTCTTTCGAGTGGGTCATTAATAAGGATAGAGCTCACCAATTCTCTTGATTCTTCTTCATCGTAGATGTTGAAGATATCATCAGTTAGTTGCTCCCCCTTCATGGCTGCAAGTAGTGCGAACTCCACCTCATCGCCACCAACGTTGAATTTCAACTTGGCGTTCTTGCAATCCACATTGCAACCCGAAGTTGCTAGAAATGGCCTCCCGAGAATGATAGGAACAGGATAATCTGCGGGAATGTCAAGTACGACAAAATCTATGGGTAGATAGAAGTTACCTAACTTGACCGGAACGTCTTCCAAAATGCCCACGGGATGGGTGATGGAGCGATCCGCCATGTAAAGTCGAATCTTGACCGGCTTGGGCTCTCCAAGACCGATCTTAATGCATAGCTCCAGCGGAATGATGCTCACGCTGGCTCCTAGATCACATAGGGCTTCACAAGTGACATCCCCAACTTGAATGGGAATGCAAAATGAGCCGGGATCTCTCAACTTAGGTGGCATCTTCTCCTTCATGATCTTTATAAGCTCCGAAGACTTAGATGTCATCCTAACTTCACCAACATCCTCCAGCTTCCTCTTCCTTGATAGGATCTCCTTTAAGAACTTCCCGTAGGCGGGCATACCTAAAATAGCATCAAGGGAAGGGATATTAATATGGAGCTTATTCATCAAGTCAAGGAACTTACCAAAGTGCTTGTCAAGATGTGCTCTGGCTCTGGACTGGGGAAATGGAAGTGGTGGTTTATATGCAGGAGGTGGAACATAGGCTTCAGTTGTTCCTCCTGCTTTCTGTTGCACCGCCTCGGTTGGCATCTCGGTCGAGGTGTTCTTCGACTGGATCTGGACCGAGGTGGTCTGCGTCGAGCGAGGTACTGGATCTGTGGTTTTAAGTCCACTCCTCGTCGTGATGGCCATGCACTGGCCCTTAGGGTTAGTTTCCGTCTTTGCTGGAAGCTTCCCTGGATCTCTTGGCGCTTCATTCGCCCTATTAGCAAGTTGTTGTTCGAAGGACTTTTGGGCCCTCGAAAATGAAGTCATAGAATTCTCCATAGCACTAAGCTTGATCAAGATTGCCTCCAGGACTGCGTCCTTCTTTTCCGGCTGAGACGAACTTGATCCTTGCCCTTGGCTCTTCAATGGAGTAGAAGAAGAAGAAGGAGGAGAGAGGAAAGGGTTAGAGGAATCATTAGAGTTGGAGTTTGAATAATTGTTACCGTTGTTTTGGTTATTATTCGCTCTCCAATTGTTGCTATTGGATCCTCTATTGTTGTTGTAGTTGTTGTTTCGGGGTCCGTTGTTGTTGTTACGGTACCCGTTCTTGTTGTAGTTGTTGTTGTTCCTTTGCCCTTGCTCTTCCTTCTTAGTTTGAGCCATCAATAGCTCCTTCAATTGCTTCACGTCGTTCTTCAAGGACGTGAATTGGTTGTTGTTGGTTTGAGTCTCTTGAAAGTTGACTCTTTTAACTCCACCTTCAGCTCCCTGGTGGGTGTACTTCTCCATATGTAAGGCTTGCTTCTCAATGAAATCCCAAGCCTCGTCAACCGCCATATCCATAAATGTACCGGCGGAGAGTAGTTGGAGATTGAACTGGGTGTTTCCGTCCAGTCCTTTGAAGTAGATCTCCAACAACTCTATCTTCGGAATCCCATGATGTGGGCAATCCAAAAGGATATCTTTGAACCGCTCCCATGATTTGGACAAACTCTCCTTGTCCTTCATGATGAAAGCATTGATCTTCCCTCTCATTTCAGCAGTCTTTGAGGGGGGAAAGAATTTGGTCAAGAATTCCGTAGTCATCTCTTCCCATGTGCTGATCTTTCCTGCAGGAAGAGATTGATACCAAGTAAGAGCTCTATCTTTAAGAGAAAAGTAGAAAGGTCTTAGCTTGTAGTTGTTATTTTCAATTCTGGGAGGTCGCAAGGTCTCCATCAAGATCTCGTAGTTTTGAAGATGTTGATGCGGCGACTCCTTCTCTAGCCCTCCGAATTGACATTGGCGAATCATCGCTAGAACTTGTGGTCGAAGTTCGTAGTCATGGTCCGCTGGATCTCCTAGGTTCACTCCTGGACGCCTCAGCTGTTGATTAGGGTCCATCCTTTGACCTAGGGTTTGTGGAATTCCTGCAAGAAGAACATCTCGGACTGGCATCCGAAGTGGATGCACATCGGCCGGGGCGTCAGGAACTGGGACTTGCCTCGGTCGAGGATCAATTACTGGATCCTGCATCGGTCGAGGTTGAATCTGGTTCCGAATTGCTGCAATCTCAGCTTCGATTGCTGCATTCCTGGCCTGATTCTCTTCTTTTTCCTGCCTTAGTTCTTCTTTACTGAGACGTAGCTGCTCCTACGTCTCTCTCAATTGGGCCAAAAGATCGTGATCGTCTTGTTGGGCCATCTTCGCTTCTCTTAAGCGTCGTTTGTATGTCTTTTCTGGTTCGGGATCGTAAGGAACGATTTCCTTTCCAGTGCGGGTTCTTCGCATATACCTAAGAAAGAACCTGCAAAAGTCACTCAAGTAGAGTGGTAAGACAACACGGGGCAAATGCCCCAAGAGCAAACCGTACCGGCTCGGTCTAGACCAAGTCCCCGGCAACGGCGCCAAAAACTTGTTCGCTCCAAACGGTGTGTGCAAGCTTTAAATTTATAACCCTAGACTTAAGCTTAAAACAAGGATGCGAACCCGCAGTGTACGGGTCAATCGTAGTAAAAGCAAGAAAATTCCAGGGGTCGATCACAGGGACTTAGTGAAACAAAGTCCAGTACGGTATGCTAGTGTTGATGCTAACCACAAGAGCAAGTATACAATCAAAGATGAATAAGATGTCAAATAAGCAAACATGCAATTCTAGGGATTAAAGCATCTAGTTGTGGTTCCAACTCAAGATCTATAGATAAGCGGACAAAGCTGAGATTTTTGCATGGGGAAGGTGTTTCTAAAGTGGAGTAGATCACCGGGTAAGTCTCACTACACACTAATCCTAAACCGCAACTCCTATTACCGGGTAAGTCTCAAGGAATCAAGATAAAGAACTATAACCTCAAACTAACACACCATCTAAGGGAATAGAATCAACCTTTACCGGGTAAGTCTCAGGTTAACTCACAAAGATGGGATGGAAGCACACTCAAACCCCAATAAAGGACAAACCTTTATTACCTACACTTATGATCGTTGGTACACAAACTAAGGAATTACCGGGTAAGTCTCATCCTAAGCTTGCTTTGAACCAGAAAGGTGTAATAAGAATAGGATTTGGCAAACTCTAACACTTAACTCTCAGTTTAGGGTCGGATAAGTCACCTCGGTCAGAAGAATTCCACCCCGGCCGAGATGTTCATCAACCGAACGAGATGCTTAGGGTTAAGGTTAAAGACTCGAACTTTCAGGATCCTACTGTGATTAAGATCATTCTATCATTGTTTTTCCCACAACCTTCAGCCAATCACCCTAGAATCACACAAGGAAATTAGCCACTCATCATCATAATGAAAGTATTAAATATATGGGAAGAAGGTGAATATTTGAATAAAGAAGAATTTAATGAAAACACTTCAATAACTGAATCAAATATCACACAAAATCGTTCCTTGGATAATAATCCAACTAGACAAGACAACAAGGAAAAGAATTGAAGACAATCTTACAAAACCCTCCAAAAAGCTATAAAGCTATAGTCTTCAATCTTCCTTCAACCTTCAAAAAGGTTCTTCGAATCTCCCAAATTGGAGTAGGATGCGGCTGCTGCGTCGTATGCGGGATGTTCTAACTGTAAGCGGATTTCGATGATCCGAAGATGGGTGAATTGTAGAAAATCCAACCCTTTTTATAGGAAAATAAACCTCCAAAGATAATAAATCTTAAGAAGATATATTCCCATAAAAATAGGTAAAATATATGATTCTGCATATCTCCTTCCTTCTAGAAGCTCAGCCCAAAAATATAGGATCACTTTCCAATTTTAAAAGATCTCAGCCAAGAATAAAATATTCTCGCCGCGTCCTAGGTGTTCGCCTCGGTCGAGTCGGTGTCTCTGGATCGCCTCGGTCGAGATGAATCTCTGGGCAACCGAGGTGATCATAACTGAGTGTAGAATCTCTCAAAACTGGTCCAAAGTAAATCTTTAATCCATGGCTATGCTTCCTGAAGGATTCCTTTTTGCTCCTCAATGTAGCTCCAAATGACTCTTGACTCCTTTTGCTCCTTTTCGATGCAAAACGTACCATATTACCTGCAATTACAACGAAACTAGGTGTAGACCTCGATTCTCGCAAGGGTAGATGAAATGGTAGTAAAATCACATAATGTACATACAAACATGCAGATTATGAAAGATAAAACGTCTAAACAAACCCCAAAATATAGACTATAATTCATGCTATCAAAATACCCCATACTTAGCCCTTGCTTGTCCCTAAGCAAGTTCCTCATATAGAAATCAAGATAGAATGGATTATAAGTCAAGGAAATCAATGAAAAGTCTTTCAAAAACATTTTATGGTGTGCAACTATCATAGATCACTCTAAGAGAGTACTTCCTGGAAATTAAAAACTCAACATGATCAAAACATTTTATAAATATAGGAAAGTTGTTCATCTTTGCATAAAATCATAGAATGCATAATAAATCATAATTATCAAAATTAATCATGTATAATCCGATTTAAACCGCTAAGTCAATCAACAAGCTCAAGGTCTCAAGGGCTTCCCAAAAGAAAGGTCAAGAAACGTGTAGGGTAGGGATGCATGTAAGGTAATGTGGTGCTAGAATCCGGGAAAAGGATGAACTTCACTTTCACTTTGACTTGCAACATCTTCCACCAATAAGCTTTGCTTATTTCACACTTTTTTTTCTTTTTACTTTACTTTTTGGGATGCATGGACAGAGGTGCACAATAACCGAAGCCTAGGAAATCAGCAATCATCAATTTCTCGAGATGCGTCAAACCCTTGATGCACATACCATGACCCGTTAGGAATATCGCTCAATCCGACTTTGGCAAGACACAAACACCCGGCTATGTGAATGGTGCCGAGTTACTCATCTTCATGATTGACTTCCCCAAACCTATTATTGCTTTCTAATACTTTCACTTTCAGCCACTTCTCAACTTTTGACTTGCTTTCACCACTTCGCTTGCTTCCAAATTCCCGGATAGGTAAAGGGAGGCAATATGTATATGAGGGGCTAAGCATGATCAAGAAGAAGAAGAAGAAGAAGAATGAATTGCCTTGGTCTTTCCAAGAAGAACGTGAGAGAACTTATGCTGCGGTGTCAACCTTCAAATTCAACATAATTTGGATAAAAATAAAGTATTAAACATGCCAATAATTTTAAACAAAGCATTTAGCAACTTAAACATATCATAAAACATTTCAAACATATAAAGAATTTAAATCCAGTCGGTAAACAAAATCTTCACTGAGATCATATCCAGATAAGTAACACAAAAATCGTTTTCGAAAACTCTCTGTTACGCCCACCTCGGTCGAGGTGTTCTTGGTTCAACCGAGGTGAAACACCTCGTTTTGCCAGAACTGTCCCGGTCGAGGTCAAAAATTTTTTTAAAACCATTTTGTTTTTTTTTCGGTTTCGACGTTTTTCTCAGTCAAATAACCTGTAAGTATTTAGCAACTTAAACAAAGCATTTAGCAACTTAAACATATCAGAACTGTCCCCGGCAACGGCGCCAAAAACTTGTTCGCTCCAAACGGTGTGTGCAAGCTTTAAATTTATAACCCTAGACTTAAGCTTAAAACAAGGATGCGAACCCGCAGTGTACGGGTCAATCGTAGTAAAAGCAAGAAAATTCCAGGGGTCGATCACAGGGACTTAGTGAAACAAAGTCAAATACGGTATGCTAGTGTTGATGCTAACC
Source organism: Fagopyrum esculentum (assembly GCA_033239045.1). Lineage (NCBI taxonomy): Eukaryota > Viridiplantae > Streptophyta > Magnoliopsida > Caryophyllales > Polygonaceae > Fagopyrum > Fagopyrum esculentum. Next base: position 41,082,119 of record BSUD01000003.1, read on the forward strand.
ACAAGAGCAAGTATACAATCAAAGATGAATAAGATGTCAAATAAGCAAACATGCAATTCTAGGGATTAAAGCATCTAGTTGTGGTTCCAACTCAAGATCTATAGATAAGCGGACAAAGCTGAGATTTTTGCATGGGGAAGGTGTTTCTAAAGTGGAGTAGATCACCGGGTAAGTCTCACTACACACTAATCCCAAACCGTAACTCCTATTACCGGGTAAGTCTCAAGGAATTAAGATAAAGAACTATAACCTCAAACTAACACACCATCTAAGGGAATAGAATCAACCTTTACCGGGTAAGTCTCAGGCTAACTCACAAAGATGGGATGGAAGCACACTCAAACCCCAATAAAGGACAAACCTTTATTACCTACACTTATGATCGTTGGTATACAAACTAAGGAATTACCGGGTAAGTCTCATCCTAAGCTTGCTTTGAACCAGAAAGGTATAATAAGAATAGGATTTGGACAAACTCTCCTTGTCCTTCATGATGAAAGCATTGATCTTCCCTCTCATTTCAGCAGTCTTTGAGGGGGGAAAGAATTTGGTCAAGAATTCCGTAGTCATCTCTTCCCATGTGCTGATCTTTCCTGCAGGAAGAGATTGATACCAAGTAAGAGCTCTATCTTTAAGAGAAAAGTAGAAAGGTCTTAGCTTGTAGTTGTTATTTTCAATTCTGGGAGGTCGCAAGGTCTCCATCAAGATCTCGTAGTTTTGAAGATGTTGATGCGGCGACTCCTTCTCTAGCCCTCCGAATTGACATTGGCGAATCATCGCTAGAACTTGTGGTCGAAGTTCGTAGTCATGGTCCGCTGGATCTCCTAGGTTCACTCCTGGACGCCTCAGCTGTTGATTAGGGTCCATCCTTTGACCTAGGGTTTGTGGAATTCCTGCAAGAAGAACATCTCGGACTGGCATCCGAAGTGGATGCACATCGGCCGGGGCGTCAGGAACTGGGACTTGCCTCGGTCGAGGATCAATTACTGGATCCTGCATCGGTCGAGGTTGAATCTGGTTCCGAATTGCTGCAATCTCAGCTTCGATTGCTGCATTCCTGGCCTGATTCTCTTCTTTTTCCTGCCTTAGTTCTTCTTTACTGAGACGTAGCTGCTCCTACGTCTCTCTCAATTGGGCCAAAAGATCGTGATCGTCTTGTTGGGCCATCTTCGCTTCTCTTAAGCGTCGTTTGTATGTCTTTTCTGGTTCGGGATCGTAAGGAACGATTTCCTTTCCAGTGCGGGTTCTTCGCATATACCTAAGAAAGAACCTGCAAAAGTCACTCAAGTAGAGTGGTAAGACAACACGGGGCAAATGCCCCAAGAGCAAACCGTACCGGCTCGGTCTAGACCAAGTCCCCGGCAACGGCGCCAAAAACTTGTTCGCTCCAAACGGTGTGTGCAAGCTTTAAATTTATAACCCTAGACTTAAGCTTAAAACAAGGATGCGAACCCGCAGTGTACGGGTCAATCGTAGTAAAAGCAAGAAAATTCCAGGGGTCGATCACAGGGACTTAGTGAAACAAAGTCCAGTACGGTATGCTAGTGTTGATGCTAACCACAAGAGCAAGTATACAATCAAAGATGAATAAGATGTCAAATAAGCAAACATGCAATTCTAGGGATTAAAGCATCTAGTTGTGGTTCCAACTCAAGATCTATAGATAAGCGGACAAAGCTGAGATTTTTGCATGGGGAAGGTGTTTCTAAAGTGGAGTAGATCACCGGGTAAGTCTCAAGGAATTAAGATAAAGAACTATAACCTCAAACTAACACACCATCTAAGGGAATAGAATCAACCTTTACCGGGTAAGTCTCAGGCTAACTCACAAAGATGGGATGGAAGCACACTCAAACCCCAATAAAGGACAAGCCTTTATTACCTAAACTTATGATCGTTGGTATACAAACTAAGGAATTACCGGGTAAGTCTCATCCTAAGCTTGCTTTGAACCAGAAAGGTATAATAAGAATAGGATTTGGCAAACTCTAACACATTAACTCTCAGTTAAGGATCGGATAAGCCACCTCGGTCAGCCAGTTTCCACCCCGGCCGAGATGTTCATCGACTGAACGAGATGCTTAGGGTTAAGGTTAAAGACTCGAACTTTCAGGATCCTACTGTGATTAAGATCATTCTATCATTGTTTTTCCCACAACCTTCAGCCAATCACCCTAGAATCACACAAGGAAATTAGCCACTCATCATCATAATGAAAGTATTAAATATATGGGAAGAAGGTGAATATTTGAATAAAGAAGAATTTAATGAAAACACTTCAATAACTGAATCAAATATCACACAAAATCGTTCCTTGGATAATAATCCAACTAGACAAGACAACAAGGAAAAGAATTGAAGACAATCTTACAAAACCCTCCAAAAAGCTATAAAGCTATAGTCTTCAATCTTCCTTCAACCTTCCAAAAGGTTCTTCAACTCTCTCCCAAATTGGAGTAGGATGCGGCTGCTGCGCGTGTATGCGAGCCTGTTCCCAGCTGTAAGCGGATGTATGGATTTGTGGAAATCCAACCCTTTTTATAGGAAAAATAAACCTCCAAAGATAATAAATCTTAAGAAGATATATTCTCATAAAAATAGGTAAAATATATGATTCTGCATATCTCCTTCCTTCTAGAAGCTCAGCCCAAAAATATAAGATCACTTTCCAATTTTAAAAGATCTCAGCCAAGAATAAAATATTCTCGCCGCGTCCTAGGTGTTCGCCTCGGTCGAGTCGGTGTCTCTGGATCGCCTCGGTCGAGATGAATCTCTGGGCAACCGAGGTGATCATAACTGAGTGTAGAATCTCTCAAAAACTGGTCCAAAGTAAATCTTTAATCCATGGCTATGCTTCCTGAAGGATTCCTTTTTGCTCCTCAATGTAGCTCCAAATGACTCTTGACTCCTTTTGCTCCTTTTTGATGCAAAACGTACCATATTACCTGCAATTACAACGAAACTAGGTGTAGACCTCGATTCTCGCAAAGGTAGATGAAATGGTAGTAAAATCACATAATGTATATACAAACATGCAGATTATGAAAGATAAAACGTCCAAACAAACCCCAAAATATAGACTATAATTCATGCTATCAGATGGGTCAATGAGGTTGTGTATCGACTACCGAGAACTGAATAAGGTAACGATCAAGAACAAGTACCCATTGCCCCGTACTGATGTTGGATCAGCTGCATGGAGCTTTAGTGTTTTCGATGATTGATCTGAGATCTGGATATCACCAGCTGAGGGTGAGAGAGCAGGACGTAGCCAAGACGGCATTTCGGACCAGATATGAACACTATGAGTTTGTAGTGATGCCATTTGGGCTTACGAATGCGCCCGCAGTCTTCATGGAGTTGATGAACAGCATCTTCATCGACTTTCTAGACCAGTTTGTAATTGTCTTCATCGACGACATTTTGGTTTACTCCCGCAGTAGAGAGGAGCATGCAGGACACTTGAGGATTGTTCTTCAGTTCTTACAGGATAGAGAGCTCTACGCCAAGCTCTCTAAGTGCAAGTTTTGGATGTCCGTGGTAGCATACCTTGGTCACATTGTTTCAACTGAAGGGATCAAGGTAGATCCGGCAAAGATTGAGTCAGTAGCTTCTTGGCCGCCACCTAAGAACGTTAAGGAGGTTCGCAGCTTCTTAGGATTGGCAGGCTACTGATAACGTGATTTATGACGTTAGTATAGGCATTCATTTAGATAGTTTTTCCCGCTATTCATGCACGGTTTGGCATTAGTTCATGACGTTTACGCTCATTTCATACATATTTCTAGAAAAGACGTCTACACGAGCTTTTGTCGGTTTTGTAGGTATTTCGGGGATCTTTTGGACATTAATCGATACATTCGAGGGTCAAGCCTCATGGTGGTACACATCCAATGCTTTGAAGGAACATAATTGGAGCAATGAAGGACACAAGGACCCTTGTTGGTGCAAGCAATGGAGCAACTCATGGCTAGATGATCATAACAAGTTTCTGTTGAAGAAAATCGACCTACACTCAGGAAAATCGGACGATTTTTCTGTCAGGGTCGATTTTTTGGCCTTTGACAGCTTTTGCCACGTGTCCCACGATCTCTTTGCCCGGCCCTTGCTTCTTTGTGGAGTATTTAAGTGGTCCTACAGGCTGATTTGAGTATCCTTCTCCTTCCTTTGGACCCTTCTCCTCTAGATCTTCCCAAAAGACTCTTGGATTGTAGCCTCTCTTCAAGACACCCTTGTGGGTGTTCTTGAGAGAGATTAGTGTAGATTTCAATTTCGTAGTGAGATTTGAGTGATTTTTGTGAAGAAACTTGTTGAAGGTTGTAAGATCTGACTTGGAGCTACATTTGGTGTGTTGAAAGACTTGTTTTGAGCTCAAATGCAGCTAAGTTTCATTGCTTTCATTTCCTTACTTCATCTTCTTGCTATGGATTCAATGTATGCTTGTATGATGATTTTAGAACTTGAAATGCATGTTGTTGGCTAGTTTATTGTGATTCTGGAGTGATGGATTGATGGTTATAGCTTGGGTGATGATAGAATGGACTTACATGTTAGTTTAGGATGATTTTTGTGCCCGAAACCTAAACCAGAGGAGAAAAATCGACCTGTTCTTCACAGTAAATCGGCCGATTTTTGCTATGATCCACCCGATTTTTCCTTTTGTTGCTCTTTAATTGATGAATCTGTATGTTAGGATGTTAGAATGTTGAAATCCTAGTGTTTTTAGAGCATAATATAGCTTAGAGTGACCTAATGCTAGCAAACTAAGTGAGGAAAGAGACCTACCCGGTGATTTCCGATCTTAGATACCAAAGATGATGAACTCTAGGTAGTAGTGAGCCTCATAAGCCGCGATTGGACTGAGTGTGCTAGGATTGTTACTTGAGACTTACCTTTTCCGAGACTTACCCGGTAAGGAGAGGTTTGCCCCTTAAGTAGTGTCCGGTTTGTGTAGAATTCCCAACTTTACCTCCTTGAGACTTACCCGGTAATAGGAGTTTGCTGCGGGATTAGTGAAGCATGAGACTTACCCGGTAATTGCTTCCATTAGAGAAACACCCTTTCCCAACACCGCAACTTTGTCCTTAGAATCTTTAGAAGCTTGAGTCCAATGCCATAACCGGAAATCTTGACCTCTAGAATTCACTTTTCTCTCTCTGATCACATATCTTGTGTTTGTGTTGCTTGTTTATTTTGCTAGCTTGAGTTGTTAGTTTGATTCATTATCTTACTTGATTTGTGATCTTTCTTGATCACCACAAAAACCCAACCAAAAATATCGTGATTTTCATTTCTTTATTTCTTTCTCTTTTCTTAGACTAGATTCACACTATCTTTGATCATTGAATGACTTGATTTCGCCTCAGTCCTTGTGTTCGACCTCGGAATACTTTTCTTCCTACATAACGATCCGTACACTGCGGGTTTCGCTAGGTAGTTTAGGAGATTAGATCGAGTTTATAAATGTAAAGCTTTTTGTGCTACACAATCCTAGCGTAACAAGTTTTTGGCGCCGTTGCCGGGGACTAGGTCTAGATTGAGTCATTTGCTTTTGATCGTTTTTAGTGTTTATCTTCCTTGTTACTTTTGATCTTGTGTTGTTTTTGTCTTTGCCTTTTCATGTTTGCCATGGACGGATTGTACTTCCAAGACGACCTTGACGACATGGAGTATGAGGGATGGATGGAAAGCCATGATCTATGACCTCTCCATGATGAGTTTGAGTATTGGGAGGAGTTTAATGCCTATCATGAGTCCCATGATCAAGCTCACATGACTACATTGCCTTATGTGGAACCTCACCATCAACCTCACAATGATCGATTGGAGTCAATGCTAGAAGAAATGTTGAGGAAGATGGACAATCTAGAAAGCAACCTTTCTTCCATTTCGAGTGCACACGTGGTGCTTGTAGCGGAAGTATTTCAACAAGAGGAGGTTCACCATGAGGAGATCCAAGAATTACCCGATTCAACCATAACCAATAGAGACCTTGAGGAAGAGTTGAATGAAGCTCGGGAGCAATTGTGGCTAAGGGATTTAGCCCTGAAGGATGAAAGAAGATTGAATTTCGAGAGAGAAGAACAAATGAGGAGGGAGACTGAGGAGATTAGGCATGCTCTTATGCTAGGAGATTCTACCATCCTTCAAGGCTTACCTCCACCTCCTTCACCTTTGGAGGAGTGCAATGAAGTACTCTCACCCCCGGACATCCTTGCCATCAACCCTGAAACCACACTTGAAGAGCTCACGAGGGAGAGCCCTAAGTTAACTTCAACTACTTCCAATCCTTTCTTGCCTGCCCGGAGTACACACGAAGATTGGAGTCCCTTTCCTAAGGAGTATCCCATGTTGAATGATGGAGGCAAGCATGATGTATCCATGATGGTTATGAAGAACTTCAATGAAGAATTCTTTCCGAGAATCGACTTTCTTTGGATCATAGAGGATGAGGATGGCAAGCGTCTCACCGGTGTGACCGCGGAGTACCAATTGTCTAAGTATGGGGTGGCATCTATGGTTGCAACTCCATACTATCATCAAAGAAGCGGTGATGACGGAGTCTACTACTCACCGGTGAAGAGAGAACTTAAGGCTTATTTGGGCATCAAGTGGCCCTTGCTTGTCATCATGGATGCCGGAAAGCGATGGTTGCTTGGACTCCTCAAGCAAACCATGGTATTCGAGGTGGATTGACACATCCTTTGAGTTGGGTCAAGCTAATGACCTAAAAGAAGCGCTTCTTGGGAGGCAACCCAAGGGTAACAACTCTTTCCCTTTTCTCTTTCGTCTTCGTTTTTGCTTTTGTTTTTGGTGTGCTTTGTTTTTCTTTTGTGTTTTTGGGTGCTAGATCTTGTTGTTGTCATGTGTGATGAGATGCTGGAGGTCATGTGAAAACCTCATGGAACTGTTGAGAAGAAGGTGCAAGATCCGAGCACATGGACAAGGAAGAAAGCACCCAGGAAAATCGGACTGTTCCTCACAAAAATCGGCCGATTTTCCTGGGTTATGGGCCAATTTTTCCTTCTGTCAAGGAAAGTGATGATCTCCAATCAAGCATGGGTGGAGCGGACGTGGAACTTGGACGGCTTGTGGTGCCAAGCGCGGGTTCCGACACCATAATGAACATCAAGAGCTCTCTACCATCCTTGATCGATCATCCACCATCATCATTCGATGTGAACCGAAATACCAAAGCATCACCAATTTTACATTGTGAGGACTCTCTTTCACTTCTTTATTTAGTTTCCATATTGGGGACAATGTGTTTCTA
>BSUD01000003.1:41089401-41262216 GCA_033239045.1 Fagopyrum esculentum
CAGCTAAGTTTCATTGCTTTCATTTCCTTACTTCATCTTCTTGCTATGGATTCAATGTATGCTTGTATGATGATTTTAGAACTTGAAATGCATGTTGTTGGCTAGTTTATTGTGATTCTGGAGTGATGGATTGATGGTTATAGCTTGGGTGATGATAGAATGGACTTACATGTTAGTTTAGGATGATTTTTGTGCCCGAAACCTAAACCAGAGGAGAAAAATCGACCTGTTCTTCAAAGTAAATCGGCCGATTTTTGCTATGATCCACCCGATTTTTCCTTCTGTTGCTCTTTAATTGATGAATCTGTATGTTAGGATGTTAGAATGTTGAAATCCTAGTGTTTGTTGAGCATAATATAGCTTAGGGTGACCTAATGCTAGCAAACTAAGTGAGGAAAGAGACCTACCCGGTGATTTCCGATCTTAGATACCAAAGATGATGAACTCTAGGTAGTAGTGAGCCTCATAAGCCGCTATTGGACTGAGTGTGCTAGGATTGTTACTTGAGACTTACCTTTTCCGAGACTTACCCGGTAAGGAGAGGTTTGCCCCTTAAGTAGTGTCCGGTTTGTGTAGAATTCCCAACTTTACCTCCTTGAGACTTACCCGGTAATAGGAGTTTGCTGCGGGATTAGTGAAGCATGAGACTTACCCGGTAATTGCTTCCATTAGAGAAACACCCTTTCCCAACACCGCAGCTTTGTCCTTAGAATCTTTAGAAGCTTGAGTCCAATGCCATAACCGGAAATCTTGACCTCTAGAATTCACTTTTCTCTCTCTGATCACATATCTTGTGTTTGTGTTGCTTGTTTATTTTGCTAGCTTGAGTTGTTAGTTTGATTCATTATCTTACTTGATTTGTGATCTTTCTTGATCACCACAAAAACCCAACCAAAAATATCGTGATTTTCATTTCTTTATTTCTCTCTCTTCTTAGACTAGATTCACACTATCTTTGATCATTGAATGACTTGATTTCGCCTCAGTCCTTGTGTTCGACCTCGGAATACTTTCCTTCCTACATAACGATCCGTACACTGCGGGTTTCGCTAGGTAGTTTAGGAGATTTAGATTGAGTCATTTGCTTTTGATCGTTTTTAGTGTTTATCTTCCTTGTTACTTTTGATCTTGTGTTGTTTTTGTCTTTGCCTTTTCATGTTTGCCATGGACGGATTGTACTTCCAAGACGACCTTGACGACATGGAGTATGAGGGATGGATGGAAAGCCATGATCTATGACCTCTCCATGATGAGTTTGAGTATTGGGAGGAGTTTAATGCCTATCATGAGTCCCATGATCAAGCTCACATGACTACATTGCCTTATGTGGAACCTCACCATCAACCTCACAATGATCGATTGGAGTCAATGCTAGAAGAAATGTTGAGGAAGATGGACAATCTAGAAAGCAACCTTTCTTCCATTTCGAGTGCACACGTGGTGCTTGTAGCGGAAGTATTTCAACAAGAGGAGGTTCACCATGAGGAGATCCAAGAATTACCCGATTCAACCATAACCAATAGAGACCTTGAGGAAGAGTTGAATGAAGCTCGGGAGCAATTGTGGCTAAGGGATTTAGCCCTGAAGGATGAAAGAAGATTGAATTTCGAGAGAGAAGAACAAATGAGGAGGGAGACTGAGGAGATTAGGCATGCTCTTATGCTAGGAGATTCTACCATCCTTCAAGGCTTACCTCCACCTCCTTCACCTTTGGAGGAGTGCAATGAAGTACTCTCACCCCCGGACATCCTTGCCATCAACCCTGAAACCACACTTGAAGAGCTCACGAGGGAGAGCCCTAAGTTAACTTCAACTACTTCCAATCCTTTCTTGCCTGCCCGGAGTACACACGAAGATTGGAGTCCCTTTCCTAAGGAGTATCCCATGTTGAATGATGGAGGCAAGCATGATGTATCCATGATGGTTATGAAGAACTTCAATGAAGAATTCTTTCCGAGACTCGACTTTCTTTGGATCATAGAGGATGAGGATGGCAAGCGTCTCACCGGTGTGACCGCGGAGTACCAATTGTCTAAGTATGGGGTGGCATCTATGGTTGCAACTCCATACTATCATCAAAGAAGCGGTGATGACGGAGTCTACTACTCACCGGTGAAGAGAGAACTTAAGGCTTATTTGGGCATCAAGTGGCCCTTGCTTGTCATCATGGATGCCGGAAAGCGATGGTTGCTTGGACTCCTCAAGCAAACCATGGTATTCGAGGTGGATTGACACATCCTTTGAGTTGGGTCAAGCTAATGACCTAAAAGAAGCGCTTCTTGGGAGGCAACCCAAGGGTAACAACTCTTTCCCTTTTCTCTTTCGTCTTCGTTTTTGCTTTTGTTTTTGGTGTGCTTTGTTTTTCTTTTGTGTTTTTGGGTGCTAGATCTTGTTGTTGTCATGTGTGATGAGATGCTGGAGGTCATGTGAAAACCTCATGGAACTGTTGAGAAGAAGGTGCAAGATCCGAGCACATGGACAAGGAAGAAAGCACCCAGGAAAATCGGACTGTTCCTCACAAAAATCGGCCGATTTTCCTGGGTTATGGGCCAATTTTTCCTTCTGTCAAGGAAAGTGATGATCTCCAATCAAGCATGGGTGGAGCGGACGTGGAACTTGGACGGCTTGTGGTGCCAAGCGCGGGTTCCGACACCATAATGAACATCAAGAGCTCTCTACCATCCTTGATCGATCATCCACCATCATCATTCGATGTGAACCGAAATACCAAAGCATCACCAATTTTACATTGTGAGGACTCTCTTTCACTTCTTTATTTAGTTTCCATATTGGGGACAATGTGTTTCTATGTATGGGGTGGGGTTTTCATGATCACGTGCATGATTAGCATCTAGGATAGTTTAATATTGTCACATGTTTCATTACGTCTTGCATTGTACATACATATTTCGAAAAATCCAAAAAAATCAGAAAATTTTAAAAATTTTAGTGCTTCTAAGCTTGGGAATGACCCTTATGATGAGATTGTCTTGTGAATTGGCTATGGATGGCCTTATGTGTTGAGTTGATGTATGCATATGTGGACTTGAAGTACTTATCTTGAATCCCATGTGTGATTTGTGATCATGAATGTTTGCCTTGATTGGATTGAGGATTGAAAGTCGAAATTACATGCTAGTTCTTGCACATCATTTAGGAGTGATTAAGGCAATTCATCTTTCTTTACTTCTCATCTTGATCATGTTGTTTGAGCACCTCAATTGATGAAAAATTTGACATCTTTTGACCCATCCAGGAATAGGAGCATGCTAGTGTGTTGATGTGTGTGAAAAGTAAGTATGGGGTGAAGTTGTTGATGAATGAATGATGTGAATGAAGTGCTAAATTTGTTGTGAAAAGTGTAGAAAAACAATATGGGTTTGGGGACGTTGGTTTAAATGACGAGTAACTCGGCACCATTCACATAATCGGGTGTTTGTGCCTTGCCAAAGCCAAATAAACCGATAGTCCTAACGAGCTTTGGTATGTGTGCCCGGTGTGGATGCACCTCGAAAAATAAAAAAAACCCGAGGACGTGTAATCACCAAGGTTTCGGCTTTTGTACACCAATTCCATTGTCTCAAAAATAAGTGAAAAAGAAAAGAAAACAAAGAAAAGATGGAGAAAATTATACACTTGTTGGGAAGTTGAGCAAAAACGAAATTGTGGAGTTAGTTCCTTTCCCGGATTAGCATCACATGACCTAAAAATTCCCACCTAAGCACAACGTTTCTTAGCCTCTTCTTTCCTAAGTCCTTGTGACCTAAATGCATGTGTGTAAGACTTAGTGATCTAGATTGGACATACTCATGATCATCTTGACTTCTTCATTTTCACCTCTCATGCATGCTTTCTAGTTAAGTATAATTGTCTTTCCATGCCTTCATTCATTTGATGCATGATTGATTGTCCATTGCCATGAAACATGACTATGAAGGTGATCCAATGTTAGAAGCACAATTCCAAAAAGATTTTGTTGTTTTTCTGCATGCATAAATCATGTCATCTCTTAGTCTATAGTTGGGTCTTGCTCGGGGACGAGCAAATCTTAAGTATGGGGTATTTTGATAACGTGATTTATGACGTTAGTATAGGCATTCATTTAGATAGTTTTTCCCGTTATTCATGCACGGTTTGGCATTAGTTCCTGACGTTTACGCTCATTTCATGCATATTTCTAGAAAAGACGTCTACACGAGCTTTTGTCGGTTTTGTAGGTATTTCGGGGATCTTTTGGACATTAATCGATACATTCGAGGGTCAAGCCTCATGGTGGTACACATCCAAGGCTTTGAAGGAACATAATTGGAGCAATGAAGGACACAAGGACCCTTGTTGGTGCAAGCAATGGAGCAACTCATGGCTAGATGATCATAACAAGTTTTTGTTGAAGAAAATCGACCTACACTCAGGAAAATCGGACGATTTTTCTGTCTGGGTCGATTTTTTGGCCTTTGATAGCTTTTGCCACGTGTCCCACGATCTCTTTGCCCGGCCCTTTCTTCTTTGTGGAGTATTTAAGTGGTCCTGCGGGCTTATTTGAGTATCCTTCTCCTTCCTTTGGACCCTTCTCCTCTAGATCTTCCCAAATGACTCTTGGATTGTAGCCTCTCTTCAAGACACCCTTGTGGGTGTTCTTGAGAGAGATTAGTGTAGATTTCAATTTTGTAGTGAGATTTGAGTGATTTTTGTGAAGAAATTTGTTGAAGGTTGTAAGATCTGACTTGGAGCTACATTTGGTGTGTTGAAAGACTTATTTTGAGCTCAAATCCAGCTAAGTTTCATTGCTTTCATTTCCTTACTTCATCTTCTTGCTATGGATTCAATGTATGCTTGTATGATGATTTTAGAACTTGAAATGCATGTTGTTGGCTAGTTTATTGTGATTCTGGAGTGATGGATTGATGGTTATAGCTTGGGTGATGATAGAATGGACTTACATGTTAGTTTAGGATGATTTTTGTGCCCGAAACCTAAACCAGAGGAGAAAAATCGACCTGTTCTTCAAAGTAAATCGGCCGATTTTTGCTATGATCCACCCGATTTTTCCTTCTGTTGCTCTTTAATTGATGAATCTGTATGTTAGGATGTTAGAATGTTGAAATCCTAGTGTTTGTTGAGCATAATATAGCTTAGGGTGACCTAACGCTAGCAAACTAAGTGAGGAAAGAGACCTACCCGGTGATTTCCGATCTTAGATACCAAAGATGATGAACTCTAGGTAGTAGTGAGCCTCATAAGCCACTATTGGACTGAGTGTGCTAGGATTGTTACTTGAGACTTACCTTTTCCGAGACTTACCCGATAAGGAGAGGTTTGCCCCTTAAGTAGTGTCCGGTTTGTGTAGAATTCCCAACTTTACCTCCTTGAGACTTACCCGGTAATAGGAGTTTGCTGCGGGATTAGTGAAGCATGAGACTTACCCGGTAATTGCTTCCATTAGAGAAACACCCTTTCCCAACACCGCAGCTTTGTCCTTAGAATCTTTAGAAGCTTGAGTCCAATGCCATAACCGGAAATCTTGACCTCTAGAATTCACTTTTCTCTCTTTGATCACATATCTTGTGTTTGTGTTGCTTGTTTATTTTGCTAGCTTGAGTTGTTAGTTTGATTCATTATCTTACTTGATTTGTGATCTTGCTTGATCACCACAAAAACCCAACCAAAAATATCGTGATTTTCCTTTCTTTATTTCTTTCTCTTTTCTTAGACTAGATTCACACTATCTTTGATCATTGAATGACTTGATTTCGCCTCAGTCCTTGTGTTCGACCTCGGAATACTTTCCTTCCTACATAACGATCCGTACACTGCGGGTTTCGCTAGGTAGTTTAGGAGATTAGATCGAGTTTATAAATGTAAAGCTTTTTGTGCTACACAATCCTAGCGTAACAGCTACTACAGGCGTTTTGTTGAGGGCTTTTCAGTTATCGCCCGACCGTTCACTTCCTTGCTGCGGAAGTCTACGAGGTTCGTATGGTCTGAGTCGTGCCTGTAGAGCTTCGAGGAGCTGAAGAAGAGGTTGACCTCTGCTCCTATCTTAGCTCAGCCAGAGGGCATTGAGGATTTTATGGTTGACAGCGACGCATCCAAGCGAGGCTTGGGATGTGTTTTGATGCAGAGGGGAAAGGTGATTGCTTATGCGTCTCGACAGTTGAAGACGTACGAGTAGAATTACCCTACCCACAATCTTGAGTTAGCTGTAGTTGTTCATGCTTTGAAGATTTGGAGACAAGTATCTGTACGGAGCCACGTGTCAGAGTTTCACAGACCATAAGAGTCTGAGTACATATTCACTCAGCGGGAGTTGAATAACCGCCGGCGCAAATGGTTAGAGTTGATCAAGGACTTTGATCTTGAGATCTTATACCACCTGTTACGTCTAGGAATAGTGTGATCTACACGCAATAAGTCTTAAATTTATACTCGTTATATTTATCCTAACTCCTAGCGAACCCGCAGTGTACGGGACGTTTGTAGAAAAGTAAGTATTCCGAGGTCGAACACAAAGACTAAGGTGAAATCGTGTCAAACAATGGTCATAGATAGTGTGGATCTAATCTAAGAGAAGAGAAAGAAATAAAGAAAAGAAAATCCAAATGTTTTTGGTGGGTTTTTAGGTGATCAAGCAAGATCACAAATCGAACAAGATATCAAAACAAACTAACAACTCGAGAAAGCACGGCAAACGAGTAACACAAGCACAAGATATATGATCAATAGAGAAAAGTGGATTCTAGAGGTCAAGATTTCCGGTTATGGCATCGGACTCAAGGTTCTAAAGATTCTAAGGAAAAGCTGCGGTGTTGGGGAAAGAATTTTTCACTAATGGAAGCAATTACCGGGTAGGTCTCTCACTTCACTAATCCCGCATCAAACTCCTATTACCGGGTAGGTCTCAAGGGGTTAGAATAAGGAATTCCACACAAACTAGATACTACTTAAGGGGTAACCCTCTCCTTACCGGGTAAGTCTCGGAATAGGGAAATCTCAAGCAATAATCCTAGCACACTCGATCCAATAGCGGCTTATGAGGCTCGCTACTACCTAGAATTCATCTTCTAAAGTATCTAAGATCGGAAATCATCGTGTAGATCTCTTCCCTCACTTAGGTTGATAGTATTAGGTGATCCTAAGCTAAATTAGGCTTAATAAACACTAGGATTTAACAACCTAACACCCCAATCATACAGATTCATCAATTAAAGAGCAACAGGAGAATAAATCGGGCTGTTCTACACTAATTCGGCCGATCTGGTCATGAACAGGTCGATTTTTCTCACTGGTTTGGGTTTCGTGCATACAAATCATCCAAACTAACATATAAGTCCATTCTATCATCACCCTAGCCATAACCATCAATCCATCACTCCAGAATCACAATAAACTAGCTAATAATATGCATATCAAGATCCAAAATCATCATACAAGCATACATGGTGTTCATAGATGGATAATGAAGGATAAGCAAGTAAAATCAATAAATCTCAACTGAATCCAAGTTGTAGCAAGACTTACAAACTCTAGAATGAAGATTCAAAACGTTCTTAACAATCCTTGCAATTAGTTCTTCAATCCAAGACTACAAAATCACTCAAAATCACTCAAAACTCTTGGAATGGTGTTCTTCTTCTTCCTTCAATCCTTGAGAGCTTTTCTTCTCCTCCAATCTTCACCTCCAATGGATGAGCTGTGTATGAGAGTGTGGGAGAGGAGAGATTCCAAGATGCCCAGCAACAGCTTTGAAGGACCACTTATATTCTCCACCAAGAGCAAGGCCGGACAAGAGATCGTGGGACACGTGGCTTAAGCTGTCAAAGGCCCAAAAATCGACCCAGTAGGATTAAATCGGCCGATTTAGCTGCTAGTTGGTCCGATTTTCTTCAGCAGAAACATGCTATGATCGTCTAGCCATGAGTTGCTCCATTGCTTGCACCAATAGTGGTCTTTGTGTCCTTTGTTGCTCCAATTATGCTCCTCCTTAGCCTTGGATGTGTACCACCATGAGGTTTGGCCCTCGAATGTATCGGTTCATGTCCAAAAGACGCCCGAAATACCTACAAAGCAACGCACAAGTCCGTGTAGACGTCTATCTCGACAAAATACGTGAATTGAGTGCAAACGTCGTGAATCGGTGCTAAACCGTGCATGAATGAGTGAGAAATCTATCTAAATGATTACCTAAACCTAAGTCATAAATCTTGTTATCAAAAATACCCCATACTTAAGGTTTGCTCGTCCCCGAGCAAATTCTCAACTATAGACTACAAGATGACATGATTTATGTATGCAGAGAAATGGCAAAATCTTTTTGGGTTTGTGCTTCTAATTTTGGATCACCTTCATAGTCATGTTTCACGGCAATGGACAAGCAATCATGTATCAAACAAGTGAAAGCATGGAAAGACAATTACACTTAACTTGATAGCATGCAATGAAATGTAAAGATGAAGAAGTCAAGATGATCATGAGCATATCCAATCTAAATCACTTAGTCTTACACACATGCAAGTAGGTCATAAGGACTTGTGAAATAGGAGGCCAAGAAACGTTGTGATTAGGCGGGAATTTTCTAGGCTATGTGATGCTAATCCGGGAAAGGAACTAAACAACCACAACTTCACATTTCTTTTCAACTTCCCTCAAGTGTATATTTTTCTTCATTTTCTTTTCTTTCTTTTATTTTTGAGACAATGGCATTGGTGTACAAAAGCCGAAACCTTGGTGATTTGCCATCCTCGGGCTTTTTCTATTTTTCGAGGTGCATCCACACCGGGCACACATACCAAAGCTCGTTAGGACTATTGGTTTATTTGACTTTGGCAAGGTACCAATACCCGATTATGTGAAGTGTACCGAGTTACTTGTCATTTTAACCTAACGTCCCCAAACCTATATTTTTGTCTACACTTTCACAACAATTTCAGCATTTCATTCACAACATTCTTTCATCAACAACTTCACCCCACACTTGCTTTTCACACACATCAACACACTATCATGCTCCTATTCCCGGATGGGTCAAAAGAGGTTAAATTTATCATCAATTGAGGTGCTCAAACAACATGATCAAGATGAGGAGTAGAGAAAGATGAATTGCCTCATTCATTCCTAAATGATGTGCAAGAACTAGCATGCAATTTCGATTTTCAATACTCAATTCAATCAAGGCAAGCATTCATGATCACAAATCATTCATGGGATTCAAGATAAGTACTTCAAGTCCACATATGCTATCATCAATTTGACACATAAGGCCATTCATAGCCAATTCACAAGACAATTTTCATCATAAGGGTCATTCCCAAGCTTTAGAAGCACTAAAAATTTTTAAAATTTTTTGATTTTTTGGATTTTTCGAAATATGTATGTACAATGCAAGACATAATGAAACATGTGACAATATTAAACTATCCTAGATGCCAATCATGCAAGTGATCATGAAAACCCCACCCCCTACTTAGAAACACATTGTCCCTAATGTGTAAACTAAATAAAGAAGTGAAAGAGAGTCCTCACAATGTAAAATTGGTGATGCTTTGGTATTTCGGTTCTCATTGGATGATGATGGTGGATGATCGATCAAGGATGGTATAGAGCTCTTGATGTTCGTTATGATGTCGGAACCCACGCTTGGCACCGCAAGCCGTCCAAGTTCCACGTCCGCTCCACCCATGCTTGATGGAGATCATCACTTTCCTTTATACAGAGGAAAAATCGCCCCATAGCCAAGGAAAATCGGCCGATTTAGCTGATGAACAGGCCGATTTTTCTGGGTGCTTTCCTCCTCGTCCATGTGCTTGGATCTTGTACCTTCAACTGGTCCATGAGGCTTTCACATGACCTCCAACGTCTCATTACTCATGACAATCAACAAGATCTAGCACCCAAAAACACAAAAGAAAAACAAAGCACACCAAGAGTGAGATTAAACAAAAGCAAGAAAAAGAAAGGGAAAAATATGTACCAATGGGTTGCCTCCCATTAAGCGCTTCTTTAAGGTCATTAGCTTGACCAAATTCAGGAGCGTTTCAATCAAGGTGAAGCGGGGCAATCACTTCCACCGGGGCTTCCGGGATGTACTTCTTCAAACGATGCCCATTCACCTTGAAGTTACCACAATGATCTCCTATCTCTACCGCTCCATGAGGAAAAACTTTCTTCATAACATATGGCCCGGTCCATCTGGATTTGAGCTTTCCGGGGAATAGCCGCAGCCTTGAGTTGAAGAGAAGGACAAGGTCTCCTTCACTCAACTCTTTTGGGATAATCCTCTTGTCATGCCATCGCTTGGTTCTCTCCTTGTAGATCCGAGCATTCTCATATGCATCCAACCGGATCTCCTCAAGGGCGTTCATGTCTAGCAACCGCTTCTCACCGGCTTCCTTGAGGTCAAAGTTTAACCACCTTATAGCCCAATATGCTCTATGCTCCATCTCTACCGGAAGGTGGCAAGACTTGCCATAGACCAACTTGTAAGGAGTGGTGCCAATTGGTGTCTTGAAAGCGGTCCTATATGCCCACAAGGCATCATTGAGCTTCATAGCCCAATCCTTTCTCGTCCTTGATACCGTCTTCTCAAGAATGGCCTTGATCTCCCGGTTGGAGATCTCCACTTGGCCACTTGTTTGGGGATGGTAAGGTGTTGCCACCTTATGAGTCACCCCATACTTAGCCAAAAGTGCTCCAAAGTTCCTATTAGTGAAGTGCTTCCCTCCATCACTTATGATTAGCCTTGGTGTTCCAAACCTAGGGAAGATCACTCGGTTGAAGAACCGCACCACCACCTTGGCATCGTTTGTGGGAGAGGCGATTGCCTCCACCCATCTTGACACATAATCCACCGCCAATAGGATGTAGAGATTGCCACATGAAGAAGGGAACGGTCCCATGAAGTCCACACCCCATACATCAAATATTTCAACTTCTTGGATGTTGTTCAAGGGCATCTCATTCCTCCTTGAGATGTTGCCCGTCCTTTGGCAAGCATCACATGCCACTACAAAACCTTGCACATCTTTAAACAAGTTAGGCCAATAAAAACCGGATTGCAATACCTTTGCACACGTCTTGTGTGAGCTAGCATGGCCTCCACATGGTAAGGAGTGGCAATGCCGGATCACACTCTCTACTTCATCCTCCGGTATGCATCTTCTAAACACTCCATCCGGGCCTCTTTTGAACAAAAGTGGCTCACTCCAATAGTAATGCCTCACATCATTGAAGAACTTCTTTCTTTGGGCATATGTCAATCCGGGAGGCACTTCCTCACACACCAAGTAGTTCACAATGTCGGCATACCATGGCTCACTTCCTCTAGACACTTGGAACAAGCACTCCTCCACTATTTGCAATTGCTCATCCCGGAATGAATCATCAATCGGGATGTCATCTCTCTCAATCTCTAAAGGAGGTAGTCTACTAAGGTGATCCGCCACGGAGTTCTCGGATCCCTTCTTGTCCCGGATTTCCAAATCAAATTCTTGAAGAAGAAGGATCCACCGAATCAACCTAGGTTTGGCATCCTTCTTCGTAAGGAGGTAACGGATCGCAGCATGATCCGTATAGACAATGACCTTTGCTCCAACAAGGTATGACCGAAACTTCTCAAAAGCATACACCACCGCTAGCAACTCTTTCTCGGTTGTGGCATAGTTAAGTTGGGCATCATCTAGCGTCTTGCTAGCATAATAAATAGCATGAGTGCACCCATCTTTCCTTTGCCCCAAGACAGCCCCAACGGCTACATCGCTTGCATCACACATGATCTCAAACGGTAAGCTCCAATCCGGAGGTTGCATGATAGGTGCGGAGATCAAAGCGTTCTTCAACCTACAAAAAGCTTCAAGACAATCTTTGGAAAAGACAAATTCAACATCCTTCATTAGTAGGTTAGTAAGAGGCTTAGAAATTTTAGAAAAGTCTTGAATGAACCTCCGGTAAAAACCGGCATGCCCTAAGAAACTCCTTACCCCCTTCACCGAGGTAGGTGGTGGCAACTTCTCTATTGTTTCAATCTTGGCCCTATCAACCTCAATGCCACGGTTAGACACCAAGTGTCCTAACACAATACCTTCACTTACCATGAAGTGGAATTTTCCCAATTCAAGACAAGATTTGTCTCCTCACATCTTTGCAATACTAATGACAAGTTAGCCAAGCAATTATCAAAGGAAGAACCATAAACAGAGAAGTCATCCATGAACACTTCCATGATATTTTCAATGTATTCCGAAAAGATGGCCATCATACACCTTTGGAAGGTGGCGGGTGCATTACACAACCCAAATGGCATTCTCCTATATGTAAAAGTACCCCATGGACATGTAAAGGTTGTTATCTCTTGGTCATCGGGGTGGATAGGGATTTGGAAGAATCCACTATAGCCATCTAGGTAGCAAAAATGAGAATGTTGAGCTAACCTCTCTAGCATTTGGTCAAAGAAAGGAAGAGGGAAGTGATCTTTCCTAGAGGCCATGTTAAGCTTTCTATAATCAATACACATCCTCCATCCCGTAACCGTCCTAGTCGGGATTAGTTCATTGTTCTCATTTGTCACTACGGTCATCCCACCCTTCTTAGGTACTACATGAACGGGACTAACCCACTTACTATCCGAGATAGGGTAGATAATCCCCGCATCTAGCAACTTAATGATTTCCTTTTTGACTACCTCTTTCATTATGGGATTCAATCTTCTTTGATGTTCAATAGAGGGTTTATGATTATCTTCCATCATTATCTTATGCATGCACAAAGAGGGCTTAATGCCAACAAGATCATCAATGGTGTATCCTATTGCCTTTCTATGCAGTTTCAATTCATTCAACAATCTAGTAAGCTCATCATCATTCAAAGATACATTCACAATCACCGGATAAGTAGAATTTGAACCAAGGAAAGCATACTTTAAATGAGAGGGAAGAGGTTTAAGATCAAGTTGAGGAGGACCTTTTTCGGTTGGAGACGATCCATACAATGTAGGTTGAGATGATTGCAAAGCCATGGAATCCTCCTTGAAGTCCCTTGATGATTGCTCACACTCAAGTAATTGATGCTGAAAAGACTCAGGAAAATCGGCCCAGGAGGAAAAATCGGACGATTTATCTGGCAGTGGGTCGATCTGAGTTTCTGTTTTTGCAAAACTGGCTGAAATTTCAGCACAAGGACAAAAATCGGCCGATTTCTACCCTCTAGTCCGATTTTTCTGTCTGTTTTCCTCTTCTTCTAGCACTTCAAATCCAACACTTGGTAGCTCGTCCAATGCATTCAAGGCCTTGATTACTTCATTGCTACTCTCCTCAACTCCTTCCTCCATCAAGCTTGAGCTAAGAACCCTCTCAAGTGGATCTTTGAGCAAGATTGAGCTCACCACCTCTCTAGACTCCTCTTCTTTAACTATGTTGAATACATCCTCATCAAGGGTTGGCTCTTTCATCATTGTGGACAGCTTGAACTTGATGTTCTCTTCTCCAATGTTGAAGGAGAGAGTCCCATTCTTGCAATCTACTAGACATCCGGAAGTAGCTAGGAAAGGTCTTCCCAAGATGATAGGAACCGGATAGTCCGCCGGGATGTCCAAAACAACGAAGTCTATGGGCACAAAGAACTTCCCGAGCTGCACCGGAATGTCTTCCAAGATTCCAACCGGATGAGTGATTGAGCGGTCTGCCATGTAAAGGGTCATCTTGACTGGCTTCGGCTCTCCTAGCCCAACCTTTTTGCAAAGTGCAAGCGGAATGATGCTTACACTTGCCCCAAGATCACATAGGGCGTCATACTTCACTTCTCCAACTCCGATTGGCACACAAAAGGATCCCGGATCCATTAGCTTAGGAGGCATCTCCTCCTTCATCGTTTGAATCAACTCCGAGGATCTCTTAGTCATCCTTATCTCCCCATACTCCTCCAACTTCCTTTTGTTGGAGAGTATTTCCTTCAAGAACTTGCCATATGCCGGCATTCCTAAAATAGCATCCATGAACGGAATGTTAATATGCAATTTAGACATTAGTTCAAGGAACTTACCAAAATGTTTGTCCAAGCGACCCCTTGCTCTTGATTGAGGGAACGGTAGTGGTGGTTTGTATGGAGGTGGTGCCACATAAGTCGGCTCTACATCCTTGCTCTTGCCTCCATCTCCTTGCAAAGTCTCTTGCTCTATCACCACTTGCTTCCCCTTAGCATTATCTTTGGGCAAAGGATCCTTCATGCTTAACCCACTTCTTGTTGTAATAGCCAACACTTGGCCTCTTGGGTTTTCTTCGGTTCTTCCGGGAAGCTTTCCCGGATCTCTATGTGCTTCACCCGCCTTTTGGAACACTTGTGCTTCCAAAACCTCTTGAGCCTTAGAAATTGAAGTCACCGTGCTCTCAATACCACTCAACCTTCCAAGCAATTGCTCAAACATCATTTCGGTTCTATCTTTTGGAGGTTGAGTAAATCCGGGTGGAGGTTCTTGTGAAGCTTTTGGTGGTGGAGTTGTACTTGTGGAAGCGGGAGGGTTCAAGGCTCCATCCGGGTTAGAGTAGGAGAATCCCGGATGGTTGTGGTTGGGCCGGTAATTGTTGAATTGCCGGTTGTTGTTGAAGTTCCTTGGGCCTTGATAGTTGTTGTAGTTGCCCCTTCCCATGTAATTTACATCCTCCTCCTTGGAGGATAAGTTAGCTTGTGGAAGCACTTGAGGAGTTACTTGGTTCTTCAAAGTTGTAGCACACAACTCTCTCAAGGACTTCAATTCATTGTTGATGGCGTCAAGCTTGAAATTGCTCATGGTGACTTCACTCACCTCATATGCTCCCGCCTTTCTCCCTTCACTCTTCCTATGGTCGTATTTCTCAATCACTAGAGCTTGCTTCTCCACAAACTCCCAAGCATCATCTACATTCTTCTCCATAAAAGTCCCACCGGAAAGAGATTGGAGCTTGAATTGGCTATCTTCATCAAGTCCCTTGAAGTAGATCTCCAATAGCTCAATTTTCGGTATGCCATGGTGTGGACAATCTAGGAGAAGATCTTTGAATCTCTCCCAAGACTTGAACAAACTCTCTCTATCCTTCATCACGAAGGCATTGATCTTCTCTCTTAATTCGGTAGTCTTGGAAGGGGGGAAGAACTTAGTCAAAAACTCGGTTGTCATCTCCTCCCAAGTACTCACTCGCCCTTGTGGAATAGATTGATACCAAGCTAAGGCTTTGTCCTTAAGAGAGAAGGAAAAAGCCCTAAGCTTATGGTTGTTGCTCTCCATTCTTGGCGGTCTAAGAGTCTCCATCAAAATCTCGTAGTTCATCAAGTGTTGATGAGGAGACTCTACTTCCATCCCTCCAAATTGATTATGCCGGATCATTTGTAGAACTTGAGGGCGGAGCTCATAGTTGTGGGTTGCGGGATCTCCTAAGTTCACACCCGGACGGTGTGCTCTTTGTGCCGGATCCATACGTCTCCCTAGGGTTTGTGGCTCTTCAATGGCAATGGGAACAACCCTAACATTAGCCGCCGGCTACGGTTGTATCACCGGTGGTGGAGGAGGTGGAGGTTGTTGACGATTGAGCTCTCCTTGTACAAGGGCTTGCCTAATCTCATCAATCTCCCTCCTAGTTGTTTCTTGCCTCTCATTGGCAAGTCTCCTTTCTTCCTCTAAGAGCTCATCTCTTAGCCTTATTTGCTCTAAGGCTTCATCCAATTCAGCTTGGAGATCTCTTCCGGCCATCTATTTTCCCTTTTTGATGCTCTTGGATCTAGATCTAAGGGTTTTCTCCGGTTCGGGATCGAATGGAGCTAAATCCTTGCCACGAGATCTTTGCATACACCTAAAGAGTAAGAGATGTCCTGAAAAGCTAAGACACACACCAAAGAGAGATCAAAAGCAACAAGAAAGACCTACACTATAAACAATCACAAAAATGACTCAATCTAGACCTAGTCCCCGGCAACGGCGCCAAAAACTTGTTACGTCTAGGAATAGTGTGATGTACACGCAATAAGTCTTAAATTTATACTCGTTATATTTATCCTAACTCCTAGCGAACCCGCAGTGTACGGGACGTTTGTAGAAAAGTAAGTATTCCGAGGTCGAACACAAAGACTAAGGTGAAATCGAGTCAAACAATGGTCATAGATAGTGTGGATCTAATCTAAGAGAAGAGAAAGAAATAAAGAAAAGAAAATCCAAATGTTTTTGGTGGGTTTTTAGGTGATCAAGCAAGATCACAAATCGAACAAGATATCAAAACAAACTAACAACTTGAGAAAGCACGGAAAACGAGTAACACAAGCACAAGATATATGATCAATAGAGAAAAGTGGATTCTAGAGGTCAAGATTTCCGGTTATGGCATCGGACTCAAGGTTCTAAAGATTCTAAGGACAAGCTGCGGTGTTGGGAAAAGAATGTTTCACTAATGGAAGCAATTACCGGGTAGGTCTCTCACTTCACTAATCCCGCATCAAACTCCTATTACCGGGTAGGTCTCAAGGGGTTAGAATAAGGAATTCCACACAAACTAGATACTACTTAAGGGGTAACCCTCTCCTTACCGGGTAAGTCTCGGAATAGGGAAATCTCAAGCAATAATCCTAGCACACTCGATCCAATAGCGGCTTATGAGGCTCGCTACTACCTAGAATTCATCTTCTAAAGTATCTAAGATCGGAAATCATCGGGTAGATCTCTTCCCTCACTTAGGTTGATAGCATTAGGTGATCCTAAGCTAAATTAGGCTTAATAAACACTAGGATTTAACAACCTAACACCCCAATCATACAGATTCATCAATTAAAGAGCAACAGGAGAATAAATCGGGCTGTTCTACACTAAATCGGCCGATCTGGCCATGAACAGGTCGATTTTTCTCACTGGTTTGGGTTTCGTGCATACAAATCATCCAAACTAACATATAAGTCCATTCTATCATCACCCTAGCCATAACCATCAATCCATCACTCCAGAATCACAATAAACTAGCCAATAATATGCATATCAAGATCCAAAATCATCATACAAGCATACATGGTGTTCATAGATGGATAATGAAGGATAAGCAAGTAAAATCAATAAATCTCAACTAAATCCAAGTTGTAGCAAGACTTACAAACTCTAGAATGAAGATTCAAAACGTTCTTAACAATCGTTGCAATTAGTTCTTCAATCCAAGACTACAAAATCACTCAAAACTCTTGGAATGGTGTTCTTTTTCTTCCTTCAATCCTTGAGAGCTTTTCTTCTCCTCCAATCTTCACCTCCAATGGATGAGCTGTGTATGAGAGTGTGGGAGAGGAGAGATTCCAAGATGCCCAGCAACAGGTTTGAAGGACCACTTATATTCTCCACCAAGAGCAAGGCCGGACAAGAGATCGTGGGACACGTGGCTTAAGCTGTCAAAGGCCCAAAAATCAACCCAGTAGGATTAAATCGGCCGATTTAGCTGCTAGTTGGTCCGATTTTCTTCAGCAAAAACATGTTATGATCGTCTAGCCATGAGTTGCTCCATTGCTTGCACCAATAGTGGTCTTTGTGTCCTTTGTTGCTCCAATTATGCTCCTCCTTAGCCTTGGATGTGTACCACCATGAGGTTTGGCCCTCGAATGTATTGGTTCATGTCCAAAAGACGCCCAAAATACCTACAAAGCAACGCACAAATCCGTGTAGACGTCTATCTCGACAAAATACGTGAATTGAGTGCAAACGTCGTGAATCGGTGTTAAACCGTGCATGAATGAGTGAGAAATCTATCTAAATGATTACCTAAACCTAAGTCATAAATCGTGTTATCACCACCCGGGAAAGGCTAATGTAGTAGCAGATGCCCTCAGTAGGAAGACTTCCCGGGAGATGGCGATAGCTAGGCTGACAGCTCAGCCACAGTTACAGCGAGATTTGGCATGGCTAGAGATGGATATCTACTTCCAAGATTCCGACAGCCAGTTGTCTACCTTGGAGTTAGTACCTGATCTATTAGCCGAAATCCGACAAAAGTAGGAGAGTTGCCTAGCTTTGACACAGATCCGATACCTGATGTCTCGAGGAGAGGCACCATAGTTTGTAGTTGGTGCTGACAGAGTTTTGAGATGCCAGGAGCGTGTTTGTGTGCCGTCAGATCGAGAGTTGAGACAGAGGATCCTTCATGAGGCTCACTCTTCACCTTACTCAGTATACCCTGGTGCGAGTAAGATGTATCAAGATATCAGACGCTCTTACTGGTGGGGAGGTCTGAAGCCAGACGCCACGATATATGTAGCTCAGTGTGTGACCTGTCGGTAGGTCAAGATCGAGCATCATAGACCAGGAGGCGAGCTACACTCACTTCCCGTCCCTCAGTGGAAGTGGGAAGACATCTCTATGGATTTTGTGACTAGTTTGAGACCGAGTCGTGGTTTTGATGTTATCTGGGTCATTGTAGATCGACTGACGAAGACCACACGTTTCATTCCGATTAAGGAAACGTGGCCGGTGAGTCGATTAGGAGAGGAGTTCACGAGACAGATAGTGAGACTTCATGGAGTACCTAGGACCATAGTCTCTAACAGAGACAGACGGTTCACTTCGAGGTTCTGGCAACAAGTTCATGTCGCTCTAGGCACGAGTCTACAGTTCACTACTACTTATCATCCTCAAACCGATGGTCAGTTTGAGCGGACCATCCAGACTTTGGAGGACATGTTACGAGCCTTTGTGTTAAATTGGGGACAGGTGTGGCCAAATCACCTTCCCTTAGTGGAGTTTTCATATAACAACAGTTGGCATGCATCGATCAGGATGGCTCCTTATGAGGCTTTATATGGACAGAGATGCCGTACACTGTTGTGTTGGGATGAGCCTAGTAGTGTCAGCGGAGTAGCACCTGAGCAAATTCAGGATGACATGGCTCGAGTAGCAGTGATCCAAGAGCGGATGTTAGCAACACAGAGCCGACAGAATTCTTATGCAGATAAGAGGCGCAGACCTCTGGAGTTCAGAGTTGGAGCTCAAGTTTGGTTGAGAGTATCCCCGACACGAGGCGTCAGACGTTTCGGTGTCAAAGGTAAGTTGAGTCCCAGATATGTTGGACCGTTCGAGAATCTTGAGCGAGTTAGAGAGGCAGCATACAGACTTGCGTTACCACCGAGACTCGAAGGTGTTCACCCAGTTTTCCATGTGTCTCAGCTACGGGAGTACATACCTGACCCGAGACACATCGTCAGTCATGAGGATCTAGTGATCGAGCCAAACCACACGTTCGTAGAGCACCCGGTGGCTGTCTTAGACCGTAGTACGAGACGCTTACGTTCAAAGGACATACGATGATGAAGATACAGTGGTCGAGGCGAGGAGTTGATGAGGCGACTTGGGAGACAGAGGATAGTGTCCGGAGGAACTATCCAGAGTTTTACGCTGACCTTGTTGCACCGTTAGCTTAGCATGTTGTTTGGTTTTTCCTTTGTTGCGTTGTGAACGCTTTTGTGTGACGTTTTGTGCTACGTGCCCCGAGTGGGAATATATGAGCTTATTTATGTTTTTGTGTGTTGTTGTGACCGTTTGACTTTTGCAAATTTCGGGACGAAACTTCTTTTTAGGGGGATCTGATGTAAGATCCTAGGTTTTTGCCTTTACCGCCCCTGTGGTGAAGAGGGCCGCCCCTGCGGCTGTGAGATCCGCCCCTACGGATCGTGCGACAGATCGCGCCGATTTGTTTTCGTCGTTTTATCTTTCTTCCATAGATAGAATACCCGATATTCTATCTTATGGGCCGGTTTCCTTGTTTTCTTTCTAACCCTAGACGCCCTTTCCGTCTAGCGTTCCAGCCCTCCTATATATTCTCTTCCTTCTCTCCTTTTTCTCGTTCCTTGCTATCACCTTCAAACCCTAGAGAGCTGCAACCGTCCTTTGCTTCCTGCAACTTCGTTGAACGTGTAAGTTCTTTCCTTCCTGATCTTCCTCACGTTCTTACAGTGTTGCATGTCTTCTTCTGTTTTGATTTCTCCCTTGCGTTCCTTTCTTTTCTTCTTCTCCAAGGATCAAGCATGAGCCTTGATTCTTGTGGAGTGTTCCGTTGTTGACCTTTCTTTGTTCTCAGGCTCTTTGGAGTTGAGTCTTGACGTGTTGGAACCAAAGGATCGAGCTTTGGTTGCCCCTATTGTGAGATCTGTCGAAGAGAAGCCCGACAGTAGCTTCTGACGAAGATCCGCCCCTACGCCTGCACAGAGCCACCCCTACGCCTCTGTCACAGCCGCCCTTGCGTGTGCACAGAGACGTCCCTACGCCTCTGTTCAGCCGCCGCTGCGCATCTGTCTAACCGCCCCTGCGGTTTCTCTACAGTAACTCCCGTCTTTGGTGAGTTGCTTCCTTCTTTCCTTTCCTTGTTCCTTCCTTGGTTTCTTATGGTTGTTCCTTGTTCCCTTGAGTTGTTGTAAGACTAAGGTTGAGCCCTTAGCATGTGTTGATCTCTTAGAGATCTTTGAGACTAGAAGTCATAGACTTCTAGCAACCGTTCCGTTCCTGATTCGTGTTGCTTGTTCGTACAGGCTTTCCTTGCTCCTTTCCTGAGGGAAACTGAGCTTCCTTGTGCGTTTCTGAGTTGTTCGCTGATCTCTTATGTTACCTTCGTGTGAGGTAAGTCCCTTGGACTTACTTAGCTTCATTCCGCGTATTAGTTGGATTGTATTGGCTTGTTTGTGTTGCTATCATGTTTATAACGAATAATTGGAAATAGGATTCACCCTTATAACCTTAATTGGCCCAAGTGTATTATAACCGGGCGGTGACCACTTGTCTAGTTCTACAGGAGGCTAGAATGTGCTCTTGCAACCCAGACCCGTAGGTAACGGATAGTACTGATCTATTCCTATTGGTAGACAGAAGCAGATGCGAGTTTCAGGAGATTCTTGTGTGACAAAAGAAGTTGAATTAGTAATGGATAACCTTAATGAAAGATAATAACAGGTTGATGTGTGAGCATGCTATATGTTTTCTTTACCTTATGTGTGTTTGTGCCTTTACACTGTTGTTTATACCTAGAATGTTAGCTAACGGTTTATACCGTCGTTGTAGATGTTCCGCAGGTTCAGGATGCTGCTGATGATCCGGACGGTGTGGTCAGCCGGGGTTCCCGTACATTATAGGACGGGATTGGGTTTTTGTTTCGTTTGTTGTTTCCCTTTCGTTTTGACCCGGCTGTGGAGCTTTTGTGTTTTCTTCAGTTTGAACCTTTGGTTTTATATTGATTTTTGTTTTCATTCGTCTGTGCCTTGTTGTAAGATCCCTTTGTTGTTTCTACTCAGAGGGTCGGGACCCATTGTGCGGTCCTAGCCCGTAGCGCTTCAAGTTTCCAGAACTTGGGGTGTTACAACAAGTATGGGGTATTTTGATAGCATGCATTATAGTCTATATTTTGGGATTGGTTTAGACATTTTATCTTCATAAATCTGCATGTATGGATGTATATATTTGATTATATTTTTGTTTTGTCTACCTTTGCGGGAATCGAGGTCTACAGCTAGTTTCGTTGTAATTGTAGGGAAAATAACACGTTTTGGACCGAAATGGAGCTAAGGAAGCTAAGGAGTCATTGGAGCCACATTCTGGAGTATTGAAAAGATCTCAGGAAGCATGGAAATGATTAAGAAGATTGATTTTGGACCAAATTCGAGATGTTTTACATTTAGTTGAGATTCACCTCGTTCAGCTACAGTACCACCTCGACCGAGGTAATCTTGAGGAGCGTCCCGACCGAGGCGAACACCTTGTCGCCGGCGAGATCTTTATTTTTCGCTAAGATCTTCTATTTTTGAAAGAAGGATATCTTATATTTTTGGCTGGATTTCTGGAAAGAAGATATTATATTTTGCTGATTTATTTTGAGAGATATGGATATATTTTCTAGGAAATTATCTTTTTAAGATATCTTATCTTTGGAAGATAATTCTCCTATATAAAGGGTTGGATTTTCCACAAGTTCGGTCATGCTTAGAGCATCCAGCAATTGAAGGATTTTCTGAAGAGTTTGAAGGAAGAGTTGAAGGAGGTTTGAAGGATTGAAGTTCAAGAAAGGAAGGAATCATAGTTGGAGCTGGCTTTTTAAAGGAGTTTGTAAGATCTTCTTAGATTGCTTTTGGTTTGTTGTCTTTTCTGATTGTGATTTGAGGAACGCTGATTTTTTGTTTGATTCATTCAGTTATTGAGACTTTTGTGTTAAGGTTTTCTTGTTTGAGTATTGATTCCTTTCCTATTAATTTGATTATTGTTATCATGATGATTGTTGGCTAAGTTTCTTATGCGATTCTAGGGTGATTGGCTGAAAGTTGTGGGAAAGACGATGATAGAATGATCTTAATCCTAGCAGGATTTTGAAAGCTCGAGCCTTTACCTTAACCGTAGAACACCTCGGTCAGTCATTGAACATCTCGGCCGGGATGGAATATAACTGAGCTAGGTGAACCTTTCCTGAACCTTATCTGAGTTAAGAGTTTCTGTTTGCCAAATCCTATCCTTGTTATACCTTTCCTGGTTCAACGCAAGCCTAGGATGAGACTTACCCGGTGATTTCTTTGTTTGTTTACCCAAGATCATGAGTGTATGTAATAAAGGTTTATCCTTTATTGGGGTTTGAGTGTGCCTTCATCCCATCTTTGTGTGAGCTAGCCTGAGACTTACCCGGTAAAGGTTGATTCTATTCCCTTGGATGGTGTGTTGTTTTGAGATTATAGTTCCTTTCCCTAGTACCTTGAGACTTACCCGGTAAAAGGAGCTTTGGTCTGGGATAGTGAGTAGTGAGACTTATCCGGTGATCTATTCCCACGTTAGAAACACCTTCCCTAGCAAACCTCAACTTTGTCCGCGTTATCCTTTGAGATCTTGAGTCGGAACCACAACTAGATGTTTTAATCCCTAGAATCCGCATTCCCTTTATCTGACTTTATATCATCTTTGATTGCTTTAATTCGTAGTCATTAGCATGTTTGACAACCTGATTTTGTGATTTGTTTCACCATAGTCCTTGTGTTCGACCCCTGGAATTCTTGCTTTTATTACAATTGATCCGTACACTGCGGGTTCGCATATTGTTCAAGCATACTTCTTGGGTTATAAATTTTAAAGCTTGCACACACCTTTTGGAGCGAACACATATCACAATGCCTTATATCTACTATGATCATGTTTACTAACCACTCACGCTATCTTATGCGAATCGGACAATCCTGAATTTCCTGGTTTCCAACGATGGACATTTTGATGAAGATTTGTTGTTTTTAATGGTAGTCTTGAGTTTGTCTCATTTTAGTGAATTTGTTTCTTGTGATCATTGTTCTCCACTTTGTACAGCTCAACCTAGAAAATTCTTAATCACAAGTGCGTTATATCTATCATGATCATTGTTTGGATCAAAGGAAGAACTTATATATGGTGTTTGTTTGAAGGCTTTAAATAAGAATTGTTCATACCATGTTTAGAACTCCAAACCTAATTTGAATGAAGTTTTTATAAGGATCAAACGTGAAAATAAAGATTATTATATATTCAGTTAGAAGATTTTACATTCTTCTAGTTTTGAAAGTTTAAAAACGAGCATTCATGTTCCTTGAAATTTAGAACTGTTCATATATTCAAGGTCCATTTCGTGTTCTTGCTAATAAAAATTCATCTAGGTATTATTTTTTTGCTGGCAAATGCTCATTGTTTATTTTATTGTATGCCAATTGTTTATATTTGTTTATTGTTGTTCTATGCAATTTTGAAAATGTTTATAAAACTTATAGTACAAAAGACGTTCAAAATCTATTGCGTTCATCTCATGGTCTTCAAGTTAGTTATTAAAAGTTATGACAAACTAAAGTAACATGTGAAATCCTATCGAGAGGTACCATTGATAATAATTACTAATGATTTCCAATTAGTTACAGAATTTTAGGCCAAACAAATTTTGGTTCGTATACCTCCTTACATGATGTAGATAGTTCATGTCATTTTAAAGTATGTTTTATGTGTATTGGAACTTCAATCACGGGTTTCAATTATATGAGAAAGGTATTTAGTTTTCTATTATGTAGTTTTAATGATGTGAACACCATGTTAAACACCAAACAAAGGTGTTGTTATAGTCAACCACAACATCAAAACAATGTTGTTTTTGTTGTCAACAACACTTTAGTCACCAAAATTTATGTGAGTGTGTGTTGTCAACAACACAACAAACACCAAAATAGTGATGATGGTGCTGTCAACCACATTAAAAAAATGTGTTTGTATTGTCAACAACACCTCAAACACCATTAATATTTATGTTGATGTTATCACCATCCTTCTTCTAGTAAAAGTTATGATTTTTGAATCCTAACTAATGATGATTAAAGATGGTTAACTCAATCAATGATAATAATTGACCACTATTCGTGAATAGTGTGTAATTAACAAGTTCAAAGCTTAAGGGCACCAAGAGGAAATCCTCTAAAAAAAATTAGTTCAGTTACTAGGGAGGGAGTCTATTCTTTTTATATATTTTAAATAGTTAAATGATAAATGAATAACACATCCAATTGCCCAAGGTTCAATAAATCGGCCACAATAATTAAACTTTTATCAAAAATAATAAATAAAAAAGGAGAATTAACAATGTAGCGAAAAGAACAAAAAATTCAAGCAAGACCAATCAGCCTCCAAGGATTATGCCGAACGGTCTCCAATAAAAAAAACGACACTAAATAAGTAACAATAAGGGAGAGAGAAAAAATTGTAGATTTCGGAACCAAGATCAAATAATTCGAGGGTAGGAGAAACGGATAAGATAATCATTCAATAAAGAAATTCTAGAATCTAGATCACCACAACATGCAAATAATATAGATCTCAATTGACATTTCCACAATTGAATGTAAGCCTAGTTATGCGGGAAATACTTTCGTCCGATTGTCACGTGGTTAAGACTTTGCTTGGCATACATCAATGGTTGTCACCCCTGTTTATTATCGCGTTCCCAAGATTGCTGTAAGATCCCAGTTTTGGCTGTCACCGCCCCTACAGTGACAGTGGCCGCTCCAGCGGTAAGTATTGGATGTCACCGCTCCCGCGGTGACAGTGTGCCGCCTCGGCGGCTAGCCGCGGTCGCGGCAGGGAAACCGCCCCTGCGGTTTTGCCCAAATCGCCAAGATATTCTTTGCTTTTTTGTTCTATCTTGTTTCCGTTCATAGAAGATCCAATTTTATATCTTTGGGCCGGCTTTCCTTGGATCTTCTAACCCTAGAACGTCTTTCCTTCTTCTCTCAATCCTTCTCTATAAAATCCCGTCTTCTTCTTATTTGTCCCCCCTCTTACATACGTTTCCTTCAACCCTGAGAGTTGTAGCCATTTGTCCTTCCCGTGACCTTGTTGAACGTGTAAGTTCATCCTTCTTTGTTTCTTACTCACGTGTTAGGATCAAGGAATCGAGCCTTGGTGTCCTTGCTATGAGTTGCTGTCGAAAGAGGCCGACGTACTTTCTGTCACAAAAACCGCCCCTGCACCCTGTCCCTCTGCCCCTGCAGATCGTCTCCCCTGCGGTTCTTCCTGTAGTATCTCCGTCTTTGGTGAGCTGCTTCCCTTCCTTGATTCCCTCGTTCCTTCCTTGGTTTGTTCTTGTTGCTGTTAACCTCTAGGAGTGTTGTAAGACTAAGGTTGAGACCTTAGCTTGTGGAGATCTCTTAGAGATCATTGAGACTAGAAGTTATAGACTTCTAGCAATCTTTTCGTTCTTGATTCGTGATGCCTTGTGTGAATAGGCTTCCCTTGCTCCTTTCCTGAGGGAAACTGAGTTGTTCTCTGACCGTTTGAGTTACCTTCGAGTGAGGTAAGTCCCTTGGACTTACTTAGCTTCATTGCGTATATTGGTTTGAGTGTTTTGGCTTGTTTGTGTTGTTTATCGTTATAACGGATAACCGGAATAGGAATCACCCTTTTATAACCGTAATTGGCTCAAGTATATCATAACTGGGTGGTGACCACTTGTCTAGTTCTTCAGGAGACTAGGAGGTGCTCTTGCAACCCAGGACCGCAAGTAACGGATAATACTGATCTATTCTTGTTGGTAGACGGAAGCGGAGGCGAGATCATAGTTATTCTCGTGTGACAAAAGAAGTTGAATTAGTAATGGATAACTTAAAGAAAGATAATAACCGATTGAGTGAGAGCATGCTATATGCTTATATTACCTTATATATGTGTGTCTGTGTCTTAACAGTCTTTATGATATTTAGAATGTTAGCTAACGGTACCGATGTTGTAGATGCCTTGCAGAATAAAGGTGATGCTAAGTGATCCGGACGGTGTGGTCAGCCGGGGTTCCCGTACATTATATGACGGGATCGGGTTTATGTGTGTCTGTGTCTTTTAAGCTTCCCTTTGTTTAAACCTTTGTTTTTATATTGAGTTTTGGTTTTCATTTGTTTGTGCCCTGTTGTAAGATTCATTGTGTTGTTGCTACTTTGAGGGTCGGGACCCATTGTGAGGTCCTAGCCCGTAACGCTTCAAGTTCACAGAACTTGGGGTGTTACAATGTGGTATCAAAGGTCTAGGTTGGAAACAATGGCACTAGAAATCTTCTAAGATCAAATAAATAAATAAACAGAACCCGCAAGGGGTCCACGTTTTCAAAATGGGGTTTTTTATTTTAAACTTGTCGGTTTGGGATAGATGTACGGGCGACCACCACTA
This sequence comes from Fagopyrum esculentum, assembly GCA_033239045.1. Taxonomy (NCBI): domain Eukaryota; kingdom Viridiplantae; phylum Streptophyta; class Magnoliopsida; order Caryophyllales; family Polygonaceae; genus Fagopyrum; species Fagopyrum esculentum. The sequence goes on from BSUD01000003.1 coordinate 41,116,058, forward strand.
CCTCCGTGGACCTCAACAGTGTAGTTCTTTGATGTTTGGCCTTTATGTGCTTTTTTTGGATTTTTGCTTTAGTTGTAGCGTGGCCTTATATATCTATATATATCCTTATAGTAGATGACGCATACTAGAGCTACATGTTCTTTGGGGTGAAAAAGGGGTCGACCACCTCTTCCACCTGCAGTTCATGGACGAGGACGTGCAGAAGGACCTCCACTAGTTAGAGGTCGGGGCCAAGCCCCAGTTGCTGATCCGCTTACCGCTAAGGTTTTCGCCTAAGAAGTTGTCAAGATTGTTATTCCTGAAGCAGGGAATGAGACCGCTACTAGGTCCGAAGTGTAGAGAGCACAGTCGACCGAGACCGATCGAGTTTCCATCACAACATCCGCTTATCGAGACTATATATAGAGAGTCGATGAGGCTATTAGGACTACACCAGCACCGCCAGTACCCGTGAGACCAGTTGAGGATGTCAAGGTTTGGGATGAAGCAGGACCAGTGGTGGACCTTTGGCTAGACCATGTTGTTTCCACTTTGGAGTCGATAAGGAGCATTATTAAGGATCGACCGAATTCTAGAAAGGCTTCTCAAGTAGAAGGTTTTGAGAAAAGACAGAAGATTGGACCAGCCAATGCTGAAGCTAGAGCATTTGGGTTCGGGCGTAGTCAGACCCCAGGACGGTCTAGTTTCTACCTGACGAGGCAGAGTCCCAAGAGAGGATGGTAGTGTCATAACTACAGAGATATGGGACATATCCGAGTTGACTGTACGAAGGCCACAATGATTTGTTTCTCTTACGGCAAGTCGAGACACAGAGTTGCGTTTTGCCGTCAGGGCAAGGCGCTATCGCAACAAGGATCTTCACCCGCCAGTGTTGCAGGAGTTGGACAGAGGTCACAATATCAACAACAGCAACAACACAGAGTTCTTGATTCTACTGCTCCTTAGGGTTCTACTCCGGGACAAGGGAGGGGTAGAGGACGAGTTGGTGGTTCTGCAAATACCAGAGATGCATCACCTAGAGTTTATGAGCTGAGAAGTGTTGTGGAGCCGGCAGCACCAGCGACCACAAGTACCATTCATATTAATGGTTTTCCTATCAAAGTTCTTTTCGATACTGGTGCTATGCATTCTTTTATATATGATGCTTGCGTAGATAGATTGGCCTTAGTTACCGTAGAAGGTAGCCCCTTGTTTATAGGATTACTCGATGGGAGTAAGATTAGAGGTACACATGAGGTTTGCGATTGCCCTGTTAGATTGGGAGGTTGCGATTGGCCAGCTAACTTATTCGTCATGCACTTAGTACATAAAGAAGTTATCCTTGGCATGGATCAGATGGATCGAAATCGAGCACTTCTGGACATCGGCAAGAGGACAGTGATGGTAACTACAGATGCAGGCCATATGGAGATCTTCACAGGATGAGATCTTGGGAAGACCGGTATAGTCATCAATGCAGTTCGAGCTGCGAGACTTATCGGTCAAGGTTGCGAGGCTTTCTAGTGATATGCCATGAAGGATAGTACGAGTCCAACTTTGGAAGAGATCCTAGTAGCTTGCAATTTTTCCGACGTTTTTGGAGAGCCATCAGGTTTACCTCCACACAGGAGTGTAGACTTTGGCATTGAGCTAGAGCCCGGTACGAGACCGATCTCTAAGGCTCCTTACCGTATGGTGCCTATCAAGTTGCTTGAGTTAAAGAAGCAACTCGAGGAGTTAGCGGATAAGGGCTTCATCCTCCCTAGTGTATCTCCTTGGGGCGCACCAGTACTCTTCATCGGGAAGAAAGACGGGTCAATGAGGTTATGTATCGATTACCGAGAACTTAACAAGGTGACGATCAAGAATAAGTACCCATTGCCCCGTATCGACGATCTTTTGAATCAGTTGCATGGAGCTTCAGTATTTTTTAGGATCGATTTGATATCCGGATATCACCAGCTGAGGGTAAGAGAGCAACACATAGCTAAGACGATATTTTGGACCAGGTATGGCCACTACGAGTTTGTAGTGATGCCATTCGGGCTCACGAACGCGCCCGCAGTTTTCATGGAGTGGATTAACATCATCTTCATCGACTTCCTAGACCAGCTTGTAGTTGTCTTCATAGACGACATTCTGGTATACTCTCACAGCAGAGAGGAGCATGCAGGAAACTTAAGGATCGTACTCCAAGTCCTACAAGATAGAGAGCTTTACACCAAACTCTTTAAGTGCGAGTTTTTTATGTACGAGGTAGCATTCCTTGGTCACATTGTTTTAGCTGAAGGGATCAAGGTAGATCCAACAAAGATCGAGTCGGTAGCATCTTGGCCGCCTCCTAAGATCATCAAGGAGGTACGCAGCTTCTTAAGATTGGCGGGATACTACCGGCGTTTTGTTGAGGGCTTTTTAGTCATCGCCCGACCACTCACTTCCTTGCCGAGGAAGTCTACGAGGTTCGTGTGGTCCGAGCCGTGCCTGCATAGATTCAAGGAGCTGAAGAAGAGGTTGACCTCTACTCCTATCTTAGCTCAGCCAGAGGGCATTGAGGATTTTGTACGTGGTTTACAGCGACGCATCCAAGCTGGGCTTGGGATGTGTTGTGATGCAGAGGAGTAAGGTAATTGCTTACGCGTCTAGACGGTTGAAGACGTACGAGGAGAATTACCCTACCCATGGTATTGAGTTGGTTGTTGTGGTTCACGCTTTGAAGATCTGGCGGCATTATCTGTACGGAGCTATGTGTCAGATTTTCACAAACCATAAGAGTCTGACGTACATATTCACTCAGCGGGAGTTGAAACACCGCCAGAGGAGATGGTTGGAGTTGATCAAGGACTTTGATCTTGAGATCTTATACCACCCGGGGAAGGCGAATGTGGTAGTTGATGCCCTTAGTAGGAAGACTCTCCGGGAGATGGCGATCACTAGCCTGACAACTCAGTCACAATTACAGCGAGACTTGGCATGGCTTGAGATGGATATCCACTTTCCGGATTCCGACAGCCATTTATCCACCTTGCATGTGTTACCTGATATGTTTGTTGAGATCCGATAGAAGCAGGAGAGTTGGCCAACTTTGACACAAATCCAAGACCGGATGTCTCGAGGAGAGGTGCCTCAGTTCGCAGTTGGTGCTCATGGAGTTTTGAGACGCCAGGAGCGTGTTTGTGTACCCTCAATTCGAGAGTTGAGACAACGGATCCTACAGGAGGCTCAATCTACACCTTACTTAGTGCATCCTAGTGCACCCTAGTGCGAGTAAGATGTATCAGGATATCAGACGCTCTTTCTGATGGGGAGGTTTGAAGCCAGATGTCACGAGATATGAAACTCAGTGTGCAACCTGTTAACTGTTCAAGATCAAGCATCATCGACTAGGAGGTGAGCTACACCCACTTCCCATCCCTCAGTGGAAGTGGGAAGACATCTCGATGGACTTTGTTACCGGTTTGATACCGAGTCGAGGTTTTGATGCTATTTGGATCGTCGTGGACTGAGTGACGAAGACCGCATGTTTCATCCCGATCAAGGAGACGTGGCTGGTAAGTCGATTAGCAGAGGACTTCACTAAACAGATAGTGAGACTTCACGGAGTACCTAGGACTATAGCCTTTGACAGAGATGGACGGTTCACCGAGGTTCTGGCAGCAAGTGCATGCCGCCCTAGGTACGAGCTTGCAATTCACGACTGCTTATCATCTTCAGACCGATGGTCAGTCTAAGCGGACAATCCAAACTCTTGAAGACATGTTGAGAGCTTGCGTGTTAGACTGAGGACAGGTGTGGTCAGACCACCTTCCCTTAGTGGAGTTTTCGTATAACAACAATTGACACGCATCGATCAGGATGACTCCTTATGAGGCTTTATACGGACAAAGATGTCGTACCCCACTACGTTGGGACGAGCCTAGTAGTGCTAGCGGTGTAGCACCTGAGCAGATTCAGGATGACATGACTCGAGTAGCGGTGATCGATGAGCGGATGTTAGCAACACATAGCCGACATAAGTCTTATGCAGATAAGAGGCGCAAGCCTCTAGAGTTCAGAGTTGGAGCTCAAGTTTGGTTGAGAGTATCCCCGACACGAAGCGTCAGATTTTTTGGTGTCAAGGGGAAGTTGAGTCCCCGATACGTCAGACCGTTCAAGATTCTAGAGCGAGTTGGAAAGGCAACATATAGACTTGCTTTACCACCGAGGCTTGAGGATGTTCGCGCAGTTTTCCATGTGTCTCAGTTACGAGAGTACATACTGGACTAGAGACACGTCGTCAGTCATGAGGATCTAGTGGTCGAGCCAGGCCATACGTTCGTTGAGCACCCGGTTGTTGTCTTAGATCGGATTACGAGATGCTTGCTCTCGAAGGACATACCGATGATGAAGATTCAGTGGTCGGTGCGAGGAGCTGATGAGTCGACTTGGGAGACAGAGGATAGTATCTAGAGGAACTATCCGGAGTTTTACGCTGATCTTGATGCACCTTTAGCATAGCGTGTGTTTTGGTTTTTCCTTTGTGGAGTTACGTGCGCTTTTGTGGCATTTTTAGTTACGTGCCCCAAATGGAATATATGAGTTGTGTTCAGCTTTTCCGTGTTGTTGTGCGATCTTTCAGGTTGTTGCAAGTTTTGAGACGAAACTTCTTTAGGGAGATCTAATGTAAGATCCCAGTTTTTGCTGTCACCGCCCCCACGGTGACAGTGGCCGCTCCAGTGGCAAGTCTTGGCTGTCACAGCCCCCGCGGTGAGAGTGAGCCGCCCCGGTGGCTAGTTGCGGTCGCGGAAGGGCAAACCGCCCGTGCGGTTTTGCCTAAATCGCGAAGATCTTCTTTCCTATTTCGTTCTATCTTGTTTCCCTTCATAGAAAATCCAATTTTATATCTTTGGGCCGGCTTTCCTTGGATCTTCTAACCCTAGAACGTCTTTCCTTCTTCTCCCAATTCTTCTCTATAAAATCCCGTCTTCTTCCCGTTTTTCCCGCCTCTTGCATACGTTTCCTTCAACCCTGAGAGCTGCAGTCGTTTGTCCTTCCTGTGACATTGCTGAATGTGTAAGTTCATCCTTCTTTGTTTCTTCCTCACGTTCATGAGTTGTTGCATGTCTTTCCCTTCTGTTTCAATTTCTTCCTTTCTTCTTCTCTTTTCTTCTTCTCCAAGAATCAACTTTGAGTCTTGATTCTTGTGGAGCGTTCCGTTGTTGATTCGTCGTTGTTCTCAAGCTCCATTGGTTAAGTCTTGACATATTAGGATCAAGGAAGCGAACCTTGGTTTCCTTGCTGTGAGTTGTTTTCAAAGGAGCCCGACGTAGTTTTTGTCACAAAAACCACCCCCGCGCCCTGTCCCTCCGCCCCTGCAGATCGTCGCCCCTACGGTGCTGTCCAGCCGCCCCTGCGGTTCTTCCTGCAGTATCTCCGTCTTTGGTGAGCTGCTTCCCTTCCTTCCTTCCCTCGTTCCTTCCTTGGTTTGTTCTAGTTGTTGTTAACCCCTGGGAGTGCTGTAAGACTAAGGTTGAGACCTTCGCTTGTGGAGATCTCTTAGAGATCATTGAGACTAGAAGTTATAGACTTCTAGCAATCTTTTCGTTCCTGATTCGTGATGCCTTGTGTGAACAGGCTTTCCTTGCTCCTTTCCTTAGGGAAACTGAGTTGTTCTTTGACCGTTTGAGTTATCTTCGAGTGAGGTAAGTCCCTTGGACTTACATAGCTTCATTCCGTATATTGGTTTGAGTGTTTTGACTTGTTTGTGTTGTTTATCGTTATAACGGATAACCGGAATAGGAATCAGCCTTTTATAACCATAATTGGCTCAAGTGTATCATAACCGGGAGGTGACCACTTGTCTAGTTCTTCAGGAGACTAGGAGGTGCTCTTGCAACCCAGGCCCGCAGGTAACGGATAGTACTGATCTATTTCTGTTGATAGACAGAAGCGGAGGCGATATCATAGTGATTCTCGTGTGTCAAAAGAAGTTGAATTAGTAATGGATAACTTAAAGAAAGATAATAACCGGTTGAGTGCGAGCATGTTATATGTTTATATTACCTTATGTGTATTTGTTCCTTTGCAATCTTTTTGATATTTAGAATGTTAGCTAACGGTTTATACCGATGTTGTAGATGCCTTGCAAAATATAGGTGCTGCTGATTTATCCGGACGGTGTGGTCAACAAAGGTTCCCGTAAGTTATAGGACGGGATAGGGTTTATGTTTATGTTGTTGCATTCCCTTTTGTTTTGAACTCGGTTGCAAGTCTTTTAATTAAGCTTCCCTTTGTTTTTATATTGAGTTTTCATTTTCATTTATTTGTGCCTTGTTGTAAGATCCGTTGTGTCGTTGCTACTCTGAGGGTCGGAACCCATTGTGAGGTCCTAGCCTGTAACGCTACGAGTTCCTAGTACTTGGGGTGTTACAATGAACTCGTAGCGTTACAATGGCTCTTATTCTTCCCATCAACCTCAGTATGGAGACATGCGTGACTCGGCTCTCGCATTTTTCATCTACACCTTGAAAAAAATATAGCAAATGAAGATTCAAACTCAACTATCACATTTTACAAGGAACAATCCAAATCCTACCATAACTAATATAGAAGCACATCCAACAGTTATAAAATCAACTTACCATCATCTCTCAATGTAGTTGAGCTCTCAAAACCCTAGAAAAGATGAGAATTATTTTGGCATACCTGAATAATAATCAAAAGCTTAATTGATGCGATAACGAGCCAAACGGTCGCCCAAGAGGGGGTCGACTGATCGGCTTGTGTAAAAAAACTCTTTAGTGTTGATGTTGGCTCTTATAATCATGTGTAGGTCATATGCAGGTAGAAATTCCAGGTGTCCGAATAGTCTATGCCCTTCGATCGATCTACACGCTTCCCGTGGTGTTCTTCATCTTTACTCTCAAATTAAAGTCATTTTCGTCTCGACTTTGAATTTTTTTACAATAGGGAGATCCTTAGTGTGTATGAAGTTATTCTGTCACAAATAGCTCTAATTAAGCTCCATAAATGCTAGAATAACTAAAATTACATAAACTAACCAGTGATATCCGAAACACTAATATGAAGGAAATTAGGAATTAGACCAATAAGCTATGTTATTATGCCCAAAGAGTAAAGTAATGGAATATATGAGGGTGAAAAAAAAAATTCTAATTTTATTGATATAAGTACACCAGATCAGTTTCCAATAAAATGAATGAAAAAAGTTATCTCCTTTTGATCTAGTCCAAAATCCCCGTGGATAGCAATGCTTTCTAAGAATATCTCATTACAATTGGTGAACAACGGTGATGCAAAAACTCGATTAACCATGACCCAAACTAAGACTTTGCTTCTTGTAAGATGTCAAAGATAGATTATATGCTCCAAAGATGATTCAAAATGTAATGCCTCTAAAACGGGATAAGCACTACATCGTCAGAAGCCTTGGACGAGGACTCCCTATGACTTATATGAAGGATATATATATATATATATATATATATAACACAAAACATAACTTGCCAATGATAGAAAGTACTAAATCCAAAAGATGTCCCATAACGTCAACCGTAAAAGGGTTCGAAAACACAATACCAAAACAACCATAATGGTAAAACTCAAGGTCAACAACAATCCGAGTTTAGAAAAGTAAATCAACCCAAAAGATACAGCCAAGTTAGGAACAACTTCTAACTTCTTGCTATCTTCTGTGAGTCCACCATCACACCTTCAGCCAAAATCACATGGTCAAAGAACGCTACTTCTAGTAGCCAAAACTGACATTGGGAGAACTTGTCCCTTCTCAAATCTTCAAAGACAATTATGAGATGAACTTCATGTTCCTCTCGACTTCTAGTAGCCAAAACTGACATTGGGACAACTTGACATACAACTGGTCGAGTAGGTCACCAATCCGTGGCAAAGGATACTTATTCTTTACCGTTATCTTGTTCATCTCATGATAATCAATGCAAAAACAGAGATAACCATCTTTCTTTTTTACAAACAACACTAGTGCTCCCCATGACAACGCACTAGGTCTAATGAAACCCTTATCGCCAAGTTCATGCAATTGCTTCTTCAATTCATGCATCTCTACAGGTGTCATTTTGTACAACTCTTTGGAGATTAAAGTTGAGGTAGACTTAACATCAATGGCAAACTTTACATCCCAACGTAGTGGAAGTCCCGATACGTCATCAGGAAAGACATTGGGAAACTCACTGACAATCAGAATCCATGATAACTCGGGTTCCTTCTTTTCTTTTCCCATCAAATAACATAAGAAACCGAGACAACCTTGTCTTAATAATCGACAGGTGGTCATGTCATTAATGATTTGCCCGATAAGTTGGGGTGACGACCCTCAAACACATGTATTGTTCCTTCTTCATCTATGACGGTGATCGTTCCCTTTCAAAGATCCATCACGACTGCATGATGTACAAGTCAAATCATACCCAAGATCATATCATAATGCCGTACGTCTACCATGATCATGTTTACTAACCACTCACGTCTCTTATACGGATTGGACAATCCTAAATTTCTCGGTTTCCAACAATGGACATTTTGATGAAAATTTGTTTTGTTTAATGGTAATCTTGATTCCGTCTCATTTAATTGGATTTGTTCCTTGTGATCATTGCTCTCCACCTTGTACGGCTCAACTAGACCTGTACAAAGCCGGGCTGGCCCGTCCAGCCCGCCCGCCCGCCCGGGAAAAAACATGGGTATGAGCACCAAGTTTGGCTCATTCGGGCCTGGCCCGGCCTGACCCGCATTTTGATGGGACGGGTACGGGTAAACATTTTGGCCCGGGGGCTATCCCGGTCCGACCCGTATATAATTTTATACATATAATATTTATATATATGTGTATATAATTTATATTGTTTTGAGTGTTACATATTCTGATTGTTCATTTAGTTTGTTTGGATTATTTTGTCGAGTTATATTCGTTTGTAACACAAAATTGTAGTACTAACTTGACTGCAATTATACTTATTGTTTTTTAGGTATTTGGACTTGTTCATTTTTGTGTGTTGATTGTTATTGAACTTGTTGGTAGTGCACTATGCAAGTATAATTGGATTAAAAGTGTGTATTAAGTTCATTATATTATTTTTTTTAACGATAAATTCCGAGAAAAACACACAAACAAGTACACACGGGCCGGCCCGATAGCCCGTCCGCTTTTTACATGGGTGGACATGGGTAGCGTTTGGGGCCCGGCCCGCACTTTCTGGGTAGAGTTTTGAGGTATTGCCCGGCTCGAACCCGGCCCGAGCCCGAATTTGTACACGTGTAGGGTCAACCTAGAAAAATCTGAATCACAAGTGCCTTAGAAATTATATAGTTTAATGGGGTTACAGATTTTAATGATCATGTAATACATGCCTCGGCGTAACGTGTACACGAAGCGGGTGCTTCATAACGATAGTAAACTCCTGCTTCTCCGACAAATCCACCGGAGACTCGGCCGATTCCGTCCACTCAAACTTCCATACCAAGTTGGCCACAAAATACTCAAGATGAAGCATCGCCAAGTTCAAGCCAGGACAAATTCTCCGCCCTACTCCAAATGGCATCATCTTGATCTCCCTGCTACCTGTAATGTCCACGTCACTCCCGATAAACCTCTCCGGCCTGAACTCCATTGGATCCTCCCATACTTCCGGGTCCCACCCCATCTCCGCCACCATGAAGTTCACCACCGCATCCTTTGAGATCCTGTATCCCTCTAATTCCACTTCTCTCGTTACTGCGTGTGGTAGCACAAAGTGCCCTGGCGGATGCCGCCTTAGCCCCTCCATAACCACAGCCTTCAGATACTCCATATTTGCTAAATCCTCTTCTGTGATCTCATCTGCGTTTGGCCCTACAACACTCAGGATTTCACTCAACACCTTGCTCTGGATCTGCTGGTTTTTTACTAAATTCGCCATTATCCATTGGATTGCTGTGGACGTTGTGTCGGTGCCAGCGTTTAGGAACTCCGAGCAAGCAGATACGATCTCCTCGTCTTTCATCTTTCGCTTTATCGTTCCACCATTTTCGTCTTCTTCGGGAAGTTCTAGATCCAGCAGGGAGTCGACGTAAGCCGGTACGGCGTCGTTTGGTTGCTTCCCCTTCCGCGCTTTGATTAGAGGGATGACGACGTCGTTTAGCGATTTCCTTATATCATAAAGCTCTCTCCACCTATTGCGGAAGATAAATCGAGCAATGGATGGATAGAAATTGAGGATCTGGAGACGCCTGGAGTCTACGAGCAGGCGGTGGTGGACGGCTTCAACCTCGCGGATCTGGTTCTCGTCGAGGCGATCGCCAAAGCACATGAAGCAGAGGAGGCAGAACATCGCATAGCGGAGGTGATCGATGACGACGACAGGCTGTTGGGGGTCTCGGAGCCGTTGGATGAGTATAGTTAGCATCCAGGAGCGTGCGGCGGAGAAGGATTTGACCCTGGATGGGTGGAGGATATGAGATGTGAGGTTCCGGCGAAGGATTCGCCACTTGTCTCCGTAGCCGTTAGAGTTGATGTTGTGCTGGTTGGCGCTGATGATCTTTCCGGTGAGAAGAGGCTTGGGACGATCGGCAAAAACGGCGCCGTTCTCGACGAGTGCTTTGTGGGCGATGGAGCGGCTGGCGATGAAGATAGCTGGCCTGGAGGTGATTCGGAGAGTTACGATTGGGCCGAATTTGGAGTGGAGAGAGCGGAGAGTTTCTTCCACCTCCAGAGAGGATTTGCGGAGCCATAGAAAGCCGGAAAGTAGGGGGAAGGAGGAAGAAGGGGCCTCCGGCGGGAGGGGTAGTTGGTCGGAAACGGAAATCGTTTTGTGAGGGGAAACGGCGATGCCGATAATAGCTTTGAGGAGAGCCGCTAGGCAGAGTGAAACAACCAGTATGAACCAAATCTCCATTTTTGTAGGATGGGTATATCTCTTGTGCTCCTTCCGTGAGTTTATATAAAAAATTTGTGGTGAAATCTTGCATAATAAGAAAAGTAAGGTGATGAGTGATGAGATAAGTACGTAGTCCTTTTAAATTGAAGAAAACAAGTAACGGAAGATGTTATGATTTGTTATATATATTTTTTGTGATTGAAATTGGCCATCGCAGGTGATGGGTATTGGCCAGTGCGTATGTGGTGGAGGCCACCTCTGAACAAGTCCTACAACATCACAAATGATGACGGAGATATTTTCATCAGTTTCTTTAGGTGAATATTATATTGGTTAGCATTGAGATGACATGGGTTTGGGTTTTGGTCTGCAACATTGATGTTGTGCACGCAGTTGCTACAATTTACAGAAGAAAATTAGGAAGACGAAACACATGTTGGATGTGTTTGGAAATAGGCGGGTGGGTAGATCATAGATGGACGCAAGTGCAACAATAAGAGAGATGAGCATTAGCCGGAAAGAACACTCCTACACTCCAATTGCTCAGTACTGATATGCAAATTGTCATTTCTCAACAATACCAACAATAAGAGGAGGCCCCATTTTGCAAATGGTGTTGCTTGCCTTGTCGTTTGCTCATCCTAGATTTTAGACAAAGAAAAGGGTTCATTATTAGACACCTAGATAGTCTTTTACAATTAATCTCTTTTAAACATATGTGTCCTCTTATTCTATATCAGTATGTATGTTTTGGTTATTTTTGATAAATGGTATCAACTAGTTATCCGATTCTTCGTACTGATATGATTTCTGTTTGGGGGCAGGGTTGCATTTGTTAGCCAAACTTGTTTCGTATTAGCCTTGGAAAGTATTAAAATAGACGTATCAACTAGATTTGATCCAATTAGTTTTTCAATGTAGACAACAAGTAAATGAAAATGATGATACTCCTGCATTTTGCAACTTGATGATTGATCCATATATATGGAGTGAATCGTGTGAGAGTTGGTTAAGTAAAACAAACTAGACACCCTAAATTATGATGTAAAAGATTTAATAAAAAATTATAAAAAAATTTACCATGTAAGTCAACCTTCTCTCCTATCTCAATTTAATTATTTTCCTAATTAAAGATTTTAAAAAATATGTTGCTACGTCAAATTAGAAATGAGATAATAATTGATCATAAAATCTCTCTGTAATTATTTTCCTAATTAAAGATTTAAATAAATCTGCTCCCTAATTATTTATTTATTATAATTAATGAAATATGTTGTTATTATTTATTTTATGTGGTACAAGTGTTTGTCATTTTGACAATGTTTGGTACACAAATCCGTTATTTACACAAGGTTTGGTTACACAAGTCTTTTATGTATTAACATTGTGTAATTGAAATTATGTATTAACGTTGTGTAATTAAAATTGTGTATTAATACGGTGTATCATCAAAAGAATAATAAAGTTTAATTAGTCCATCTAGTATAAGGGTGAGAGGGAGGGTGAACTCATCCACTGTTCGAATCCTACATTTGACACAATTCACAAATATTTTATTTATTATAAATAAGAAGAGAGAGAACTCTAGGCCTTTTTTAGTTAATGGTAGGTAAAAATAATTTACCCTTCTATTTAAAAAATAATAATTGATGTTTGTTATTTGCTATATAAGTATAAGTTTTAATTTTAATTACTGAATTTGTTTTTTATTTTTTATTTTTTATTTCTTTTATTTTTCATTCCAGAATTTTTTCATACCAGAATTTTTTAATACCAAAATTTTTTTCATACCAGAATTTGTTCATACTAGAATTTGTTATACCAGAATTTGTTATACTAGAATTTGTTATACCAGAATTTGTCATACCAGAATTTGTCATACCAGAATTTGTCATACTTGAATTTGTCATACCAGATTGCCATACAAAAATTTCTCACATGCTCTACATACCAGAAATTATGATATCAAACATTATCATACCAGAAATTATGATACCAGAACAAACAATTACTTAGCTACTTGATTATAACATGGATTAATATGATAATTTGAATCCATTTGAAGGGCCTCAGTTGGTGCAATACAATGCAATGAAGAAGATTGAAGCAACCATCAAAACATAAGTTTCTCCACTGTCATAATTTTATTTTTAATTACTGAATTTGTTTTTTATTTTTCTTTTTTTTTTTTATTTTCTTTTTTTATTTCTTTAATTTTTCATTCCAGAAAATTTTTCATACCAGAATTTTTTCATACCAGAATTTTTTAATACCAGAATTTTTTTCATACCAGAATTTGTTCATACCAGAATTTGTTATACCAGAATTTGTTATACTAGAATTTGTCATACCAGAATTTGTCATACCAGAATTTGTCATACTTGAATTTGTCATACCAGATTGCCATACAAGAATTTCTCACATACTCTACATACCAGAAATTATGATACCAAACATTATCATACCAGAAATTATGATACCAGAACAAACAATTACTAAGCTACTTGATTACAACATGGATTAATATGATAACTTGAATCCATTTGAAGGGCCTCAGTTGGTGCAATACAATACAATGAAGAAGATTGAAGCAACCATCAAAACATAAGTTTCTCCACTGTCATAATTTTATTTTTAATTATCTAGTTGGGAATAAATACATACGAACAAGTGTTTGTAATTGAGCATGCAGTAAACGAGTATTGAGTTATTGAAATCAATGAGAATATGGCAATCTCTAACCATGTAATTTAAACAGGACTCTTCATTTACTACTGAAGTTGTAAACGTATTTTAATTAGGCTGAATATAAAATGTGTTAAGAACATGCACGAGCAATAATAAGCCTTAGACCTAGTCAACATTTATTCAATACAAAGAAACCTTCATATATATGTAAAGGAGAAGTGCATCCCAACTACAGTAGACGTGCAGTATAGGGCAGCGAGTGAGGACATTGCACGCACATGCCACACTCATCCTACAATGAGTGACAATCAGGGGAGTGCTTAGTAAGAAAAGGTGAATACCAACAAGCTGCCCTCCATTTAGCTTTGTGTATATACTTCTCATAACTTACCTAAATCTTAGGTGTGTGAGCTCCCTCCTTCCTCCAGATAAGGCTCTGATGGTGATGTAAACGCCGGGTTCAAAGGGGGCGACACGGAGGAGGACGGAGAAAATCTCTTTTGACAGGAGCAATGACTCCCGACACTAACTCCTCTACAGACGCCGGCGGTATATCTTCCGAGGGAAGATGATGAGTAAGCTGAGAAGGTTGTTCTTCGACTGTTGGTTCTGGTGGAGGAGGTTTGACCATGGTGGAAAACGACGTGAAACTGCAAATCGAGATTGCAACCACCAGTGATTTGTCATTCAACATCACTAGTGATTTGGATGCAACTAGATCTAGATCCGGATCGATATTTAGATCTAGATCTTGATCCAGATCTCTAACTCCAGTGGCTACAGGAATGTAGGATATTGAATCAAATGGTGAAATTGCAAATCGAGATTGCAACAATCACAGGCTTCCAATAGAGAGACGCAGTAAGCTTTGTAGATTGAGGAGAAGCAGGAGAGGTGGGAAGAGAAGACAAAGGGCTGTGAAGGAGAGAATGGTGAGGAGATGAATGTGCGGCTAGGGTTTGAAGGAACTTGAACGGTAAAAATTAAATTGGGGTACATTTACTAAACCCATAAATATCATTAGCCTACTTAATAAATTAAAAACCCAAAAAGGCTTACTTACCAAATTAGCCCAAAAATAATTAGTTAATTGGGTATTAATATATATTTGTAGAATATTCTATATACGGTTTCCTTTTTTTCAAACAGTTACGATGAATTTGCTGAATCTTTTATATATAAATTCCTTTTAATTTTGGGATATATATGCTACTTTTATCTTTATTTTTTAATTGTGAAAATAGAGTGCCTAGTTAGTTTACAAGTTATAAAAGGTGCCTCGTTTCACCAATATTCTCGAGTGAATCAAGCCCTTTTTGGAATGAATTGTGGTCTATACTAGTGAAGCTGGATGAATTTGATACTTTGACTGATGGTGTTTTTGTTTTGAACATCTCGACTGAAAGGATATGTAGTTTAAATGTTTAATGTTAGTTGACCTAGATACATTTGGTTGTGTGATGGTGATAGGTGATGGAATCACTATCATTTAGGTTAGTTTTTAGAGTCTTTTTATTACATTAGTGTCGGTTTATGCTACTAACTCCTTGGTTCAGAAGAAGAAGACTAAAAGAAGATAAAGAAGGAGTTATAAGCACTTAGGAGTGAAGACCATTCACGAAGCAAAGCTTTTGTTACCTCACCGCCCCCGCGGAGCAGTGTCACCGCCTCTGCGGGTGACACCATACTCCAGAGAGCAGCCTACGCCTTCGCCAGCGCCAGGAACGAAGACTGTCACTGCACCCGCGACAATCCTTGGCGCCCCTGCGGTGACTTGCCCTGAAGAAGCGAAGCCAGCGCCCCTGCGCCTCCGCTTGTGCCTCTGCCTGCGTCTCAACCTGGGAGCTGTGAAGATGAAGAGTTAGTGTCACCGCCCCTGCGTTGACATTGGAACGCCCCTGCGGCTTGGCATCAGAAACGACAGGAAGTTGAAGAGTCAGACATTTGAAGATCATTAAATATCCGCCCCTGCGGAATTGCCTGGCCGCCCTTGCGGCTACGAAGAAAATCAAACGTTTACACCTGTACCGCCCCTGCGGATTTGAAGGCCCCCCCTGCGGTTCAGCGACAGAGACTTTACTCCGGCTGTTTACACCACCTTTATGGCATTATAGGTGGCTGTTTTGGGCCGGCTATTTACTCCTAATTAGTGCCATTTGTAGTATCAATAGACCCATGGTTGATTGCTAGAATCATCCACTTATCATCCATTTTAGAATCCAATTTTCCCATCATTTCCATTTCTACCTTTATAATGAGTTGCTAACTCTCTTGCTACATTGGGTTGGTTTGAAGCTGCATTATTACTTTGGTTGCAGGTTCTTTCTAATATAAGTTTTTATTTAGTAATGCTTTGTGTTTCCTTGATCTTCATTGTCTAATTGCATGTTTTACTATCACTTAAGATTGATCACCTTAGGTTCTAAAGTGCATTCAAAGAACTAGGATTAATAGATTCCGGGTTCGGGTCTTTAATCTAGTAGTAAACTTTAAGTAATAACGGGTTGTAATTACTTAAAGAAAGGAACACAAATATAAAGATAAGTTTAACGGTTTTAATCTTTTCTTTATATCCCTTAGTCTTTATTTGAAAGCTAACTTGTTAATTGTTCTTGTAGGTTTACAGAACACTAACCTATTAAGTTGTGTTGATGCCGGTTGACTCAACACATATATATGATCGAGACGGGAGATTACTTAAAAACTTGTAAAGAGGAACTCACCAGAGTAGTAATTGCATGCTAAGAATCAACCTAGTGTAGATCACCCATCATTGTCTTACTTATTGTGTTATTCACTTTCATAAGTTTTGTGTGCATCAATTCATCCAAACCCCCACCCGTTTTTTTTGTCACTTGAATCTATAATCAATAACTGAATTTAATATAAATATCAAAACTCTCTTGGGTTCGACCCTTACTTAACCACTATACTTGTTTTAGTGCTAAGTCGGGATTATATTTTGATAAGATAAAAACGACCATTAGATAAAGGTCTTGTCAAATTTTGGCGCCGTTGCCGGGGAGTTTTGTGTTATTTTTATTTTGTTATTATTGATTATTGGTTTGAACCATTTTTATGGTTCAAACCCGTGCTACTACCTCCGGCTTTGCTTCCTTTGATCCAGAAATTGAGAGGACGCACATCTGGCATCGTAGACAACAACAACTCCAACAAGAAATGGCTGATCGTATTCATCGTCAACTCACTCAGCCCACTTTGGCTCAAAACCCTCTTGCGGTTACTATACCAGCACTAGGGGAATGAATCAACTTTGAGCTCAAGCCGGGTCTCCTTCACTTGCTCCCATCTTTCCATGGGTTAAGTGGTGAGGACCCCATCAAGCACCTTGGAAAGTTTCATATCGTGTGTATGAGTATGAAGCCAGCCAACATCACCGAAGAGCAAATCAAGATGAGGGCATTCGGTTTCACACTCAAAGATGCAGCGAATGATTGGTATTACCACCTTTCATCCGGGAGTATCGACACTTGGGAGAACCTCCACAAGGCGTTTTTGGAGAAATACTTCCCAGCCAAGAAGGCCAATAGTTTGAAGAAAGCTATAAGCAACATCGAGCAAGAGGCGGACGAAACTCTCTATGAGTACTTTGAAAGATTCGCACGCCTCCGATCCAGCTGCCCTTTCCACGGATATTCGACTCAAGATCTAGTCTTGTACTTGTACAATGGCTTGCTCGACAATGAAAGGAGGATCGTCGATGCGGCTTGTGGAGGTAACATTCTTAACTCTGTAAGATCCTAGGTTTTGCCTTCACCGTCCCTGTGGTGAAGAGGGCCGAGATCCGCCCCTGCGGATTTACGACAGATCGTGCCGATCTTTTCTTCCGTTCTTTTATTTTCCTTCCATAGATAGAATATCCTATATTTTATCTTATGGGCCCGTTTCCTTATCTTCTTCCTAAACCCTAGACGCCCTTCCTTCTTTTCTTTCCATCCCGTTCCTATATATTCTCTTCTTTCTCTCCTTTCTCCCATTCCTTGCTATCATCTTCAACCCTAGAGATCTGCAGCCGTCCTTTGCTTCCCACGACTTCGTTGAACGTGTAAGTGCATCTTTTATGATTCCTCCTCACGTTCCTTTAGCGCTGCATGCCTTCCCTTATGTTTTGGTTTCTTCCTTTCGTTCTTCTCTTTCCTTCTTCTCCAAGGATCAAGCATGAGCCTTGATTCTTGTGGAGTGTTCTGTTGTTGACCATTCGTTGTTCTCAGGCTCTTTGGAGTTGAGTCTTGACGTGTTGGAGCCCAAGGTTCGAGCTTTGGTTGCCTTTTCTTCGAGTTCTGTCGAAGAATAAAGCCGACAATTCTTTCTGTCACGCCGCCGCCCCTGCGTCTACACAGAGCCGCCCCTGAGCCTGCACAGAGCCGCCCTTGCGCATCTGTCTAGCCGCCCCTGCAGTTTCTCTGCAGTAACTCCCGTCTTTGGTGAGTTGCTTCCTTCCTTCCTTTCCTTATGATTATTCCTTGGTTCCTTGAGTGTTGTAAGACTAAGGTTGAGCCCTTAGCATGTATTGATCTCTAAGAGATCGTTGAGACTCGAAGTCATAGACTTATAGCAACCGTTCCGTTCCTGATCCGTGTTGTTTGTTTGTTCAGGCTTTCCTTGCTCCTTTCCTGAGGGAAACTGAGCTTTCCTTGAGAGTTTCCTAAGTTTTTGTTGATCTTTTGGTTTACCTTCGTGTGAGGTAAGTATGTTGGACTTACTTAGCTTCATCCCGCGTATTAGTTGGATTGTATTGGCTTGTTTGCGTTGCTATCATGTTATAACGTATAATTGGAAATAGGATTCACCCTTTGATAACCTTAACTGGCCCAAGTGTAATATAACCTGGCGGTGACCACTTGTCTAGTTCTCCAGGAAACTAGAATGTGCTCTTGCAACCCAGGCCCATAGGTAACGGATAGTACTGATCTATTCCTATTGGCAGACGGAAGCGGAGGCGAGTTTTGGGAGAATCTCGTGTGACAAAAGAAGTTGAATTAGTAATGGATAACCTTAATAAAAGATAATAACCGGTTGTGTGCAAGCATGCTATATGTTTACATTACCTTATGTGTGTTTGTGCCCTTACACTCTTGCTTATACCTAGAATGTTAGCTAACGGTTTATACCGTTGTTGTTGATGTTCCGCAGGTTCAGGATGCTGCTGAGTGATCCGGACGGTGTGGTCAGCCGGGGTTTCCGTACATTATAGGACGGGATCATGTTTATATTTCTTGTGTTGTTTCTCTTTTGTTTTGAACTCGGTTGCGAGTCTTTTCCGCTTTGTTTGTTTAAACCTTTGGTTTTATATTGAGTTTTGTTTTTCATTCATCTGTGCCTTGTTGTAAGATTTGTTTGCTGTTGCTACTCTGAGGGTCGGGACCCATTGTGCGGTCCTAGCCCGTAGCGCTTCGAGTTCCCAGAACTTGGGTTGTTACAATATGGTATCAGAGCCAGGTTCTTTTGTGTTGGCCTTTATGTGTGCTTTTTCTGGACTGATACTTTAGCTGTAGCGTGGCCTTATATCTATATATATAGATAGTCTTATATACTATCCTTATAGCAGATGACACGCACTAGGGCTACCGCTGCGATAGGGCGAGGAAGGGGTCGACCACAACTTCCACCTGCCGTCCGTGGATGAGGACGTGCAAGAAGAACTCTACTAGCTAGAGGTCGGGGCCAAGCCCCAATTGCTGATCCGCCTATCGCTGAGGTGTTTGTTGAAGAGGTTGCTGAGAGCATTGTTCCTGAGGCTGGAAATGGGACCGCTGCTAGGTCCGGAGCATAGAGAGCGCCATCGACGGAGTCCACACGAGTGTCTATCGGAGCTTCTGCATATCGCGACTATGTGCAGAGAGTTGAGGAAGCTATCAGGACTGGAGGACGAGCACCAGTGCTTCCAGTTCCTGCGAGATCAGCTGAGGTTTCACATAGAGTTACACGAGCTGTTGTCCCGCCTGCTGGAATTGCTGAGGTTGTTAGAGCGCCGACTGAGGCAAAGGAGACAAAGCCCGACAGTTGGTTGAAGGCTTTTGATCAACTGAAGGTTCCCGTCTTCATAGGAAGGACTGGCTTGGAGGTGGAGCAGTGGCTAGGACAGGTTGATTATGCTATGGAAGCTATCGGTTGCCCCGAGGGACGTCGAGTCAACATAGCGCATATGTTGCTAATGGATCAGGCTCATTCTTGGTGGAGGACAATTCGCAGTAAGGTCACCAGTTATGAGCAGATGAAGACAGTAATCAGGGATCGCTACTGCCCTGCAGCTATGAGGAGAGACCGTCTTCAAGATTTCCTTGAGGCTGGATTCGAGGATTTGCCTATTGTTGAGATAATCCTCCAGTTTAAGGACGAGTTGGCATTGCTAGGTCCTTTTGCACCACCGGAGGATCAACATGTTTACCTTTTCTCTCGGAGGTTGAGAGAATCGACACTCTCTTATCTTACTGGTTTCTGTTGTGATTCTTTGACGGGCTATCAGGATAGAGCTTCTGCCTATGAGAGAGACCGACCGGGTCAGAGGAGAGCTTCTCAGACAGGAGGTCCAGAGAAGAGATAGAAGACTGGATCAGCCAGTGCTGGAGCTGGAGTAGTTGGGTTTGGACGTAGTCAGATGCCTGGACGTTCTGGGTTCGAACAGAGTTCTGGCAGAGCACGGCAGTGTCATAACTGCGGAGTAGCTGGACACATTCGAGCTGATTGTAAGAAACCAGCAATAACTTGCTTTTCTTGTGGCAAGTCCGGACACAGAGCTGCGTTTTTCCGTCAGGGCAAGGCGCTATCTCAGCAGGGTTTTTCAACTACCAGTGTTGCTGGAAGAGGACAGAGATAGCAGTATCAGCAGCAGCAGTAGAGAGTTTCCGGTTCTGCCGCTCCTCAAGGTTCCACTCCGGGACAAGGGAGAGGTAGAGGACGTGTTGGTGGATCTACAAACACCAGAGATGCACCAGCCAGGGTTTATGAGTTGAGGAGTGCTGTAGAGCCGACAACGCCAGCAACTACAAGTACCATTCACAGTAATGGTTCTCCTGTCAGAGTTCTTTTCGATACTGGTGCTACGCATTCTTTTATATCTGATGTTTGCGTAGATAGATTGGCCTTAGTTACTGTAGAAGGAAAACCCTTCTTTATAGGATTACCCGATGGGGGTAAGATTTGAAGTACTCGAGAGGTACGCAATTGCCCTATTAGATTGGGAGGTTGCGATTGGCCAGCTAACTTCTTCGTGATGTACTTAGTACATGAAGAAGTTATTCTGGGCATGGATTGGATGGATCAACATCGAGCAGTTTTGGACATCGGGAAGAGGACAATGACAGTAACTACATATGCAGGCCATGTTGAGATCTTCCGAGGATGGGATCTCGGGAAAACTGTTACCGTCATCAATGCAGTTCGAGCTATAAGACTTATCAGTCAAGGATGTGAGGCTTTTTGGTGCTATGCCATGAAGGATAATACTAGTCCAGCTTTGGAGGAGATTCCAGTAGCTTGCGAGTTTGTAGACGTCTTTGGAGAGCCATCAGGTTTACCTCTACAATGGAGTGTAGACTTTGTCATTGATCTAGAGCCCGGTACGAGACCGATCTCTAAGGCTCCTTATCGTATGGCGCCTATCGAGATGCTTGAGTTGAAGAAGAAGCTTGAGGAGTTAGCAGAGAAGGGCTTCATCCGCCCTAGTATATCTCCTTGGGGTGCACCAGTTCTCTTCGTCAGGAAGAAGGATGGGTCAATGAGGTTATGTATCGACTACCGGGAGCTGAACAAGGTGACGATCAAGAATAAGTACCCATTGCCCCGTATCGACGATCTTTTGGATCAGCTGCATGGAGCTTCAGTGTTTTCGAGGATCGATCTGAGATCAGGATATCACCAGCTAAGGGTGAGAGAGCAGGACGTAGCTAAGACAACATTTCGGACTAGATATGGACACTACAAGTTTGTAGTGATGTTATTCAGGCTTACGAACGCGCCCGCAGTCTTCATGGAGTTGATGAACAACATCTTCATCGACTTCCTAGACCAGTTTGTAGTTGTCTTCATCGACGACATTCTGGTTTACTCCCGTAGTAAGGAGGAGCATGCAGGACACTTGAGGATTGTTCTTCAAGTCTTACAGGATAGAGAGCTTTACGCCAAGCTCTCTAAGTACGAGTTTTGGATTTCTGAGGTAGAATTCCTTGGTCACATCGTTTCAGCCGAAGGGATCAAGGTAGATCCGGCAAAGATCGAGTCAGTAGCATCTTGGCCTCCACCTAAGAACGTCAAGGAAGTTCGCAGCTTCTTAGGATTGGCAGGCTACTACTGGCGTTTTGTTGAGGGCTTTTCTGTTATCACCCGACCGCTCACTTCCTTGCTGAGGAAGTCTACGAGGTTTATATGGTCCGAGTCTTGCCTGCAGAGCTTCGAGGAGATGAAGAAGAGGTTGACCTCTGCTCCTATTCTAGCTCAGCCAGAGGGCATTGAGGATTTTATGGTATATAGCGACGCATCCAAACTAGGCTTGGGATGTGTTCTGATGCAGAGGGGAAAGGTGATTGCTTACGCGTCTCGACAGCTCAAGACGTACGAGGAGAATTACCCTACCCATGATTTGGAGTTGGCTGTTGTGGTTCATGCTTTGAAGATTTGGAGGCATTATCAGTACGGAGCTACGTGCCAGATATTCACCGATCACAAGAGTCTGAAGTACATATTCACTCAGCGGGAGTTGAATAACCGCCAGCGCAGATGGTTGGAGTTGATCAAGGATTTTGATCTTGAGATTTTATACCACCCGGGGAAAGCTAATGTGGTAGCAGATGCCCTTAGTAGGAAGACTCCCCGAGAAATGGCGATTGCTAGGCTGACAGCTCAGCCACAGTTACAGCGAGACCTGACATGGTTGGAGATGGATATCTACTTTCCGGATTCCGATAACCAGTTATCCACTGATAGCATGAATTATAGTCTATATTTTGGGACCTGTTTAGACGTTTTATCTTCAATAATCTGCATGTTTGGATGTATATTTTGTGATTATATTGTCGTTTCATCTACCTTTGCGGGAATCGAGGTCTACACCAAGTTTCGTTGTAATCGTAGGTAAAATGGCACGTTTTGCATCAAAATGGAGCTAAAGGAGCTAAGGAGTCATTGGAGCTACATTCAGGAGCTTAAGGAAGAATCCAGGAAGCATGAAATTAAATTAGAGATTTACTTTGGACCAGATTTGAGAGATTTCACCTTCAGCTGAGAGTCACCTCGGTTGACCACATTGTCACCTCGACCGAGGTGATCTAGAGGAGCGTCTCGACCGAGGCGAATATCCTGACGCGGCGAGATATATTTTATTTGGCTGAGATCTTTTATTTTGGAAGGAGAGATCTTATATTTTTGGGCTGGATTTTTGGAAGGAAGATCATATATTTTAGAGATTTATTTTAGGAGATATGGATATATTTAATAGGAGATTATATTTTTAAGATATTTTATCTTTGGAAGATAATTCTCCTATATAAAGGGTTGGATTTTCCACAAGTTCAACCATGCTTATACATGCTTAGAGGGCTGATAGCATCCAGCAATTAAGGAATTTTCTCCAGGGTTTTGAAAGAAGGAAGATTGAAGATCAATCTAGGAAGGATTGATAGCTTATTATAGCTTTTGTGAAGGGTTTTTGTAAGACTTTCTTAGATTCCCTTCTTGTTGATTTGTCTTGTTGGATTTTGTGATCCAAGGAACGCTTATTTGTGTGATATTTGATTCAGTTATTGAAGCCTTGTTTTTAAGGTTTTTGTGTTCAAATATTCATTCTCTTCCCATATATTTGATTATCGCTTTCATGATGATGAGTGGCTAATTTCTTTGTGCGATTCTAGAGTGATTGGCTGAAGGTTGTGGGAAAAACAATGATAGAATAATCATAAATCCAGTAGGACCCTGAAAGCTCGAGTCTTTATCCTTAACCCTAGAACATCTCGTTCAGTCGATGAACATCTCGGCCGGGGTAGAACTTGGCTGACCGAGGTGACCCTTTCTGATCCGAAACTGAGAGTTAAGTGTTAGAGTTTGCCAAATCCTATTCTTATTATACCTTTCCTGGTTCAATGCAAGCTTAGGATGAGTGACCGAGGGTATTTCTATGGTCGTCTATACCCAATCAAAAGTAAATCCTGACTTAACACTAAGAACAAGTATAGTGATGAAGTAAGGGTCGAACCCAAGAGAGTTGAGGGTTTTAGATGCAATTGTTGATTATGATGACAAGTGACACAAAGGGGGGGGGGTTTGGTTGAATTGATGCACAAAAACTTATGAAAACGATAAATACGACAAGTAAGACAATAATGGGTGCATATACACTATGTTGATTCTAAGCATGCAATAGCTACTTTGGTGCGTTCCTTTTACAAGTTTTTAAGTAAGCTCCCGTCTCGATCATACATATGTGTTGAGTCAACCGGCATCAACACAACTTAACTTATTACAGTTCCGTAAACCTACAAGAACAAATAATAAGTTAGCATTCAAACAAAGACTAAGGGATATAAAGAAAAGATTAAAACCGTTAAACTTATCTTTATAATTGTGTTCCTTTTGTTTAAGTAATTACAACCCGTTATTACTTAAAGTTGCTACTAGATTAAAGACCCGAACCCGGAACCTATTAATCCTAGTTATTTACATGCACTTTAGAACCTAAGGTGATCAATCTTAAGCAATAGTTAACATGCAATTTAAACAATGAAGATCAAGGAAACACAAAGCATTACTGAAAAAACTTATATTAAAAGAACTTACTACCAAAGTAACAAAGCAGCTTCAAACATACCCAATGTAGCAAGGGAGTTAGCAACTCATTACAATGGAAAAACTCAAGTCTAAAATGGATTTTGTGAAGGAAAGCATCCATAATTCTAGCAATCAGCTATGGACTATTTATACTACAAAAGACACTAAATTAGGAGTAAATAGCCGGCCTAAAACAGCCACCTTTAATGCCATAAAGGTGGTGTAAACAGCCGGAGTAAAGCTTCTGGCGTTAGACCGCATGGGCGGCCTTCAGGACCCGCAGGGGCGTTTTAGGTAGAATCGGTTGATCTTCTTCAGAACCGCTGGGGCGGCTACACAACTCTGTTGGGGCGGATCTTTAATGCACTTCAACGTCTGACCTTTTGCTTTCCTGACGTTTCTGTTGTCAAGGCGCAGGGGCGCCTCTAAGGTCAGCACAGTGGCGGTGGCCAGGACTCTTCGTCTTCCAGTTCCCATGGCGAGGCGTAGGCAAGGCGCAGTGGAAGGCGCAGGGGCGCTGGTCTTCGTCTCTTCAAGGTAGGTCACCGCAGGGGCGCCGATGGGTGGCGTAGGGGCGGTGACCTGCATCTTGGCCGGCGTTGGTGAAGGCGTAGGGGGCGCTCTGGTGGAAGGCGTCACCCGCTGGGGCGGCTGCAAGGTCCCGCTGGGGCGGCTGCAAGGTCCCGCTGGGGCGGGGAAGTAGCAGAAGCTTCACTTCGTAATCTCTCTTCACTCCTAAGTGCTTATAACTCCTTCTTTAGCTTTTTTTAGTCTTCTTCTTCTGGATCAAGGAGTTAGTAGCATAAACTGACTCTAATGCAATAAAAAGACTCTAAAAACTACCCTAAATGATAGTGATTTCATCACCTATCAAACTCCCCCATACTTAGACCTTTTACTCGTCCCGAGTAAAACAAATAACAGTAGTTAGACTCAAGGTCTCAGGAAGCAAGGAAAAGAAAGAAAAGTTATGAAAACAAAAGAAAAACCAAGAAAAGAAGAAATGAAAAGAGAGGAAAATGTGAGAAAAAGAGGAACTATCATCCTTATCGCTCCAAGAATGGCCTACCCGGACAACCTCCTTATGACTACCCTTCTTATGTCGCCAAAACGCCGGAAGGGAAACCTACACTCGGTGTCGCTCATCTTGCCAAGGCGCCCTTTCGGGTTTTCACCTTGCCACTCTTCATCTTTTCTCACTTTAACTCACATCCCTCAAGTCCAATTTTGCACCAACCTAAGGTTGGTCGGACTACCTTCTTTTTACCTAAACCGCCCTTTCGGGTTTTCGGTTTATCCAAGGATTTTCATGACTTTTTCATTTCTTTGGCTTTTTTTTACTGAATTCAATAATGCTAAAAAAAATACCAAAAACAACTAACAAACTGTACAAGCAATGATATATATCCCTCCCCCATACTTGAAGTGCACTTTCTCCTCAAAGTGAAAATGAGTCAAAGATAAATGTGGGAGAAGGGAAATAAATGTACCCTCACTGGGGTGGTCCGGATGGACCACCAGGACCGTCCTCCGGCGGATACGGGAAATGGGAGAAGAAATGCTCCTGCCGGCGATAAAGGGTGTCAATCCGGTCCTCTTGAGCCTCCATCCTCTCTCGAAATGCAGTCTCATAGCTAGCCTGTTAGGCTAGCTGTTGAGTCTCCAAATGCTGTCAATGAGCCGCATGCCAATCATCCTGACGACGGTCAAAATGGGTGGTCATGGAGGAGGCGAAGCTGGACTGCCATGCCTGCTGTTGCTCAAGCATGGACCGCTGATACCCTGTCTGCCACGCCTGTTGCTGTGTACTCAAAGCAACCATCTGAGCCTGCAGACTCTCCACGGTCTGACTGTCGTGTCCCGCCGTCGGTATCTCCTCATCTCTGGTGTGGGTCCTGCTAGAGCCGGCTGCGTACCTCCCCCCCATATCAATATGAGGCCGTCTCGGAGGGACAAGATCAGCCGGGACATATAGGTCAGAGAGCCCTTCTCCCAATGGGAGTCGGCGGGGAAAATATGTGAGATGACTCTCATCTGCAAGGGAGATCCAGAACCGATGTCCCCCATCTATCTTCAGGAGCATGCATCTCCTCATCAACCCTTCAGTGTAACGTGGCGCCTCCAAACCTTCTTCCAATGGAGGAAGATCCATCACCCGTGCAGCTAGTAGTGAAATGATACCTCCTCCCACTATGTCACGAGGCTCATTCCTCCTAATCCGCTTTAGAGCGGTGAAGAAAAGATAAGCCCAATCCGGCACAAATTCATTGGAGAGACAAGCATATAGCAGTGGAAGGTCCTTAAGAGCGACCTTATTCTCTTCCTTGTGTCCACAGAAGACACTCATGAAGACCTTGGAGATGAGCCTTAAACAGGGGTGAGTGAATTTGTTGGAGTACTCACCCATTGCATGAAACTCTGACCTAGTAGCGGCCTGCCAAAACTCCAACAGATCCGGTGTCGGAATGGGTTCCATCCAGTCATCGGAAGCTGCAATGGTCACTCCCAATGCCTCTTGTATTTGAGTGTAATCCAATGTGTACTTCCTTTTGTTGTATTTGAATGAAAATCCTATACACAATTGGTCTTCCGTCTCCATTTTGAATGTTGCTATGAACTGTCTAGTGAGGCCGGGGTGTGTTAGAGCGCTCTTTATCAGAAAATCGCCTAACCCGGCATTGTTAAGAAATTCCTGCATACTTTCCAACATTCCGAGATTTTCCAATGTGAAAGCATCAAGGAACCGGGTTGCATGCACCTCCCGGCTTTGAGCAATACTGTATCGGTCCTTCTCTCCTTGCGTCAACTTGTATTTCCTTTGTGGTTCCATATCTTGCAGTTGGTCAAGTAAAAAGTTAGAAAGTTTAGCAATTTGATCAAGAGACGAACCTTCTGTCGTGATTACCGCAGGGGCGGCTTGACGCGGGGGCGGCAGCTTGCAGTCGCAGGGGCGGGCGTAGAGCAGAGGGCGATTCTGGGGTTTCGGCGAAGGTGGTGGCGATGGGTCTGTTCCGGCGTTCTGGTTGCTGTCACCGGAGGGGGGAATTGGTGGTTTAGAGTAAGAGGGTCGTGGTGGTGTTTATGTGAGGAGGGGAGAGGGTCAATGTGGTGGTTGAGTAAAGGTGGTGACGCAGGGTTGCCGGAGGAGGCGCGACGGCGTCAAAGGGCAGCGGTGCGAAGGTTTTCGGAGGCGCGAGGGCGGGGGAGGCGGAGCGGCTAGGGTTCGAAGGATGAATGGAGGTGAGTTGAAGTTGGGGGTAGATGTAGGTTATTTTTGGGAAGTATATTTTTGGGCAATATATTTTTTTCTTTCCTTAACAAAGCCGCAGGGGCGGCGTTTGTCACCGTGGGGGCGGTGACAAGGGAGAGGGGGCACGCAGCCTCAGCGCCGGGGGCGGGGCTGAGGATGAGTGTCAAGGGTGCCCGCCGCAGGGGCGGAGTGACGTTTCCGCAGGGGCGGTGACTGTGATGTTACAGCGCATGCCCAACGCCGGGTGCGGTGCTGGACATGGGTGTCACCGCAGGGGCGGGGACTTAGATCCGCAGGGGCGGTTTTCTTGACAGTAGCTCCTCTTCTTATTCCTTCGGGTTGCCTCCCGAATTAGCGCCTTTGTTTTACGTCATTGGCTCGACATAAGGACTCTTCCTCTATGTTTGAACCTCTTCCTGCATCCCTTTTGGGTTTATAACCGTTTGCGACGGTAATCCTCCGGAGGCCCTAGTTTGAATTCTTGTAATGGCTTCCGCCATTTGACCAACTTGCTTCTCAAGGTTCTTGATGCTTGATTCTTGACGAGGCTGTTGTTACTGGTTTTGTTGATCCCTCCAACGAAAGTTCTGTTGGTCACGCCAATTTGGCATGAAATTTTGTGCATAAGGATCGTTCCTAGGTCTTTGCTGCTGCGGTTGTCCATAACCCATTGCGTTTACTTCTGCATCGTCATCTTGAACTTGTGGGCACATGTCTATGACATGGTACGGGTCAGCGCATACTTCACAAGCTTTGAGCTGTTGTGGTGTTCCCATAAGTGTTAGCCGCTTCACCATTTCCTTCAATTCCGCTAGCTCGGTGGAAATCTCACTCTTTCCGGAACTCACAGCCTGAACTCCTTTCTTAGCCGGGGTCCTTCCAAAGTTTCGAGTTCCTTCCGCTAGTTCCTGCATCTTTTCTAAAGCAAGGTCAGGGGTTAAGTTAAGAATATTACCTCCACAAGACGCATCGACGATCCTCCTTTCATTGTCTAACAAGCCATTGTACAAATACAAGACTAGATCTTGAGTTGAATATCCGTGAAAAGGACAACTGGATCGGAGACGCGCAAACCTCTCGAAGTACTCGTAGAGAGTTTTGTTCGCCTCTTTCTCGATGTTGCTTATAGCCTTCTTCAAGCTATTGGCCTTCTTGGCCGGAAAGTACTTCTCCAAAAACGCCTTGTGAAGGTTCTCCCAAGTGTCATGCTTCCGGATGGAAGGTGGTAATACCTATCATCCGCAGAATCTTTGAGCGTGAAACCGAATGCTCTCATCTTGATTTGTTCTTCAGTAATGTTGGCTGGTTTCATGCTCATACACACGGTATGGAACTTCCCAAGGTGTTTGATTGAATCTTCACCACTTAGCCCATGGAATGATGGAAGTAGGTGAATAAGGCCCGGCTTGAGCTCAAAGTTTACTCCTTCCCCCAATGCCGGTATAGTGACCGCAAGAGGGTTTTGAGCCAAAGTGGGCTGCGTAAGTTGACGAAGAGTACGATCAACCATCTCTTGTTGAAGTTGTTGTTGTCTTCGTTGCCGGTTGTGCGTCCTCTCAATTTCTGGATCAAAAGAAGCAAAGCCGGAATTAGTAGCGCGGGTTTGAACCATAAAATGGTTCAAACCAATAATCAATAATAACAATAAAACACAAAAACTCCCCGGCAACGGCACCAAAATTTGACCGAGGGTATTTCTATGGTCGTCTATACCCAATCAAAAGTAAATCCTGACTTAGCACTAAGAACAAGTATAGTGATGAAGTAAGGGTCGAACCCAAGAGAGTTGAGGGTTTTAGATGCAATTATTGATTATTATGACAAGTGACACAAAGGGGGGGGGGTGGTTTGGTTGAATTGATGCACAAAAACTTATGAAAACGATAAATACGACAAGTAAGACAATAATGGGTGAATCTACACTAGGTTGATTCTAAGCATGCAATTGCTACTTTGGTGCGTTACTTTTACAAGTTTTTAAGTAAGCTCCCGTCTCGATCATACATATGTGTTGAGCCAACCGGCATCAACACAACTTAACTTATTACAGTTCCGTAAACCTACAAGAACAAATAATAAGTTAGCATTCAAACAAAGACTAAGGGATATAAAGAAAAGATTAAAACCGTTAAACTTATCTTTATAATTGTGTTCTTTTTCTTTAAGTAATTACAACCCGTTATTACTTAAAGTTGCTACTAGATTAAAGACCCGAACCCGGAACCTATTAATACTAGTTGTTTACATGCACTTTAGAACCTAAGGTGATCAATTTTAAGCAATAGTTAACATGCAATTTAAACAATGAAGATCAAGGAAACACAAAGCATTACTGAAAAAACATATATTAAAAGAACTTACTACCAAAGTAACAAAGCAGCTTCAAACCAACCCAATGTAGCAAGGGAGTTAGCAACTCAGTACAATGGAAAAACTCAATTCTAAAATGGATTTTATGAAGGAAAGCATCCATAATTCTAGCAATCAGCCATGGACTATTTATACTACAAAAGACACTAAATTAGAAGTAAATAGCCGACCTGAAACAACCATCTTTAATGCCATAAAGGTGGTGTAAACAGCCGGAGTAAAGCTTCTGGCGTTAAACCACAGGGGCGGCCTTCAGGACCCGCAGGGGCGTTTTAGGCAGAATCGGTTGATCTTCTTCAGAACCGCTGGGGTGGCTACACAACTCTGTTGGGGCGATTCTTTAATGCACTTCAACGTCTGACCTTTTGCCTTCTTGACGTTTCTGTTGTCAAGGCGCAGGGGCGCCTCTAAGGTCAGCGCAGGGGCGGTGGCCAGGACTCTTCGTCTTCCAGCTCTCATGGCGAGGCGTAGGCAGGGCGCAGTGGAAGGCGCAGGGGCGCTGGTCTTCGTCTCTTCAAGGTAGGTCACCGCAGGGGCGCCGATGGGTGGCGCAGGGGCGGTGACCTGAATCTTGGCCGGCGCTGGTGAAGACGCAGGCGACGCTTTACTGGAAGGCGTCACCCGCTGGGGCGGCTGCAAGGTCCCGCTGGGGCGGGGAAGTAGCAGAAGCTTCACTTCGTGATCTCTCTTCACTCCCAAGTGCTTATAACTCCTTCTTTAGCTTCTTTTAGTCTTCTTCTTCTGGATCAAGGAGTTAGTAGCATAAACTGACTCTAATGCAATAAAAAGACTCTAAAAACTACCCTAAATGATAGTGATTTCATCACCTGTCAATGAGACTTACCCGGTAATTCCTTAGTTTGTTTACCCATGATCATAAGTGTAGGTAATAAAGGTTTATCCTTTATTGGGGTTTGAGTGTGCCTTCATTCCATCTTTGTGAGTTAGCCTGAGACTTACCCGGTAAAGGTTGATTCTATTCCTTTAGTTGGTGTGTTGGTTTGAGACTATAATTTCTTTCTTTAGTACCTTGAGACTTACCCGGTGATAGGTTCTTTGGCTTGGGATTGTGAGTAGTGAGACTTACCCGGTGATCTATTCCACTTTAGTAACACCTTCCCATTGCAAAACCTCAGCTTTGTCCGCTTATCTTGAGATCTTGAGTTGGAACCACAACTAGATGCTTTAATCCCTAGAATTTGCATATTTCCTTTAATTGACCTTATTATCATCTTTGATTGCTTTAATCGCTTTTGTGGTTAGTTGTGATATTGACTACCTATATTGGTTTTGTTTTACCTAAGTCCCTGAGATCGACACCCCAGAATTCTTACTTTTACTACGATTGACCCGTACACTGCGGGTTCGCATCCTTGTTTTAAGCATACTTCTTGGGTTATAAATTTAAATCTTGCACACACCATTTGGAGCGAACAAGTTATTGGCGCCGTTGCCGGGGACTTGGTCTAGACCAAACCGGTTGCGGTAGTCTTTCGGGGCACTTGCCCCTGTTGCTACTAACCACTCTACTTGAGTGACTTTCGCAGGTTCTTATTTTTAGGTTTATGCGAAGAACCCGTGCTAGGAAGGAAATCGTTCCTTACGATCCCGAACCAGAAAAGACATACAAAAGACGCTTGAAAGAAGCTAAGATGACCAATCAAGAGAACCGCGATCTTGAGGCCGAATTGAAGGAGGCATTGGAACAACTACGCCTCAGTAAAGAAGAACTGCGACTGGAAAAGGAAGAAACTCGCGCAAGGACGGAAGCAATCGAAGCAGATATGGCGACTCTACGGGACCAATATCTACCTCGACTAGATCCAACTCCTCGACCGAGGCAGGACCCAGCTCCAGCTGCCCCGGCCGAGATACTCCCACCTCGGATGCCACTCCGAGATGTTCTTTTTGCAGGTATTCCACAGACCCTAGGGCAGAGGATGGACCCTAACCAGCAACTGAGGCGTCCAGGAGTCAACCTAGGTGATCTAGCGGAGCATGATTATGAACTTCGACCGCAAGTTCTTTCCATGATTCGCCAATGCCAGTTTGGAGGGCTAGAGAGGGAATCTCCGCATCAGCATGTGCGAAACTATGAGATCTTGATGGAGACCTTGAGACCTTCAAGGCTGGAAAACAACAATTACAACCTAAGGCCTTTCTACTTCTCTTTGAAAGATAGGGCGCTTACTTGGTATCAATCTCTCCCTCCCGGAAAAATCAACACGTGGGAGAAGATGACGACGAAGTTCTTGACTAAATTCTTTCCCCCCTCTAAGACCGCTGAAATGAGAGGAAAAATCAATGCATTCATCATGAAGGACAAGGAGAATTTGTCCAAGTCATGGGAGAGATTTAAAGACATCATTTTGGATTGCCCACATCATGGGATTCCAAACATAGAGTTGTTGGAGATATACTTCAAAGGAATGGACGGAAACACCCAGTTCAACCTTCAACTACTATCCGCCGGCACGTTCATGGACATGCCGATTGACGAAGCTTGGGAGTTCATAGAGAAACAAGCTTTGCACATGGGGAAATACTCCCATCAAGGAGCTGAAGGTGGAGTTAAAAGAGTCAACTTCCAAGAAGCTCCATCAAACAATGATCAACTCACCTCTTTAAAGAATGATGTGAAGCAATTGAAAGACCTTTTGGTTGCTCAAACCAAGAAAGAAGAGAAAGGATATCAAAACTCAAGGAACAACAACGGTTACCGGAACAACAACAACGGTTCCCGGAACAACAACTACAACAACAATAGAGGATCCAACAACAATAATTAGAGGCCAAACAATCAAAATTCGGGTAACCCTTACTCTAACTCCAATACGAACAACTCTTATAATCCTTTCCTCTCTTCTTCTTCTTCTTCTTCTACTCCATTGAAGAGCCAGGAGCCTGGATCAAGCTCGTCCCAACCAGAAAAGAAAGATGCAGTGCTGGAGGCTATCTTGATCTAGCTCAATGCTATGGAGACATCCATGACTTCATTTTTGAAGGCACAAAAAGCCTTAGACCAACAATTCTGTAATAAGGCAAATGAAGCGCCAAGAGATCCAGGGAAGCTTCCAGCAAGGACAGAGAGCAACCCTAAAGGACAAATCATGGCAATAACGACGAGAAGTGGACTGAAAACTGCAGATCCAGTGCCTCGGTCGATGACAGTGAAGAACACCTCGGTCCAGGTACAGTCGAAGAACACTTCGGCCGAGGTGCCAACTGAGGTTGAGCCTCAAAGAGTGTCGGACAAAACTGAAGTTTATGTCCCACCTCCTGCATATAAACCACCACTTCCATTCCCCCAGTCAAGGGCTAGAGCACATCTAGACAAGCACTTTTGTAAGTTCCTTGACTTGATGAATAAACTACATATTAATATCCCTTTCCTTGATGCTATTCTAGGGATGCCCGCCTATGGGAAGTTCTTGAAAGAAATTCTATCAAGGAAGAGGAAGTTGGAAGACTTTGGTGAAGTAAGGATGACATCTAAATCCTCGGATCTCATTCAAATCATGAAGGAGAAGATGCCACCCAAGTTGAGAGATCCCGGCTCGTTTTGCATTCCCATTCAAGTTGGGGATGTCATTTGTGAAGCGTTGTGTGATCTAGGGGCCAGCGTGAGCATCATCCCGCTGGAGCTATGTGTGAGAATCGGACTTGGAGAGCCCAAGCCGGTGAAGATACGGTTGTATGTTATGCTAAGAACGTGACACGCAAAAGTCTTAAATTTATATTCG
Organism: Fagopyrum esculentum; assembly: GCA_033239045.1. Classification (NCBI taxonomy): domain Eukaryota; kingdom Viridiplantae; phylum Streptophyta; class Magnoliopsida; order Caryophyllales; family Polygonaceae; genus Fagopyrum; species Fagopyrum esculentum. The sequence goes on from BSUD01000003.1 coordinate 41,149,753, forward strand.
TTATATTTTTCCTAACTCCTAGCGAACCCGCAGTGTACGGGACGTTTCGTAGTAGGGATAGTATTCCGAGGTCGAACACAAAGACTGAGGTGAAATCGAGTCAAATAGTGACTAAGGATAGTGTCGATCTAGGCTAAGAAAAGATGAAAGAATCAAATAAATGAAAATCTCAATGTTTTTGGTTGGTTTTGTGTGGTGATCAATCAAGGATCACAGTGATATAATATGGCAAAACAAACTAAGGAATCAAGCTAAAACACAAATAAACAAGACAAACACGAGATATGAGATCAAAGAGAGAAAAGCGGATTCTAGGGGTTGGAAATTCCGGTTATGGCATTGAACTCAAGCTTCTAATCATTCTTTGGATTAACTATGGTATGTTGGGAAGGAATGTTTCTCAAGTGGGGTCAATTACCGGGTAGGTCTCATGATCCACTAATCCGGACCTAAGGTCCTATCACCGGGTAAGTCTCTAGGAGCCTATGGTAGGGATATCTACACAAACCGGATGGTTATCTAGAGATCTAACCTCTCCTTACCGGGTAAGTCTCGGGAAGGCAAGTCCTAAACACCTATCCTAGCACACTCAGTCCAATAGCGGCTTGTGAGGCTCACTACTACCTAGAGTTCGTCATCTTCGGTATCTAAGAGCAAGAATCACCGGGTAGGTCTCTTCTAACACTTAGTTGCTAACACTAGGTCACCCTAGGATAGATTAAACTCAACAAACACTAGGATTTCAACAATCTAACATTCTAGCACTTAGATTCATCAAATCAAACGAGTTAGTCAAAATCACGGGTTGTTCATCCCTTTCCACGGCAGTGGAGGGGCAAGAACGAACCGTGGTTTCCAACAGTATCTCGGTTCAAGCAAATGAATCATCCTAAGGTACATCTAAATCCATCCTATCATAGTCCAAGCCATAACCATCTTTTCCTTACCCTAAAATCACATCTATCTAGCCAACAACAAGCATCTCAACAATTAAACTCAACAAGCATACATTCATGGCTTCCATAGCAAGTAGAGGAAGAGAAATAGAGATGAACAAGTAGAACAAAGAAAACCAAGCTGAATGTATGAATAGAAAGACTTACAACCCTTCAAAAGAAGGTTCAATCTCGTTCCTTACAAAACCGAGCAAAGCGTCTCCACAAAAATCACTCAAAACTATGAAAAACTAAGAATGGTGTGTTCTTCTCTTCTTCTCCAATGGAATCCTTTCTTCTCGTCCAAGTGTAGCTCCAATCCAATCTTCCAAAATAAGAGAATGTTGTTGTTGAGAGTGTGTGAGAGAATGGAGTGATGGGTATGCTCCTAACAGCCTGCAGGACCACCTTATATCCTCAACAAATTGCAAGAGTCGGCCATGAAGACTGTGAGACAGCTGTCACGGCTGTCTGGGGAAAACCACGGCCCACTTCCATGCCTGTGGAAGTCCCAGTGGCCGTGGTTTTGGTGCCTCAGCTTGTTTTGGATCATCAAGCCTCAGTTTGGCGCATGGCATGCACCAACAAGGTCTCATGTGTCCCCCTTAGCTCCTAGCTTGCTTCCCAATGAGTCCGAAGGTGTGTTATCTCGAGGAACGATCCTCGAATGTATCGATTAAGCTCTTAAAGCTCCCAAAATACCTACAAAGCATGCAAAAGTCCGTGTAGACGTCTATCTCGACAAAATACATGAATTGAGTGCAAATCGTCACGAACTAGTGCAAACCATGCATGAATGAGCGGAAAAACTATCTAAATGAGTGCCTAAACCTAAGTCATAAATCGTGTTATAAAAAATACCCCATACTTAAGGTTTGCTCGTCCCGAGCAAGTCCCAACTATAGACTAGGAGATGACATGATTTATGCATGCAAAAAACAACAAAATCTTTTTGGAGTTGTGATTCTAATATTGGATCACCTTCATAGTCATATTTCATGGCAATGGACAAGCAATCATGCATCAAATAAATGAAGGCACGGAAAGACAATTGTACTTAACTCGAAAGCATGCATGAAATGTAAAAATGAAGAAGTCAAGATGATCATGAGCATATCCAATCTAGATCACTAAGTCTTACACACATGCAAATAGGTCACAAGGGCTTGTGAAATGAGAGGCCAAGAAACGTTGTGATTAGGTGGGGATTTTTCTAGGTTATGTGATGCTAATCCAGGAATGGAACTAACTCCACAATTTTGTCTTTGATCAACTTCCCACAAGTGTATATTTTCTCTATCTTTTCTTTCTTTTTTTTTTCTTTTTCTTTCACTTATTTTTGAGACAATGTCATTGGTGTACAAAAGCCGAAACCTTGGTGATTAGCCGTCCTCGGGCTTTTTTATTTTTCGAGGTGCATCCAAACCGGGCACACATACCAAAGCTCGTTAGGACTATCGGTTTATTTGACTTTGGCAACACATAAACACCCGATTATGTGAATTGTGCCGAGTTACTCGTCATTTAAACCAACGTCCCCAAACCTATATTTTTTTCTACACTTTTCACAACAAATTCAGCACTTCATTCATAACATTCATCCATCAACAACTTCACCCCACACTTGCTTTTCACACACTCAACACACTAACATGCTCCTATTCCCGGATGGGTCAAAAGAGATCAAATTTATATCAATTGAGGTGCTCAAACAACATGATTAAGATGAGACGTAGAGAAAGATGAATTGCCTTAATCACTCCTAGATGATGTGCAAGAACTAGCATGTAATTTTGACTTTCAATACTCAATCCAATCAAGACAAACATCATGATCACAATCCATTCATGGGATTCAAGATAAGTACTTCAAGTCCACATATGCATTCATCTATTCAACACATAAGGCCATCCATAGCCAATCCACAAGACAATTTCATCATAAGGGTCATTCCCAAGCTTAGAAGCACTAAATTGTTTTTTAAATTTTCTGATTTTTTTGGATTTTTTGAAATATCTATGTACAATGCAAAACATGTGACAATATTAAACTATCCTAGATGCTAATCATGCAAGTGATCATGAAAACCCCACCCCATACTTAGAAACACATTGTCCACAATGTGGTATTCAAGTAAAGAAGAGTGAAAGAGGGTTCTCACAATGTAAAAATTGTTTGCTTCGGTATTTTGGTTCGTTCAAGTGGAGTGATGACGGATGATCCTATCAACGATGGTAGAGAGCTCAAGGTGGTCGTTATGGTGTCGGGACCCGCGCTAGGCACCGCTAGCTGTCCAAGTTCCGCGTCCGCTCCACCCACAATTGATGAGGGACTCATCATCATCATCCACATGCCATGCAAGGCTTTCATGCTACCAAGACTCTAGCACACACACAAAGCACAACAAACACACAAAAATAGAAAAATGGAAAACAAAATAAAAACGAAAAGGGAAAAACGATTACCAATGGGTTGTCTCCCATTAAGCGCTTCTTTAAGGTCATTAGCTTGACCAAACTCGGGGGCGTCTCACTCAAGGTGAAGTGGGGCAATCATATCCACCGGAGTTCCCGGGATATACTTCTTCAACCGGTGCCCATTCACCTTAAAGTCTCCACAATGCTCCCCACCTATCTCAACCGCTCCATGGGGAAAGATCTTCTTCACCACATAACGACCCGTCCATCTCGACTTTAGCTTTACGGGGAAGAGCCGCTCCCTTGAGTTGAAGAGAAGGACAAGGTCGCCTTCACTCAACTCCTTCGGAATGAGACGCTTGTCATGCCAACGTTTGGTCCTTTCCTTGTAGATCCGGGCGTTTTCATAGGCATCCAACCGGATCTCCTCAAGAGCGTTCATGTCTAACAATCTTTTTTCACCGGCCTCCTTGAGGTCAAAATTTAGCCACTTAATGGCCCAATATGCTCTATGCTCCATCTCTACCGGAAGGTGGCAAGACTTGCCATAAACTAGCTTGTAGGGAGTTGTGCCAATTGGTGTCTTGAAAGCGGTTCTATAAGCCCACAAAGCATCATCGAGCTTCATAGCCCAATCCTTTCTCGTCCTTGAAACCGTCTTCTCAAGAATTCCCTTTATCTCCCGGTTGGAGATCTCCACTTGGCCACTAGTTTGGGGATGGTAAGGTGTTGCCACCTTATGAGTCACCCCATACTTAGCCAAAAGTGTCCCGAAGTTCCTATTAGTGAAATGCATCCCTCCATCACTTATGATCACCCTTGGTGTTCCAAACCTAGGGAAGATCACTCGGTTGAAGAACCGCACCACAAACTTGGCATCATTTGTAGGAGAGGCGATTGCCTCCACCCATCTCGAGACATAGTCCACCGCCAATAGGATGTAGAGGTTGCCACATGAAGAGGGGAATGGCCCCATGAAGTCCACACCCCACACATCAAATATCTCCACCTCTTGTATGTTGTTCATGGGCATCTCATTCCTCCTTGAGATGTTGCCCGTCCTTTGGCAAGCGTCACAAGATACCACAAAATTCTGCACATCCTTGAACAAACTCGGCCAAAAGAAACCCGATTGTAACACCTTAGCAAATGTCTTGTGTGAGCTAGCATGGCCTCAACATGGCAAGGAATGACAATGGCGGATCACACTCTCCACCTCATCCTCCGGTATGCATCTCCTAAAGACTCCATCCGGCCCTCTTTTGAACAAAAGCGGCTCACTCCAATAGTAATGCCTCACATCCTTGAAGAACTTTTTCCGCTGGGCATATGACAACCCGGGTGGCACTTCTTCACACACAAGATAGTTCACAATGTCCGCATACCACGGCTCATTTCCCCTTGACACTTGAAACAAGCACTCCTCCACCATTTGCAATTGCTCATCCCGGAATGAGTCATCAATCGGGATGTCATCTCTCCCAAGCTCCAATGGTGGGAGTCTACTAAGGTGATCCGCCACTGAATTTTCGGACCCCTTCTTGTCCCGGATTTCCAAATCAAACTCTTGAAGAAGAAGGATCTACCGAATCAACCGAGGCTTGGCATCCTTCTTTGTAAGGAGATAACAGATCGCAGCATGATCCGTATACACAATGACCTTTGCTCCAACAAGATACGAGCGGAACTTCTCAAATGCGTACACAACCGCTAGCAACTCCTTCTCGGTGGTAGCATAATTGAGTTGGGCTTCATCTAGCATCTTGCTAGAATAATAGATGGCATGCGTAAGCCCATCTTTCCTTTGTCCCAAAACAGCCCCAACGGTTACATCACTTGCGTCACACATGATCTCAAACGGTAGACTCCAATCCGACGGTTGCATGATGGGTACGGAGATCAAAGCATTCTTCAACCTACAAAAAGCCTCAAGGCAATCCTTGGAGAAAACAAACTCAACATCTTTCATTAGTAGGTTAGTAAGAGGCTTAGAAATCTTAGAGAAATCTTTAATGAATCTCCGATAAAAACCGGCATGCCCTAGAAAACTCCTTACCCCCTTCACCGAGGTAGGTGGTGGCAACTTCTTTATCGTCTCTATCTTAGCCCTATCAACCTCAATGCCTCGGTTGGACACCAAGTGACCCAACACAATGCCTTCACTTACTATAAAGTGGCATTTTTCCCAATTCAAGACTAGATTAGTCTCCTCACATCTCTTAAGCACTAGAGACAAGTTAGCTAAACAATCATCAAAGGAAGATCCATAAACAGAAAAATCATCCATAAACACTTCCATGATGTTTTCAATATACTCAGAAAAGATGGCCATCATACACCTTTGAAAGGTGGCGGGTGCATTACACAACCCAAATGGCATTCTCCTATATGCAAATGTACCCCAAGGACATGTGAATGTAGTTTTCTCTTGATCATCGGGGTGAATAGGGATTTGGAAGAATCCACTATAGCCATCTAAGTAACAAAAATGGGAATGTTGAGCTAATATCTCTAGCATTTGGTGAATGAAAGGAAGAGGGAAGTGATCTTTCCTAGAGGCCACATTTAGTTTCCTATAGTCTATACACATCCTCCACCCCGTAACCGTTCTAGTTGGGATTAATTCATTATTCTCATTAGTCACTACGGTCATCCCACCCTTCTTAGGAACCACATGCACGGGACTAACCCATTTACTATCCGAAATCGGGAAAATGATTGCCGCATCTAGCAATTTAAGGATCTCTTTCTTCACTACTTCTTTCATGATAGGGTTTAGTCTTCTTTGAGGTTCAATTGAAGGTTTATGATTATCTTCCATTAAGATCTTATGCATGCACAAAGAAGGTTTAATGCCAACTAAATCATCAATGGTATAGCCAATGGACTTCCTATGCATGCTCAACTCATGCAACAATCTACTCAACTCATCATCATTCAAGCATGCATTCACAATAACCGGATATGTAGAATTCTCACCAAGGAAAGCATACTTCAAATGAGAGGGGAGGGGTTTGAGTTCAAGTTTAGAAGGACCTTTATCGAGTGGGGACGATCCGTATAATGTTGGTTGAGATGAATCCAAAGCCATGGAAGACTCCTCAAGGCTCCTTGAAGCTTGATTAACAACCAATGCAGTTTCTGGAGAGTCCACGGGCAAAATTACGGGCTCTGGCACAACCACGGCCGTGGAACTTGCAAAGCTAGCACTTCGGAGCACTCTAGTAGGTTCCACGGGTAAAACCACGGGCGTGGTTCTTCCCCCAGGCCGTGGTTCCTACAGGAATTCAGCACACCTTCATGTGCTTCAAATTCAGCTCTTGTCTCCTTTTCCAATGCTTCCAAAGCCTTGATTTCTTCATTGCAAGCCTCCTCAACTCCTTCCTCCATCAAACTTAAGCTAAGAACCTTCTCTAAGGGGTCCTTGATCAAGATCGAGCTCACAATCTCTCTACAATCCTCTTGCTCGACAATGTTGAACACATCTTCACCAAGGGCTGGCCCTTTCATCATTGTGGACAGCTTGAACTTGATATTCTCTTCTCCAATGTTGAAGGAGAGAATTCCATTTTTACAATCCACCAAGCATCCGGATGTAGCCAAGAAAGGTCTCCCTAAGATGATGGGAACCGGATAGTCCGCCGGGATGTCCAAAACAACGAAGTCTATTGGCACATAGAACTTCCCGAGTTGCACCGGTATGTCCTCCAAAATTCCAACGGGGTGAGTGATTGAACGGTCCGCCATGTAGAGGGTCATCTTGACCGGCTTTGGCTCTCCTAGCCCAACCTTGTTGCAAAGTGCAAGCGGGATAATGCTTACACTTGCCCCAAGATCACAAAGAGCTTCATACTTCACTTCTCCCACTCCAATTGGCACACAAAAGGATCCCGTATCTCTTAGCTTAGGAGGCATCTCCTCCCGCATGGTTTGAATCAACTCCGAGGATCTCTTCGTCATCCTTACTTCTCCATACTCCTCCAACTTCCTTTTGTTGGAGAGTATTTCTTTCAAAAACTTGCCATATGCCGGCATACCTAAAATAGCATCCATGAACGGAATGTTAATATGCAATTTAGACATAAGTTTAAGGAATTTACCGAAGTGTTTGTCCAAACGAGCTCTTGCTCGTGATTGAGGGAATGGTAGTGGTGGCTTGTATGGAGGTGGTGCCACATATGTTGGCTCATCTTCCTTGTTCTTTCCTCCTTCTTCTTGCAAGTGCTCTTCATCTACCACTACATGCTTCCCCTTGTCATTTCCCTTAGGTAAGGGATCCTTCATGCTCAACCCGCTCCTTGTTGTGATGGACAACCTTGGCCTCTTGGGTTGTCTTCGGTTCTTCCGGGAAGTTTTCCCGGATCTCTATGAGCTTCACCCGCCTTTTGGAACACTTGTGCTTCCAACACCTTTTGAGCTTTAGAAATGGAAGTCACCGTGCTCTCAAGACCACTCAACCTCCCAAGCAATTGCTCAAACATCATCTCGGTTCTATCCTTTGGAGGTTGAGTAAATCCGGGTGGAGGTTCTTGTGAAGCTTTTGGTGGTGGAGCTGCGCTTGTGGAAGCGGGAGGGTTCAAGGCACCATCCGGGTTAGAATAGGAAAACCCGGGATGGTTGTGATTAGGCCGGTAATTGTTGAATTGCCGGTTGTTGTTGAAGTTCCTTGATCCTTGATAGTTGTTGTAATTGCCCCTTCCCATGTAGTTCACATCTTCCTCCTTGGAAGACAAGTTTGCTTGCACTTGCACTTGAGGGCTTGCTTGATTCTTCAAAGTTGTAGCACACAACTCCCTCAAAGATTTCAGCTCATTGTTGATTGCATCAAGCTTGAAGTTACTCATGGTGACTTCATTCACCTCATATGCTCCCGCTTTCTTCCCATCACTCTTCCTATGGGAGTACTTCTCAATCACCAAAGCTTGTTTCTCTACAAACTCCCAAGCTTCATCCACATTCTTTTCCATGAAAGTCCCACCGGAAAGAGATTGAAGCTTGAATTGACTATCTTCATCAAGTCCTTTGAAGTAGATCTCCAATAGCTCAATTTTCGGTATACCATGGTGTGGACAATCTAGGAGAAGGTCCTTGAACCTCTCCCAAGACTTCAATAGGCTTTCTCTATCCTTCATTACAAAGGCATTGATCTTCCCTCTTAATTCGGTAGTCTTGGAAGGTGGGAAGAACTTTGTCAAAAACTCGGTTGTCATCTCCTTCCAAGTACTCACTCGCCCTTGTGGAATAGATTGATACCAAGCCAATGCTTTATCCTTAAGAGAGAAGGAGAAAGCCCTAAGCTTATGGTTGTTGCTCTCCAATCTAGGCGGTCTTAGAGTCTCCATCAAGATCTCATAGTTCATCAAGTGTTGATGAAGAGACTCTCCTTCCATCCCTCCAAATTGATTATGCCGGATCATTTGTAGAACTTGAGGGCGGAGCTCGTAATCATGGGCTGCGGGATCTCCTAAGTTCACACCCGGACGGTGTGCTCTTTGTGCCGGATCCATGCGTTTCCCTAACGTTTGTGATTCTTCAATAGCAATGGGCGCAACCCAAATATTGACCGCCGGCTGCGGTTGTGGTGGAGGTGGAGGTTGTTGACGATTAAGCTCTCTTTGCACAAGAGCTTGCCTAATCTCATCAATCTCCCTCCTAGTTGTTTCTTGCCTCTCATTTGCAAGTCTCCTTTCATTCTCCAAGGCTTCATCTCTTAGCCTAATTTGCTCTAAAGCTTCATCTAACTCAGCTTGGAGATCTCTTCCGGCCATCTATTTTCCCTTTCTAATGCTCTTGGATCTAGATCTAAGGGTTTTCTCCGGTTCGGGATCGAATGGAGCTAAATCCTTGCCACGAGATCTTCGCATATACCTAAAGAGTGAGAGATGTCCTGAAAAGCAAATATACAAACCAAACAAGATCAAAAGCAACAAGAAAAACCTACACTATAAACAATCACAAACTATGACTCAATCTTAACCTAGTCCCCGGCAACGGCGCCAAAAACTTGTTACGCTAAGAACGTGACACGCAAAAGTCTTAAATTTATACTCGTTATATTTTTCCTAACTCCTAGCGAACCCGCAGTGTATGGGACGTTTCGTAGTAGGGATAGTATTCCGAGGTCGAACACAAAGACTGAGGTGAAATTGAGTCAAATAGTGACTAAGTATAGTGTCGATCTAGGCTAAGAAAAGATGAAAGAAACAAATAAATGAAAATCTCAATGTTTTTGGTTGGTTTTGTGTGGTGATCAATCAAGGATCACAATGATATAATATGGCAAAACAAACTAAGGAATCAAGCTAAAACACAAATAAACAAGACAAACACGAGATATGAGATCAAAGAGAGAAAAGCGGATTCTAGGGGTTGGAAATTCCGGTTATGGCATTGGACTCAAGCTTCTAATCATTCTTTGGATTAACTATGGTATGTTGGGAAGGAATGTTTCTCAAGTGGGGTCAATTACCGGGTAGGTCTCATGATCCACTAATCCGCACCTAAGGTCCTATCGCCGGGTAAGTCTCTAGGAGCCTATGGTAGGGATATCTACACAAACCGGATGGTTATCTAGGGATCTAACCTCTCCTTACCGAGTAAGTCTCGGGAAGGCAAGTCCTAAACACCTATCCTAGCACACTCAGTCCAATAGAGGCTTGTGAGGCTCACTACTACCTAGAGTTCGTCATCTTCGGTATCTAAGAGCAAGAATCACCGGGTAGGTCTCTTCTAACACTTAGTTGCTAACACTAGGTCACCCTAGGATAGATTTAACTCAACAAACACTAGGATTTCAACAATCTAACATTCTAGCACTTAGATTCATCAAATCAAACGAGTTAGTCAAAATCACAGGTTGTTCATTCCTTTCCACGGCCGTGGAGTGGCAAGAACGAACCGTGGTTTCCAACAGTAGCTCGGTTCAAGCAAACGAATCATCCTAAGGTACATCTAAATCCATCCTATCATAGTCCAAGCCATAACCATCTTTTCCTTACCCTAGAATCACATCTATCTAGCCAACAACAAGCATCTCAACAATTAAACTCAACAAGCATACATTCATGGTTTCCATAGCAAGTAGAGGAAGAGAAATAGAGATGAACAAGTAGAACAAAGAAAACCAAGCTGAATGTATGAATAGAAAGACTTACAACCCTTCAAAAGAAGGTTCATTCTCGTTCCTTACAAAACCGAGCAAAGCGTCTCCACAAAAATCACTCAAAACTATGAAAAACTAAGAATGGTGTGTTCTTCTCTTCTTCTCCAATGGAATCCTTTCTTCTCGTCCAAGTGTAGCTCCAATCCAATCTTCCAAAATAAGAGAATGTTGTTGTTGAGAGTGTGTGAGAGAATGGAGTGATGGGTATGCTCCTAACAGCTTGCAGGTCCACCTTATATCCTCAACAAATTGCAAGAGTCGGCCATGAAGATCGTGGGACAGTTGTCACAACTGTCTGGGGAAAACCACGGCCCATTTCCATGCCCGTGGAAGTCCCAGTGGCCATGGTTTTGGTGCCTCAGCTTGTTTTGGATCATCAAGCCTCAATTTGGCGCATGGCATGCACCAACAAGGTCCCATGTGTCCCCCTTAGCTCCTAGCTTGCTTCCCAATGAGTCCGAAGGTGTGTTATCTCGAGGAACGATCCTCGAATGTATCGATTAAGCTCTTAAAGCTCCCAAAATACCTTCAAAGCATGCAAAAGTCCGTGTAGACGTCTATCTCTACAAAATACATGAATTGAGTGCAAATCGTCACGAACTAGTGCAAACCATGCATGAATGATCGAGCGGAAAAACTATCTAAATGAGTGCCTAAACCTAAGTCATAAATCGTGTTATCATTGTACATGGCGGACCGCTCCATTACCCATCCGGTGGGCATTTTGGAAGACGTTCCGGTTAAGTTAGGTAACTTCTATTTACCTATAGACTTTGTTGTGCTTGATATTCCCGCAGATTATCCTATTCCTATCATTCTCGGGAGACCATTTCTAGCAACTTCGGGTTGCAATGTGGATTGTAAGAACGCTGATGACATGAATTATATACCATTATATTCATGCATATTGTAGAAGATTGTCTCAGTTTGCCTTGCATTTAGAGAGATTTTGTGTGCCTTTTATGTTCTATTCAACCATTTGTCGGAAATAGAGGTCTACACGAGTTTTTGATGAATTATAGGTAAATGGAGTGAAATTGGAAGCAAAAGTGGAGCAAGGAGCATCCAAGGACGTTAGAGAAGCTAAAGAAGTCTTGAAGGGGTCACAAAGAGCTAAGGAGTTGCGAAGGAGAAGCATAGAAGACGAGCCAAAAGAAGAGCACTTTCTGTTGAAGAAAATCGTGCCACTATACATATAAATCGGATGATTTTCCTCTCTAGAAATCAAACGGTTTTGTGTATAAAACGACTAGGCCGATTTTCTTTGCTTTTCGGCCAAATGATAAGACGACACAAAGCCCAATTCTTTTGGGCTAGAGGAGAGTTTTGCCAAACGGCCCATTAGCAAGAAACTATAGGTTGGAACCCTGGGAACGAAAATGGGACGTCCGTAGCGGGAAATCTTTAGGCATTTGAGAGAGATTGAAGATTCTTGGAGAAGGATTGAAGGACTTTAGCCGGAAAGTCAATCTTGATCATTGTTTGTGAGATTTCTTTATTCCATTGAAGTGATTGTGGTTTTTGAACACGAATTTGAGTTACTTAAGAGATACATTGATCAGTTTCGAGATTTGTTTACAGATTTGAAGGTTATTGAGTTTTTATTCAAGATTTGCTTTATTTGCGATATTTCACTCAATCTTTAATTTGAATCGATTTTGAAAATGGTTGGCTAAAACCATTGTGATTCTGGGGAGAATAGTTGATGATTAAGGCTTAGATGATGATAGACTAAACTCATTTACACATTAGGACCCTGAGAGTTTAGATTTTAGTTTTGCGATAACAGGAAAATCGGTATGTTCTTGAGTAAATCGGCCGATTTAGTGATGAACAACCCGATTTAGTGATGAACAGCCCGATTTATTCTTCTATCGAACTTTAATTGAATTAATCTTTAATCAAAACTAATCCTTGCCTAAATCCCAACCTTGACTAACCTTTTTAACCTCTAATTGAATGTATGAAGACACTTCAAACCTGATTCTACATTTAATAGATTAAGATTTCAAGAATTGGGTAATAGAGAGATTCAACATCCTTTATTAAGATTTTAATTGTGCTTGCTATTCTTTACTTTGGAGAGTCATATCCTGGAGTTTTAGATAGTTAGTTTGAACATAATTCTTGTCTTTAGATCTTTCTATATTGCAGCCTCAACAACCCTTATAGAGAGAACCTTTAGATTAGATATATAGGTTTCAGAACTTCACCGTACGATACCTACCTTTGAACACATAATCTTGGCAATATAAACTGTGTCCTTATATCTATAGAAGTGTCTTGAATCGAAAGCCGAAATCGGATACTTGAATCCTTGGAATCATTTTACCCTTATTTGATCACAAAAGCTTTTTGCATTTTCGCTAGATAATTGGAATTGAATTTACTCTCACCAAATCCCTGAGTTCGACTCTGGAATTCTTACCTCACTACAGCTGATCCGTACACTGCGGGTTCACTTTGCTTTGAGTTCTAGATATAAATTTAAGACTTTGACGCACACACCTTTCGAGGGAACAAGTTTTTGGCGCCGTTGCCGGGGATTTGGTCTAGACCAAATTCGGTTTTCGGTTGTCTAGCTTGAGAGCTCTTGCTCTTGTGATTTGATTTGTCAACTTGAGTGATCTTTGCAGGTTCTTTAGGTATATGCGAAAGACTAGATCCACTAAAGATCTAGTTCCTTTCGATCCCGAATTGGAGAAAACCTTGAGAAGAAAGTTGAAGGAAAAGAAAATGGCTGAGAACAATGAGAAAAACCTCCAGGCTGAACTGAACGAAGCTCAACGCCAACTTTAGTTGAGTGAAAAAGCACGACTAGATGCCGAAACGAGTCATCAATTTCAGATTGATGAACTAAGAGCTATGATGTTAGATATGAAGTTGGAATTGAACGAATCCAAGAAGAAGAAGAAAGTCAAGACGCCAATTAAATCCATTAGAAATGACTCATCCGATGATGAAGAGATTGATCCGGACATGCCGGAACTTGAGGAAATCGATCCATTACTTCGTCCTGTTCGAAACACCCCAAAACCACGGGTTGTTCCTCGCCTCCCAACTAGGGATGTGAGAGTTGCTAATGAAGGTGATAGACCCCGAACTTTGGGGCAACGGATGGACCCAATTCAGCAACCACGCCGTCTAGGTGTGGATTTCGGAGCTGAAGACATCCAAGAGTTTAGCTTCTCACCACAAGTCATCACCATGGTTCGCCAAAGTCAATATGGCGGAGCAAGTACTGAATCTCCACATCAACACTTGCAGAATTTCGAGATTCTCATGGAGACTATGAAGCCGAAGAAGGCTACTACAAGCAATTACAAGATCAAACCGTTCTTCTTTTCTTTGAAGGACAAGACTCTAGCTTGGTACCAAACACTTCCAGCTGCAAAGCTGGCTACATGGGAGGAATTGTCTTCGGAATTCCTCACTAAGTTCTTTCCACCATCCAAAACGGCGGAATTGAAAGGTAAGATAAATGCTTTTTCAATGAAACCTAACGAAAGCTTGTTTCAATCTTGGGAAAGGTTTCGGGATCTCTTGTTGGATTGCCCACACAATGGCATTTCAAAACTGGAATTATTGGAGATTTACTATAAGGGATTGGATGTGGAAACACAATTCAACCTTCTATCTCTCTCTTGTGGCACATTCATGGACATGAGAGAGGATGATGCTTGAGACTTCATTGAGAAGCAAGCCCAACTGATTGAGAAGTATTCCCACCGGAAGGTGGACTCAAATAGCCGGAATCAAGGCGATCCGGGAGCTAAGTGGAACCAAGCTGCTCAAACACAAATATTCTCCCTCAATAATGAGATCAAAGAGTTGAGGGAAGTGCTCAAAACAAGTCTTCAAAAGACTAAGGAGCAAGAAGCCAACTACATGGAGAGGGACAACAATCAAAGGAGTGATAACCGGAACTCCAATTGGAACAACAACAACAATAACAACCGGAACTCCAATTGGAACAACAACAATAGGAACTCCAATAGCAACAATTGGAGGTCAAATCAGCAAAATCCAGGTAATCCTTACTCTCATGCTGAAAAGGCTCTAACATCTCCATCTTCTTCTACTCCTTTAACAAGCCAGGAACAATCAAGCGGATCAAACAAACCCGATCACATGCTAGAGACGATCCTAGGCAAACTACAAGGGTTGGAGAGCTATATAACTTCGGTTGATAAAGCTCACAAAGCTTTGGAAAGCCAAGTGTTTAACAAAGCCGGAGAGGTTCCAAGAGACCAAGGGAAACTTCCCGGGAAGACGGAAGATAACCCAAAGGGAAGGGTTATGGCTATCACTACTAGGAGCGGCATAACAACTACCGATCCTCAACCTAAAGTAGTTGAAACCACCACTAAAGAAGGAGAGGGAAAAGAGAAGGAAGATATCTATGTTCCTCCTCCCGCCTACAAACCACCTCTACCTTTTCCTCAATCTAGAGCGCGTGCACGCCTAGATAAACACTTTGGTAAGTTTGTTGAACTTATGAGTAAGCTGCATATTAATATACCTTTTATGGATGCAATTTTAGATATGCCAGCTTATGGGAAATTCCTCAAGGAGATCCTCTCTAACAAGAGGAAATTGGAAGACATCGGAGAAGTCAAGATGAGTATGGAGTCATCCGAACTCATCAAGACTATGACGGAGAATATGCCACCTAAGCTCCGTGATCCAGGATCCTTTTGCATACCCATCACTTTGGGAGAAGCTACTTATGATGCACTTTGTGACCTTGGAGCGAGTGTAAGTATCATACCACTTGCTCTATGCAAAGCAGTTGGTCTAGGAGAGCCTAGACCGGTGAAGATCACACTCTACATGGCTGATCGTTCCACCACTAAGCCGGTTGGGATACTAGAAGACATTCCGGTAAAACTCGGTAAGTTTTACATTCCTATAGATTTTGTCGTTCTTGACATCCCTGCAGATTATCCGGTTCCCATCATTCTTGGGAGACCATTCCTTGCAACATCCGGATGCATGGTCGATTGCAAGAATGGCCAGCTATCTTTCCATATAGGTGAAGAGAAGGTAGAATTCATACTCTCTTCCTTAATCAAGGAGCCAGCCTTGAGAGACGATGTCTTTGATATTTTTGATGAAGAAGAGTCTAGAGAGGTAGTAAGTTCAATCTTGATGAAAGACCCTCTTCAAAAGGTTCTTAGTATGAGCATCATGGAGGAAGGAGTGGAACATGATTGCAATGAGGATGTGAAAGCATTAAATGATATGGAGGAAGAACTAGGAACAAGATTTGAAGAACTAGAATTAACTCTGGAAACTATGAAGAAAATCGACCTGCATAAACCAAATCATCCGATTTGTGAAAAGGCAACCCGATTTTTGACAACAGGAAGAAAAATCGTGCCTCAGATCGACCGATTTACTTCAGGGGAGGTCGATCCAATGGGAAAATTTCTGGATTCTTCAAACTTCACCGCAGCTATCCTCGACTCTAATGATGCATCACCCCCACCTCTAGAGGCCTCTCCCACAACATCCGAAGGCCACGATTCATCATCAATCAAGGCGCCTCCATCATTAGAATTGAAGCCACTCCCCACGCATTTAAGGTACGCGTTTCTTGGCATTAATTCCACATATCCAGTCATAGTCAATGCGAAACTGAATGATGCTGAACTAGAGAAACTTATGCATGTGCTGAAGCAACATAGGAGAGTATTAGGTTATACTATTGATGATTTAGTAGGAATAAATCCTTCCCTATGTATGCACAAAATTCTAATGGAAGAAGATTACAAGCCTTCACGCCAACCTCAAAGACGGTTAAATCCGGCAATGAAGGAGGTCATGAAGAAAGAAATCCTTAAGCTACTTGATGCAGGTATCATCTTCCCTATTTCCGATAGCAAATGGGTGAGTCCAGTACAGGTAGTACCAAAGAAAGGAGGCATTACCGTTGTTGCCAACAAAAACAACGAACTTATCCCTACAAGGACAGTTACAGGGTGGCGAATGTGCATCGACTACCGCAAACTGAGCGTGGCCACTAGGAAGGACCACTTCCCCCCTTCCTTTTATCGATCATATGTTGGAAAGGTTAGCCCAACATTCTTACTTTTGTTATCTAGATGGATATAGTGGTTTCTTTCAGATTCCAATTCATCCGGATGATCAAGAGAAGACGACTTTCACGTGCCCTTGGGGTACGTTTGCTTATAGAAGAATGCCGTTCGGTCTATGCAACGCTCCAGCCACCTTGCAAAGGTGTATGATGGCAATCTTCTCCGAATACGTAGAGAATATCATGGAAGTCTTCATGGACGACTTTTCGGTATATGGTTCTTCCTTTGATAACTGTCTCTATAACCTTTCACTAGTTCTTAAGAGATGTGAGGACAATAACTTAGTCTTAAACTGGGAAAAGTGTCATTTCATGGTTACCGAAGGAATTGTGTTAGGTCATCTAGTATCACAAAGGGGAATAGAGGTTGATAGAGCAAAGATAGAAAACATTGAGAAGCTACCTCCCCCTTCTTCTGTGAAAGGAATTAGAAGTTTCTTAGGGCATGCAGGCATCTATAGGAGATTCATAAAGGATTTTTCTAAGATTTCAAAACCCTTAACTAATCTTTTGATGAAAGACGCAACTTTCGAATTTTTGAAAGATTGTTTAGATGCTTTTTGCAGGATCAAAGAAGCTTTGATTTCAGCACCAATCATTCAACCACCCGATTGGACTCTTCCTTTCGAGGTCATGTGCGACGCAAGCGATGTCGCTATAGGAGCCGTACTTGGACAGAAGAAAGATGGTCGCACTCATGCCATCTACTATGCTAGCAAAACGCTAGATGAAGCTCAATATAATTATGCAACCACAGAAAAGGAACTTTTAGCCGTTGTATACGCTTTTGAAAAATTTCGTTCCTATCTTGTAGGTGCAAAGGTGATAGTCTATAAGGACCATTCCGCAATTCGCTACTTATTCACGAAAAAGGATGCGAAGCCAAGGCTTCTAAGATGGATCTTACTCTTACAAGAGTTCGATTTGGAGATTCGTGATAAGAAAGGATCGGAAAACTCCGTTGCTGATCATCTTAGTCGTCTTCCGCAACTCACCGATGAGACGGATGAACTTCCTATAGACGACTCATTCCTTGACGAGCAACTACATGAGATCGAAGAGTGTCTTCAACGCATCTCAAAAGGTAATGATCCATGGTTTGCTGACATTGTGAATTACCTTGTTTGTCAGGAGATTCCACCCGGACTTTCATATGCTCAAAAGAAGAAATTCTTTAGTGACGTCCGGCATTTCTATTGGAACGAACCTCTTCTATTCAAACGAGGTCCCGATGGCATATACAGGAGATGTATCCCCGAAGATGAGGTGGATAGTGTCATCCGCCATTGTCATTCCCTACCATGTGGCGGACATGCTAGTTCCAACAAAACTTGTGCTAAGGTACTTCGTTCCGGTTTCTTTTGGCCTACACTTTCGAAGATGTTCAAAAATTTGTTGTTACTTGTGATGCTTGTCAAAGGACAGGTAATATATCAAGGAGGAATGAGATGCCTCTCAATAACATACAAGAAGTGGAAATCTTCGACGTATGGGGCGTCGATTTTATGGGACCCTTCCCATCTTCATGTGGAAACCAATATATACTTCTTGCCGTAGACTATGTCTCAAGATGGGTAGAAGCAATCGCTTCTCCTACTAATGATGCAATGGTAGTGGTGAAGTTCTTCAATAGAACGATCTTCCCAAGGTTCGGAACTCCCCGAACCATCATTAGTGACGGAGGAACGCATTTCACAGCCCGTAGATTTGAGACTCTATTGGCTAAATATGGGGTGACCCATAAGATAGCTACACCTTACCATCCGCAAACTAGCGGACAAGTTGAGATTTCCAATAGAGAGATCAAGGGAATTTTGGAGAAAACCGTCTCTAAAACAAGGAAAGATTGGTCAATGAAGCTTGACGATGCACTATGGGCGTACAGGACAGCCTTCAAGACACCAATAGGTACGACTCTATATAATCTTGTCTATGGTAAATCTTGTCATCTTCCTGTAGAGCTAGAGCATAAAGCATATTGGGCTATCAAGTGACTCAACTTTGACATGAAAGAAGCCGGAGAGAAGCGGCTCTTAGACATCAATGAGCTGGATGAGATCCGGCTAAATGCGTATGAGAACGCAAAGATCTACAAGGAACGGACAAAGCGTTGGCATGATAAGCATATCATTCCAAAAGATCTGAAAGAGGGAGATCAAGTCCTTCTATTCAACTCGAGGCTTCTTCTGTTTCCAGGTAAGCTTAAATCCCGTTGGACAGGACCTTATGTAATTAAACGAATTTTCCCCCATGGTGCAGTTGAAGTATGGGGTGAACAAAGCGGAAGTTTCAAGGTTAATGGCCAACGGTTGAAGAAATACACACCGGAAGCTCCGGTCGAGGAAATAGCTCCTATCCTCCTCCATTGAACACAAACCATACACCGTCCAGCTAAAGACGATAAATCAAGCGCTTCTTGGGAGGCAACCCATGATAGTATAGTTTTTCCCTCCTTTCATCACTTAGTTAGAGTAGATTAGTTGCTTTGTTTCTTTGTTTTCGCTTTTTATTTGTTCCTCGATGCACTCTTGGTTTGTCGTGTCATTAATCGCAGGAAAATAGGTCCAAATTGAGAGATCCATGGAGAAAGGGAGCATAAATCAGTTAAATCTTCAATTTCCATGAAGCACAAGGAAGGAAATCGAGCTGCACTAAGTTAATCGTTCGATTCAGGAACAGAGCAAGTCGATTTTTGCCAACAGAAAGAAAAATCGACCTGGAGATCGACCTGCCAAGAAAAATCGTCCGAATTTCAAGTGTTCAGAGAAAAATCGAGTTGCATTAAGTTAATCGTTCGATTCAGGAACAGAGCAAGTCGATTTTTGCCAACAGAAAGAAAAATCGACTTGGAGATCGACCTGCCAAGAAAAATCGTCCGATTTTCAAGTGTTCAGAGAAAATGAGAGAAAAAAAGCCCCGACAATTAAATCGGCCTTGAAAATCGTCCGATTTTCTTCACAATTTCTCTACCCTATATAAAGCCTTAAACACTCGATTCCCTCATTCCAAACCCTTCCACTCTCGATTTCTCTCTCTCTCAAGAACTCCGAATATCGTCCATACCCTACAATCCTCATTCCTTAATCATTTTGAATGATTCTTGACTCCAAACTGAAGCATTTTCAACAAGGAACAAGGATCTAGCAACAATAAGCACGGCAATCGACTCTTCCACAAGGAATTCAGGTTTTTCATTCCAAAACCTAAGTTTCTCATTCGAATTTGAATCTTGCTTAGGAAGTGTTTGTTTGTTGAAATTGATAGAGGAGTTTGCTTAGGAAACACTATAGGGAACTGTATGTGGTGATTGTTGAGACAGAACTTTACAGAATTGTGAGAATCGTAGAAATCGACAGAAAAATCGACCTAACCCAGAAAAATCGTCCGATTTTTGTCAAGAACAGGGCGATTTTTTGCTGCAGAAATGGATATTGTGAAGAGAATAACTAGAAATACGGGGAAGAAGAAGGGAACTTCTTCCAAAGCCCCTCCCCCACCTCCACCACCACCTCAAAACCTTCCAAAGCTTCCCCCTCCCCTATCCAAACACAAGAAAAGATATGAACGTATCTTAGATCGCCCATTCACCCCTCCTCGCTACATTGTGTTAGATGATCTAGATTCCTTGTTTGTTCGAGAGGATGTGGATATGATGCTTGATAAGGTTGGGCTGAGACAGTTTGCTATGATTAGGGAGGATGCATATACCGACATCACCCTAGAGTTCCTTAGTACATTCGAGCATGATCCTAGAGAAAGGATGGTCACCTTCCGCCTTATGAGCCAAGATCATACTATGTCTATTGATACTTTTGGAGACTTGTTCGGCTTTTCTTATTCAGATGCAAGCACATTTGCTAGAGGTGTTAGTGCTAGTGCCTTTTGGGAGTCTATTTCGGTGGGAGAGTATGGTGGAGACAAGTGGAGACCCGGGAATTCAAAAGAGACTAGCATGTACAACCTTTCCCTTAAGGTAGTACACCGGATCCTTAGTGAGAGCTTATTCGCCCGGACAGAGACGCCACAGAAGCTCAAGGCTGATGAGCTTTTTATTCTATACTATATGACATCCACCACCGTCCCCGACATTTCCACCATGCTTGCTGACTATCTAGGGAAGATAGCCAACAAAGCTAAGGGCGACATTTGTGCTGGAGGCCTTGTCACTCATGTGGCTAAGGCAATGGGATTAGACTTCTCGGGATGCACTCTAGCTGAGAGTGCCCTACCTTTAGGTTCACAGATATTGGTTACTCGACAGGTTTTGATTCCTCGAGGGAGAGGAACCCTTCATGTGCCCATGCCATGGCACAAGGATCCAAAGAAGAAGCCATCCGAGATCATTTGGAAGCCCGAATACACTATTCGGAGCAAGAGGAACTGGAATGAGACATTTAAGTTGATGCTTGAGGAGATATCTCCTCCCTTATATTATGATGATGATGCAGGTGACACTGAGGAAGATGAGGACGGAGGCCAGGAGACCATGCTCGAGTTTGAGAGTGACACTCATAGCGGTCATGCCACGGATGCCATGAACACCGACACTCATGGTGGAGGACCTAGCAGGACTAGAAGAGGTGATGAGGAGACGGAGGATGACATGCAGCCACCTCGCCGCTCATTTGCACGTGCCCCAGGACATGGACGAGGACGTCGACCTCCCGTCACTTTAGGGAGCTAGTCTCTAGCTTTTAGAGCCTTAGCACCGACTATCACGCTCTCCACACCAATTATGACACCTGAACACTCAGTTCAGGAACTACAGGCAGGAGACGGACGCTAGGCATTCATCCTACGATGGCCAGATGAGAGACTTATACTTCCATCAGTTCGGCCACTTCTACGATCCTAGTGCACCGATGTATCCTTATCCACCACCTCCACCACCGACAGAGGATTGAGCTTCCACTTCTTTTACATTGTAAGTATTTTTCTCTATCTTATGCTTGACTTTCACATTGGGGACAATGTGGATGTTAAGTATGGGGTGGGGGTACTTACAATACCTTTTGTTTCATCTTAGCACTTTATGCACTTTACACTACTCTTGATGATTTGGCTTGTAATAACTCTTGCACTACTTGTTTTCCACTATGACACTTGCATTTGGATGATCTTTTTCAAATTCTATGAATTTTCAAAATTTTTGTGCTTCTTATGATGGAAATGACCTCTATGAAGAGAAATATGTATGTGGATAGGCAAAAAGATAGCTTAGTTGTGTGGAGATGTTAATCATAGCATAAATGAGCTTACTTTTGTTACTTGAACACATGAATAAGTTATATGATTTAGATGTCTTGATAAGAGAATGAAATAATAGTCGAAGCTATATTGCAAGTTCTTTTACATCATATAAGGATGACTAAGGCAATTCACTTCTTTTCTTTTCTCATATCTTGATCATGCTATCCCCTCAATGAAATATGTAACCTTCCTTTTACCATCCGGGAATTAGGATAAGTGATAGAAAAAAAGGCATGTTTGGTGTGGGAGGGCCAAAGAAAATGTATTAAATGAAAGTGTAGCAATTCATAAGTTTGGGGACGTTGAACATGAGGATGAGTAACTCGGCATCATTCACATAGCCGGGTGTTTGTGTCTTGCCAAAGTCCAATTGAACGACAAGTCCTAACGAGATATGGTATGTGCATCAAGGGTTTGAGGCATCTCGAAATTGAGAAACGCCGATCTCCTAGGCTTCGGTTTTTGTGCACCGCTGTCCATACTCTAAAAAAAAAAGTAAAGTATAAAGGAAGCAAAGCTTTCTACATGCGAAGCATGTGCGGTGAAGTAAAATTTTGAAGGTATTATATTGTTCCTCTTTCCCGGATTAGCACCACAATTACCCAAAAGAATTCCTTCCCTTAATACGTTTCTTGGACCTTTCCTTTGATTAGAAGACCTTGAGACTTTTATGCATGTGTTTAAGGCTTCATGGCTTAGATTTGTTTGACTTTGATTACCTCTACATCTTTATCATGTCCTTTATTTGTGTTTTCAAGAAAGAAAAGAGAGTTAGTTCATCTTATAGTTATCATTGATATACACTTTGCCTTCTTATGCCTTGAAATATCATTTTGAGTGTGATCCAATAAGAAGAAGCACTATCAAAAGAAAAGTTTTTGAGTTTTCATACATATATAAACCATGACATCTTGTATTCTAAATTTGAGTCTTGCTTAGGGACAAGCAAGGGGCAAGTATGGGGTATTTTGATGACATGAATTATATACCATTATATTCATGCATATTGCAGAAGATTGTCTCAGTTTGCCTTGCATTTAGAGAGATTTTGTGTGCCTTTTATGTTCTATTCAACCATTTGTCGGAAATAGAGGTCTACACGAGTTTTTGATGAATTATAGGTAAATGGAGTGAAATTGGAAGCAAAAGTGGAGCAAGGAGCATCCAAGGACGTTAGAGAAGCTAAAGAAGTCTTGAAGGGGTCACAAAGAGCTAAGGAGTTGCGAAGGAGAAGCATAGAAGACGAGCCAAAAGAAGAGCACTTTCTGTTGAAGAAAATCGTGCCACTATACATATAAATCGGACGATTTTCCTCTCTAGAAATCAAACGGTTTTGTGTATAAATCGACCAGGCCGATTTTCTTTGCTTTTCGGCCAAATGATAAGACGACACAAAGCCCAATTCTTTTGGGCTAGAGGAGAGTTTTGCCAAACGGCCCATTAGCAAGAAACTATAGGTTGGAACCCTGGGAACGAAAACGGGACATCCGCAACGGGAAATCTTTAGGCATTTGAGAGAGATTGAAGATTCTTGGAGAAGGATTGAAGGACTTTAGCCGGAAAGTCAATCTTGATCATTGTTTGTGAGATTTCTTTATCCCATTGAAGTGATTGTGGTTTTTGAACACGAATTTGAGTTACTTAAGAGATACATTGATCCGTTTCAAGATTTGTTTACAGATTTGAAGGTTATTGAGTTTTTATTCAAGATTTAGTTTATTTGCGATATTTCACTCAATCTTTAATTTGAATCGATTTTGAAAATGGTTGGCTAAAACCATTGTGATTCTGGGGAGAATAGTTGATGATTAAGGCTTAGATGATGATAGACTGAACTCATTTACACATTAGGACCCTGAGAGTTTAGATTTTAGTTTTGTAATAACAGGAAAATCGGTATGTTCTTGAGTAAATCGGCCGATTTAGTGATGAACAGCCCGATTTATTCTTCTGTCGAACTTTAATTGAATTAATCTTTAATCAAAACTAATCCTTGCCTAAATCCCAACCTTGACTAACCTTTTTAACCTCTAATTGAATGTATGAAGACACTTCAAACCTGATTCTATATTTAATAAATTAATATTTCAAGAATTGGGTAATAGAGAGATTCAACATCCTTTATTAAGATTTTAATTGTGCTTGCTATTCTTTACTTTGGAGAGTCATATCCTGGAGTTTTAGATAGTTAGTTTGAACATAATTCTTGTCTTTAGAGCTTTCTATATTGCAGCCTCAACAACCCTTATAGAGAGAACCTTTAGATTAGATATATAGGTTTCGGAACTTCACCGTACGATACCTACCTTTGAACACATAATCTTGGCAATATAAACTGTGTCCTTATATCTATAGAAGTGTCTTGAATCGAAAGCCGAAATCGGATACTTGAATCCTTGGAATCATTTTACCCTTATTTGATCACAAAAGCTTTTTGCATTTTCGCTAGATAATTGGAATTGAATTTACTCTCACCAAATCCCTGAGTTCGACTCTAGAATTCTTACCTCACTATAGCTGATCCGTACACTGCGGGTTCGCTTTGCTTTGAGTTCCAGATATAAATTTAAGACTTTGACGCACACACCTTTCGAGCGAACAAACGCCAAGTTGCAATTCAACATTGGTGGTGATCAAGTTGAGTTTGCATTGCTTGCGGCAATGAAAGGAAAGCCGCTGGGAGATGATATTTTCAACATCTATGATGAAGAAGAATCAAGGGAATTGGTGAGCTCTATCCTTATTAATGATCCACTTGAGAGAGTTATTAGTTTTAGCTTAATGGAGGAAGGTATAGATGTTTCTTGTGATGCAGATATACGGAGCTTGAAGGCACTGGAAGAAGATCCAGGAGCTAAGATTGAAAAATTAATCCAGGAGAAGAGAAGCTCCAGTTTCGGCCTCAGTTGCAGTACCTCGACCGAGGCACTTTCTAGACCAAGCGAGGTGTTCTTGACTAAAGAAAATCTCGGTCACACTCTCTGGACCTCGACCGAGGTCGAAAGCGAGATGATGTCCACTGAGAATAACAAACTTCTTACTCCCTTTTCTGAAATTCATCCTCAATTGGTGGAACACTTTCTCCACCAAACTTCTGATAATAAAGGGCCTTGGTATGCTGACATTGTTAATTGTCTTGTTTGCCAGGAAATACCACCAGGATTGACGTACGCCTAAAGGAAGAAATTCTTTAAGGATGTACGCCATTACTATTGGGATGAACCTCTACTATTTAAGAGAGGTCCGGATGGGATGCTTCGAAGATGCATCCCGGAAGATGAAGTTACTAGTGTCATACGGTATTGTCACTCACTTCCTTGTGGAGGGCATGCTAGCGCTCACAAAATGTGCGCCAAGGTATTACGTTCCGGTTTCTTTTGGCCTACATTATTTAAGGATGTGCAAACGTTTGTTGTCTCTTATGGTGCATGCCAAAGAACAGGAAACTTTATCTAGGAGGAACAAGATGCCACTCAATAACATACAGGAGGTTGAGATCTTTGATGTATGAGGAGTAGATTTCATGGGACCTTTCCCATCATCCGGAGGAAACCTCTACATTCTCCTAGCTGTCGACTACGTCTCTAGATGGGTTGAAACCATTGCCTCTCCCACTAATGACGCCATGGTGGTTGTGAAGTTCTTTAATAGGACTATCTTTCCACGTTTTGGGACTCCACGCATCATCATCAGCGATGGAGGGACACATTTCATCAACCGGAAGTTTAAGGCACTTCTATCGAAGTCTGGGGTAACCCACAAGGTAGCAACCCCATATCACCCTCAAACTAGTGGACAAGTCGAGATCTCTAATAGAGAAATTAAAGCAATCTTGGAGAAGACCGTCTCTAGGACGAGGAAGGATTGGGCCATGAAGTTGGACGACGCTCTTTGGGCCTACAGGACCGCATTCAAGACTCTCATTGGTACCACCCCTTATAATTTGGTATATGGAAAGTCTTGCCATTTGCCCGTTGAGTTAGAACACAAGGTGATAACACGATTTATAGCATAGTTTTAGATGCACATTTAGGTAAGATTCTCGCTCAATCATGCATTGTCTAGCACTAGTCCAATACGTTTTGCACTTAAAACATGTATTTTGTCGAGATAGACGTCTACGCGGACTTTTGGGCGTTTTGTAGGTATTTCGGGAAGTTTCGAGCCAAAACGACGCGTTTGAAGGACGCTCATTCGGAGGACGCATTTCCAACTCATTAGAGCACAAAGAATGACTCAAGGAACCTTGCAAACAAAGGCCATGCACCAAACCACAGCCTATTGAGCGTAAACAAAGTTTCTGTTAGAAATCACGGGTTCCTGACGAATCACGGCCGTGGAAATGGCCGTGGTTTTTGCCAGATTCTCGTGACAGCTGTGCCACGACTCTCATGGCCAGCTCATGAAGAAATTGGTTATAAAAGTGGTCCTTGAATGTTGTTAGAGGCAGCTGGGATTTTGGGGTAGTTTTGGGAGCAGCTCACACATTCTCTATTGCTCTTGAACAAAATATATTCCAAGGAGAAGAAGGATTTTTCTAGGTAGGAAAGTGCAAGAAGAAGAAGAAAGGAGCCATTACCATTGAAGAGGAGAGGAGAAGACACACCTAACTCTTGTATTTCGGATTTATTTCTAGAAGTTTTGGAACCCTTGAACCTTCCTTTGGAAGGGTTGTAAGTCATCCTAAATTCAATCTTCAGATTTGGATTCTATTTGGAGTTTATTTGTTCATCTTCTTTCTCTTATTTCTCTTGCTATGAAGACCATGAATCTATGCTTGTTTGTTTTGAATCCCAATATGAATGTTGTAGGCTAGATTGATGAGATTCTAGGGTTAGGAAAGGAAGGTTATGGCTAGATCTATGATAGGATGAACTTAAATTTGCCTTTGGATGATTTTGTTTATGGACGTAGCTTCTGTTAGGAATCACGGGTAGTTCTTGAAGAACCACGGCCGTGGTTTCTGTAGAACGAACCGTGATTTTCCTGGAATCGAAGGATTTCACCTTAGGTTCATAAAATTGTTGAAACCCTAAGTTTTTACTAAGTTTAACCTACCCTAGGGTGTCCTAGTGTAGAGACTAAGTGTGAGGAGAGACTTACCCGGTAATCCTTGCCCTTAGAATCCAAATAGTAAAGCCTTAAGTAATGGTGAGCCTAATAAGCCTCCATTGGGTTTAGTGTGCTAGGATAGTTGCTTAGAACTTCCCTTTCCGAGACTTACCCGGTAAGGATAGGTTAGAACTCTAGGTAAAAATCCGGTTTGTGTTAAAATCCTATCCTTAGGTTCTTAGAAACTTAACCGGTAATGAGACCTTAGGAGTGGACTAGTTGATCATGAGACTTACCCGGTACTTGATCCCATTTTAGAAACACTAAATCCCAACATATCATAATCAATCCAAAGAATGAATAGATAACTAGAGATTACGCCATAACCGGAATTTCCAACCCCTAGAATCCGTTTTCCTTCTCTCTTGATCACACTTTGTTCGATTCGTTTATTTGTGCCGATTTTCCCGATTGAGTTTGATTTGATTGTTTGCATGAGTTTTTGATCCTTGATTTGATCATCTAAAACCAACAAAAACAAATTGCGATTTCTCCATTTCTTGCTTAGATTAGACCTTGCTAAATTCAATCAAAACTTAGTTCGATTTCACCTTAGTCTTTGCGCTCGACCTTGGAGTACTTATCTTTCTACATTCGTCCCGTACACTGCGGGTGCGCTAAGAATTAGGATAATTATAACAAGTATAAATTTAAGACTTATTGCGTACACATTTCCTAGCGTAACAAGTTTTTGGCGCCGTTGCCGGGGACTAGGTCTAGATTGAGTCTATTTTGTGATTGATTCTAGTGTAGATCTTTCTTGTTTCTTTTGATCTCTTTTTGGTTTGTGTCTTTGCTTTTCAGGGCATCTACTTCTCTTTAGGTGTATGCGAAGATCTCGTGACAAGGATCTAGCTCCATTCGATCCCGAACCGGAGAAAACCCTTCGATCTAGATCTAAGAACATCCGAAAAGAGAGAGAGATGGCCGGTAGAAATCTTCAAGCTGAATTGGATGAAGCCTTAGAGCAAATAAGGCTAAGAGATGAGCTCTTAGAGGAAGAGAGGAGACTTGCCAATGAGAGGCAAGAGGAAACAAGAAGGGAGATTGAAGCGATTAGGCAAGCCCTTGTTCAAGGAGAGCTTGATCGCCGACAACCTCCACCACCTCCACCACAACCGCAACCGGCGGCCAATATTAGGGTTGTTCCCATTGCTATTGAGGAGCCACAAACCCTAGGGAGACGTATGGATCCGGCACAAAGAGCACACCGACCGGGTGTGAATCTAGGAGATCCCGCAACCCACAACTATGAGCTCCGCCCTCAAGTTCTTCAAATGATTAGGCACAATCAATTTGGAGGGATGGAAGGAGAGTCCCCTCATCAACACTTGATGAATTATGAGATCTTGATGGAGACTCTTAGACCACCAAGATTGGAGAGCAACAACCATAAGCTAAGGGCCTTTTCCTTCTCTCTTAAGGACAAAGCCTTAGCTTGGTATCAATCTATTCCACAAGGAAGAGTTGGAACATGGGAAGAGATGACAACCGAGTTCTTGACCAAGTTCTTCCCACCCTCCAAGACCACCGAGTTAAGAGGGAAGATCAATGCCTTTGTGATGAGGGATAGAGAGAGTTTGTTCAAGTCTTGGGAGAGATTCAAAGACCTTCTTCTAGATTGTCCGCACCATGGCATACCAAAGATTGAGCTATTGGAAACCTACTTCAAGGGGCTTGATGAAGATAGCCAATTCAAACTTCAATCACTTTCCGGTGGGACGTTTATGGAAAAACATGTGGATGATGCTTGGGAGTTTGTGGAGAAGCAAGCTCTAGTGATTGAGAAGTACTCGCATAGGAAAAGTGAAGGGAGAAAGGCGGGAGCATATGAGGTGAGTGAAGTCACCATGAGCAATTTCAAGCTTGACGCCATCAACAACGAGTTGAAATCCTTGAGAGAGTTATGCACTACAACCTTGAAGAGCCAAACAACTCCTCAAGCACCTCCACAAGCAAACTTGTCTTCCAAGGAGGTAGATGTCAACTACATGGGAAGAGGCAACTTCAACAATTACCAAGGCCCAAGGAACTTCAACAACAACCGACAATTCAACAATTACCGGCCAAACCACAACCATCCCGGATTTTCTTACTGTAATCCGGATGGAGCCTTGAACCCTCCCGCCTCCACAAGTGCAACTCCACCACAAAGAGCTTCACAAGAACCTCCACCCGGTTTTACTCAACCTTCAAAAGATAGGACCGAAGTCATGTTTGAACAATTGCTAGGAAGATTGAGTGGACTTGAGAGCACCGTCACTTCAATTTCTAAGGCTCAAAAAGTCTTGGAAGCACAAGTCTTTCAAAAGGCGGGTGAAGCACATAGAGATCCGGGGAAGCTTCCCGGAAGAACCGAAGACAACCCAAGAGGTCAAGTTTTAGCTATCACAACAAGGAGCGGGTTGAGTATGAAGGATCCTTTGCCCAAGGACCAAGCTAAGGGAAGTCAAGTAGTGGTAGAAGAGGGAAGAAAGCATGAAGATGGAGGAAAGAGCAAGGATGTGGAGCCAACTTATGTGGCACCGCCTCCATACAAGCCACCACTACCGTTCCCGCAATCAAGAGCGAGAGCTCGATTGGACAATCACTTTGGTAAGTTCCTTGAACTAATGTCCAAGTTACATATTAACATTCCGTTCATGGATGCCATCTTAGGAATGCCGGCATACGGAAAGTTCTTGAAGGAAATACTCTCCAACAAAAGGAAGTTGGAAGAGTATGGGGAGATTAGGATGACCAAGAGATCCTCGGAGTTGATCCAAACAATGAAGGAGGAGATGCCTCCCAAGCTAAGGGATCCGGGCTCTTTTTGTGTTCCAATTGGAGTAGGAGATGTGAAGTACGAAGCCCTTTGTGATCTTGGGGCGAGCGTAAGCATCATACCGCTTGCGCTTAGTAACAAGGTCGGGCTAGGAGAGCCGAAACCGGTCAAGATGACCCTCTATATGGCGGACCGATCCATCACTCACCCGGTTGGGATTCTTGAAGACATTCCGGTGCAATTGGGAGGATTCTATGTACCTATCGACTTTGTAGTGTTGGACATTCCGGCGGATTACCCGGTTCCCATCATCCTAGGAAGACCTTTCCTAGCCACATCCGGATGTTTAGTGGATTGCAAGAACGGGACTCTCTCCTTCAACATTGGAGAGGAGAACATCAAGTTCAAGCTGTCCACAATGATGAAAGGGCCAACCCTAGATGAGGATATCTTCAACATAGTCGAGCAAGAAGAATCTAGAGAAATGGTGAGCTCGATTTTGATCAAGGATCCCTTGGAAAGGGTTCTCACCTTGAGTATGATGGAGGAAGACATTGAGGAGGATTGCAATGAAGAGATCAAAGCCTTGGAGGCATTGGAAGAGGAGCCAAGAGTTGGATTTGAGAGCCATGAAGAAATTGTGAACAGCTGCAAGTTCCACGGTCGAGATTTGAGAACCACGGCCGTCAAACTCTCTGGACAACTCCGAGAAACAAGCCTGGAAGGAACCACGGTCGTGGAAGTTGAGCCAACCGTAATTCCAACCGTGGTTTCCCCTGAATCAGCTCTTAATGATGATCAAGCTTCTAGAAGCCAAGGGGAGTCTTCATTTGCTTTGGATTCATCTCATCCAATCTTATTTGGATCGTCTTCAACCGAAAAAGGTCCTCCCTCACTTGAACTCAAACCCCTTCCCTCTCATTTAAAGTATGCATTCCTTGGTGATAATTCTACATATCCGGTGATTGTTAATGCATGCTTGAGTGATGATGAACTTGCTAAATTGCTACATGAATTGAGATTGCATAGGAAAGCCATTGGTTATACTATTGATGATTTGGTTGGTATTAAGCCATCTTTGTGCATGCATAAGATAATGATGGAAGATAACCACAAACCCTCTATAGAGCATCAAAGGAGATTGAACCCTATAATGAAAGAGGTGGTCAAAAAGGAAATCATAAAGTTGCTAGATGCGGGAATTATCTACCCTATCTCGGATAGTAAGTGGGTTAGTCCCGTTCATGTAGTACCTAAGAAGGGTGGAATGACGGTAGTAACTAATGAGAACAATGAATTAATACCAACTAGGACGGTCACGGGATGGAGAATGTGTATAGACTATAGGAAATTGAACATGGCCTCTAGGAAAGATCACTTTCCCCTCCCCTTCATTGACCAAATGCTAGAAAGATTAGCTCAACATTCTCACTTTTGCTATCTAGATGGGTATAGCGGATTTTTCCAAATCCCTATCCACCCCGATGACCAAGAGAAAACAACTTTTACATGTCCATGGGGTACATTTGCGTATAGGAGAATGCCATTTGGGTTGTGTAATGCACCCGCCACCTTTCAAAGGTGTATGATGGCTATCTTTTCGGAATACATAGAAAATATCATGGAGGTGTTCATGGATGATTTCTCTGTTTATGGTTCTTCTTTTGATGATTGCTTGGCTAACTTGTCATTAGTATTACAAAGATGTGAGGAGACAAATCTTGTTTTAAATTGGGAAAAATGCCACTTCATGGTAAGTGAAGGGATTGTGTTAGGACACTTGGTGTCTAACCGTGGCATTGAGGTTGATAGGGCTAAGATTGAAATAATAGAGAAGTTGCCACCACCTACCTCGGTGAAAGGGGTAAGGAGTTTCTTAGGGCATGCCGGTTTTTACCGGAGATTCATCCAAGATTTCTCTAAAATCTCTAAGCCTCTCACTAACCTACTAATGAAAGATGTTGATTTTGTCTTTTCCAAGGATTGTCTTGAAGCGTTTTGTAGGTTGAAGAACGCCTTGATCTCCGCACCCATCATGCAACCTCCGGATTGGAGTTTACCGTTTGAAATCATGTGCGATGCAAGTGATGTAGCCGTAGGGGCTGTTTTGGGGCAAAGGAAAGAAGGGCGCACTCATGCTATTTACTATGCTAGCAAGACGCTAGATGATGCCCAACTCAATTATGCTACCACCGAAAAGGAGTTGTTAGCGGTAGTATATGCATTTGAGAAGTTCCGCTCGTACCTTGTTGGAGCGAAGGTCATAGTTTACACGGATCATGCGGCGATCCGTTATCTACTTACGAAGAAGGATGCCAAGCCAAGGTTGATTCGGTGGATCCTTCTTCTTCAAGAGTTTGATTTTGAGATAAGAGATAAGAAGGGATCCGAGAATTCGGTAGCGGATCACCTTAGTAGACTCCCACCATTGGAGCTTGGGAAAGACAACATCCCGATAGATGATTCATTCCGGGATGAACAATTGCAATTGGTGGAAGAATGCTTATTCCAAGTGGCTAGAGGAAGTGAACCGTGGTATGCCGACATTGTGAATTACTTGGTGTGTGAGGAAGTGCCTCCCGGACTAACGTATGCACAAAGGAAGAAGTTCTTCAACGATGTAAGGCATTACTATTGGAGCGAGCCACTCCTATTCAAGAGAGGCCCGGATGGGGTGCTTAGGAGATGCATACCCGAGGATGAAATGGAGAGTGTGATCCGGCATTATCACTCCTTACCATGTGGAGGCCATGCTAGCTCACACAAAACGTGTGCCAAGGTATTGCAATCCGGTTTTTATTGGCCTAACTTGTTTAGAGATGTGCAGAATTTTGTAGCGGCATGTGATGCTTGCCAAAGAACGGGGAATATCTCAAGGAGGAATGAAATGCCCTTGAACAACATCCAAGAAGTTGAGATTTTTGATGTGTGGGGTGTAGACTTCATGGGGCCATTCCCTTCTTCATGTGGCAATCTATTCATCCTATTGGCGGTGGACTATGTGTCAAGATGGGTAGAGGCAATCGCCTCTCCTACGAATGA
Organism: Fagopyrum esculentum; assembly: GCA_033239045.1. Lineage (NCBI taxonomy): Eukaryota > Viridiplantae > Streptophyta > Magnoliopsida > Caryophyllales > Polygonaceae > Fagopyrum > Fagopyrum esculentum. Next base: position 41,182,535 of record BSUD01000003.1, read on the forward strand.
TGCCAAGGTGGTGGTGCGGTTCTTCAACCGAGTGATCTTCCCTAGGTTTGGAACACCAAGGGTGATCATTAGTGATGGAGGGAAGCACTTCACAAATAGGAACTTTGGAGCACTTTTGGCCAAGTATGGGGTGACTCACAAAGTGGCAACACCCTACCACCCTCAAACTAGTGGTCAAGTGGAGATCTCCAACCGTGAGATTAAAGCCATACTCGAGAAAACGGTGTCTAGAACAAGGAAGGATTGGGCCATGAAGCTCAATGACGCACTATGGGCATATAGAACCGCTTTCAAGACACCTATTGGCACCACTCCCTACAAGTTGGTCTATGGCAAATCTTGCCATCTTCCGGTGGAAATGGAGCATAGAGCTTATTGGGCTATTAAGTGGCTAAACTTTGACCTCAAGGAGGCGGGAGAAAAGAGATTGCTTGATATCAATGCACTTGAGGAACTCCGTTTGGAAGCTTATGAGAATGCCCGGATCTACAAGGAGAGAACCAAAAGGTGGCATGACAAGAGGATCATTCCAAAGGAGTTGAGTGAAGGAGATCTTGTCCTTCTCTTCAACTCAAGGCAAAGACTCTTTCCCGGAAAGCTCAAATCAAGATGGACCGGGCCATATGTGGTGAAGAAGATCTTTCCCCATGGAGCAATTGAAATAGGAGGGGAGCATTGTGGAAATTTCAAAGTGAATGGGCATCGCTTGAAGAAATACATCCCGGGAGCACCGGTAGACATGATTGCCCCACTTCACCTTGCATAAACACTCCCGAGTTTGGTCAAGCTAATGACCTTAAAGAAGCGCTTGGTGGGAGGCAACCCATCGGTAACATTTTTCCTTCATTTTAGCTTAGATTTTTCTGTTTTTGGGTGCTTTGTGTGTTTTGTCTATTTTTATGTGTGCTAGAACATTAGTGGCATTGGAAGCCTTTCTTGGAAATGATGATGATGAAACCCTCACCAATTATGGGTGGAGCGGACGCGGAACTTGGACGGCTAGCGGTGCCTAGCGCGGGTTTCAAAGCTTGACGGATGCTTAGAGCTCCCTACCATGATTGAAAGGATCATCCAACATCAATCCTCTTGAGAATTCCCAAATACCAAAGAAAACCATTTTACATTGTGAGAACCTTCTTTCACTCTCTTTACTTGTATACCACATTGGGGACAATGTGTTTCTAAGTATGGGGTGGGGTTTGCATGATACTTTGCATGATGAGCATCTAGGATAGTTTAATTTTTGCACATGTCTCGCATTGTACATACTTAAATCGAAAATCCCATAAAAATCAGAAAATTTTAAAATTTTTGTGCTTTCTAGGCTTGGATATGATCCTAATGATGAAAACCTGTCTTGTGATTGGCTATGAATGGCCTTATGTGTTAAATTGATAAATGCATATGTGGACTTGAACTACTTTTCTCGAATTCCATGAATGACTTGAGAGCATGATGATTGCCTAGAATGGATTGAGTATTGAAAATCGAAATTACATGATAGTTCTTGCATACCATCTAGGAATGAATAAGGCATTTCATCTTTCTCTACTTCTCATCTTGATCATGATTGCTTGAGCACCTCAATTGATATAAATTTGACCTCCTTTTAAACCCATCCGGGAATAGGAGCATGCTAGTGTGTTTGAATGTGTGAAAAGCAAATGCGGGGTGAAGATGTAATGAAAAGAATGTCGTGAATAGAATGCTGAAATTATTGTGGAAGTGTAGCCAAAATAGGTTTGGGGGCGTTGGTTTAAATGACAAGTAACTCGGTACACTTCACATGATCGGGTGTTGGTGCCTTGCCAAAGTCAAATAAACCGATAGTCCTAACGAGCTTTGGTATGTGTGCCCGGTGTGGATGCACCTCGAAAAATAGAAAAAGCCCGAGGATGGCTAATCACCGAGGTTTCGGCTATTGTACACCAATGCCATTGTCTCAAAAATGAATCAAAGAAAAAGAAAAGAAAGGAAGATAGGGAAAAATATGCACTTGGGGGAAGTTGATCGAGGACAAGGAGTGAAGTTAGTTCCATTCCCGGATTAGCATCACATACCTAGAAAATTCCCCTCCCAACTACAACGTTTCTTGGCCTTTTATGTCACAAGCCCTTATGACCTACTTGCATGTTTGTAAGACTTAGTAGTCTAGATTGGATAGACTCTTGATCTTCTTGACATCTCCGTCCTCCCAACTCATGTATGTTTTTGAGTTAAGTACAATTGTCTTTCCATGACTTTATCATTTGATACATAATTGCTTATTCAATGGCCATTGATCATGACTATGAAGGTGATCCAATAGTAGAAGCACAAAACCAAAAAGATTTTGCCATTTTTCTGCATACATAAATCATGTCATCTCGTAGTCTATAGTTGGGAATTTGCTCGGGGACGAGCAAACCTTAAGTATGGGGTATTTTGATAACACGATTTATAGCATAGTTTTAGATGCACATTTAGGTAAGATTCTCGCTCAATCATGCATTGTCTAGCACTAGTCCAATACGTTTTGCACTTAAAACATGTATTTTGTCGAGATAGACGTCTACGCGGACTTTTGGGCGTTTTGTAGGTATTTCGGGAAGTTTCGAGCCAAAACGACGCGTTTGAAGGACGCTCATTCAGAGGACGCATTTCCAACTCATTAGAGCACAAAGAATGACTCAAGGAACCTTGCAAACAAAGGCCATGCACCAAACCACAGCCTATTGAGCGTAAACAAAGTTTCTGTTAGAAATCACGGGTTCCTGACGAATCACGGCCGTGGAAATGGCCGTGGTTTTTGCCAGATTCTCGTGACAGCTGTGCCACGACTCTCATGGCCAGCTCATGAAGAAATTGGTTATAAAAGTGGTCCTTGAATGTTGTTAGAGGCAGCTGGGATTTTGGGGTAGTTTTGGGAGCAGCTCACACATTCTCTATTGCTCTTGAACAAAATATATTCCAAGGAGAAGAAGGATTTTTCTAGGTAGGAAAGTGCAAGAAGAAGAAGAAAGGAGCCATTGCCATTGAAGAGGAGAGGAGAAGACACACCTAACTCTTGTATTTCGGATTTATTTCTAGAAGTTTTGGAACCCTTGAACCTTCCTTTGGAAGGGTTGTAAGTCATCCTAAATTCAATCTTCAGATTTGGATTCTATTTGGAGTTTATTTGTTCATCTTCTTTCTCTTATTTCTCTTGCTATGAAGACCATGAATCTATGCTTGTTTGTTTTGAATCCCAACATGAATGTTGTAGGCTAGATTGATGAGATTCTAGGGTTAGGAAAGGAAGGTTATGGCTAGATCTATGATAGGATGAACTTAAATTTGCCTTTGGATGATTTTGTTTATGGACGTAGCTTCTGTTAGGAATCACGGGTAGTTCTTGAAGAACCACGGCCGTGGTTTCTGTAGAACGAACCGTGATTTTCCTGGACTCGAAGGATTTCACCTTAGGTTCATAAAATTGTTGAAACCCTAAGTTTTTACTAAGTTTAACCTACCCTAGGGTGTCCTAGTGTAGAGACTAAGTGTGAGGAGAGACTTACCCGGTAATCCTTGCCCTTAGAATCCAAATAGTAAAGCCTTAGGTAATGGTGAGCCTAATAAGCCTCCATTGGGTTTAGTGTGCTAGGATAGTTGCTTAGAACTTCCCTTTCCGAGACTTACCCGGTAAGGATAGGTTAGAACTCTAGGTAAAAATCCGGTTTGTGTTAAAATCCTATCCTTAGGTTCTTAGAAACTTAACCGGTAATGAGACCTTAGGAGTGGACTAGTTGATCATGAGACTTACCCGGTACTTGATCCCATTTTAGAAACACTAAATCCCAACATATCATAATCAATCCAAAGAATGAATAGATAACTAGAGATTACGCCATAACCGGAATTTCCAACCCCTAGAATCCGTTTTCCTTCTCTCTTGATCACACTTTGTTCGATTCGTTTATTTGTGCCGATTTTCCCGATTGAGTTTGATTTGATTGTTTGCATGAGTTTTTGATCCTTGATTTGATCATCTAAAACCAACAAAAACAAATTGCGATTTCTCCATTTCTTGCTTAGATTAGACCTTGCTAAATTCAATCACAACTTAGTTCGATTTCACCTTAGTCTTTGCGTTCGACCTTGGAGTACTTATCTTTCTACATTCGTCCCGTACACTGCGGGTGCGCTAAGAATTAGGATAATTATAACAAGTATAAATTTAAGACTTATTGCGTACACATTTCCTAGCGTAACACAAGGCATATTGGGCAATCAAATGGTTGAACTTCGACATCAAGGAAGCCGGTGAGAAGCGGCTATTGGATATCAATGAGCTGGAGGAGTTGCGTTTGAACGCTTATGAGAATGCCAAAATCTACAAGGAAAGGACAAAGAAATGGCACGACAAGCGTATCATCCCTAAGGAGTTCAAAGAAGGAGATTTAGTTCTACTCTTCAACTCCCGCCTTTGCCTTTTCCCAGGTAAGTTAAAGTCTAGATGGACAGGACCTTATGTTGTGAAACATGTTTTCCCTTATGGTGCAGTCGAGATCTAGGGAGAAACAAGTGGAAGATTCAAGGTTAATGGTCATAGACTTAAGAAATACAAACCGGAAATCCCGGTTGAGGAGATTGCACCACTATACCTTGTTTAGAGACACCGTACGGTCCAGCTAGCGACCTTAAACCAAGCGTTTCTTGGGAGGCAACCCAAGGTATTGCTTTCTTTTCTCTTTTCTAGCCTTGCTTTAGATAGTTTGCTTTGCTTTTCTTTGTTTTTGGCATCCTAGACAGACAACAGGTAACCTCTAAGGAAGGAATACAACCCAGGAGCAACATTGGAAGGACAGAAGTTCAAGAAATCGAGAAGACGGAGTTTGATTGAGACACATCTCGGTTGCTGTCACAACACCTCGACCGAGATGATTCTTGAGCAACCAAGGCGACTAGGGTTTATAACAATCCACCTCGGTCCGTATCACCTCGGTCTAGTCGGGACCACCTCGACGAGGTGACAACAGTTTCAGAAAAAGGTATAAAAGGGGGATCGATTTCTCTCTCTTCCCTCTCTCATCTTCTCGACCGCGGCGTACAAAATCATCTCGCTCCCTGATTCTCGATCGTTTTCGACGATTCTTGCTCCCAATCTGCAAGGAAAGAGTAGAGGATCAGTTTGCAAGCGACATTCAGCAACAAAAACGCACCAAATCAGCTGAATCTGGGGTAACAAAACTGAAAACCCTAACTTCTCGTCTTTTACTGATTTTGGAAGAAATTGGCTTTGGTTGCCAATCATTCTTGTTGAAAAAGGCTCCCCATAGAATCAATTGGTAGTGCTATTGGGGGAAAATAACTGGATTTCTGAGAGTTGGAATCAAATAGCACGTTACCTCGGTCTAGTCGACCTGCATCTCGACCGAGGTGTTCTTGAGAATTGTCAGGGCAACCGAGGTGTTCTGACAGAGAGAGAAAATGAGTTCCAGATCTAATAGACAGCTTGTTCTGAGGGATGGATCCTCACCTTCTTCTTCTTCCCGACGTTCCATACCGGTGATCCATGAGCATCACCGGGTAGATTATGACCGCATTGTTGCGCTCCCAGTGATTGCACCGTGGTTCCTAGATGTTGCTGCCTTGGATTGCCTCTATGTGGATGATGACTTAAGGCGGATGATTTCTATGGTAGGGCTAGAGCAGTTTATGGAGATTAGAGCTCCAGCCTACCTCGAGCCCACATTGGAGTTTGTGAGCTCCGTGACCTACTTGCCTACAGAGAAGGCCATCAAGTACCGGTTGCTGAACCGGAACTACTTAGTCCCGATGGATCAGTGGAGAGAGATCTTCGGCATCCTGACCCCGATAGTTACTGATTTCCCCTCTCGAGCTGTAGCTCGCGAGTTCTGGGGACAGATAGCTCACGCAGTTGAGCATGCTGACAGGTGGAGACGTGGAGATTCCAGGGAGCGGATCATCTTCCACCTTGCCTTCAGACTCGCTCACCGTATTTTTAGCGAGACACTTCTGGCGCGTACTGAGACGCCCCAGAAGATTAGACAAGGTGAGCTTCTGAGTCTATATTGTATGGTTACCGGAGGAGTTCCCGACTTCGGAGTGATGTTGGCTGAGGATCTTCACAAGATCAAGGCGAAGGGGAAGGGAGATATCTGTTGTGGCGGCTTAGTGACTCATCTTGCTACAGTGATGGACCTTGATCTGAGCGCATGTACTATGGTGGTGGCTGCCAAGCCGCTTGGTATGCAGGAAATGATCACGAGGAGGATCCTGGTTCCTCGTGGACTTACTACGCCATACGTGGCGATGCCTTGAGAGCAGACTGCCCCTCAGGGTATTAGATGGTCATCTCAGTTCTCAGTGTTTGACCCTCAGTTCTGGTCCACTGTGTGGATTCCTCTTATTGAGGACGCTAGAGACGCAGCAGTAGCAGCCCAGGAGCAGGATGAGGAGGAGGCTGATGAGGAGGATGATGGCGGTGCCGCCATGGAGACAGGGACAGATACAGCTGGTCCCAGTATACCAGTCGTCGATCTAGACAACGAGGAGACAGAGGATGAACCAGCTGCAGCACCAACACGTCCTGTCAGGCGTAGAGTTCGCAGACAAAGGGATCCCGTAGCTCACCGCCGGATTGACGATCTAACGGATGAGATGATTGACTCCTACACAGCCCTGACCGTCGATCTAGGCGGACGTTTGGATGACCATCACCGAGAGATGGATAGCCGGACTCATCAGATGCTGGAGAGTCAGCACTACCAGCTCCGGATGATGGAGATCCAGTTCCAGCATATGATGGGATATCCATTTGACCCGTCCCAACATCCGTACATACCATATCCACCACCACCTCCAGCAGATCAGGACTAGAGCTCGCAGGGATTTCTTTTCTTTATTTATTATGCACCTCAGCTTATGTCCGGTGAGTTCTTCTTGTTTCCTTAGACTTATCTTGACCCATTGGGACAATTTTTCCCAAGTAAGGGGTATTTATGTGTATTATTCGACATTATGTATGCTTGTATGACTTGATTCGGATATTTATGATTTTCTTATGCTCTATGTGCTTATATGAGACTACATGCATGCATACAGGTTATTTGATTGAGAAAAACATCAAAAACTGGTTAAAATAAAAAAATTTTATGACCTCGACCGAAGTGACTCTGACCAATCGAGGTACAGTACCTCGGTTGACTTAGAACATCTCGACCGAGGTGGTTTAACTGAAACAGTTTTCGAAACGATTTTTGTACTTCTTATCTAGATATGACCTCAGTGAAGATTTTGTTTGCAGACTGGTTTTGAAATCTGTATATGTTTGAAAGGTTTTATAATATGTTTAAGTTGCTAAATGCTTTGTTTGAAATTTTGGCATGTTTAATACTTTATTTTTATCCAAATTATGTTGAATTTGAAGGTTGACACCACATTATGAGTTCTCTCACTCTCTTCTTGGAAAGACCAAGGCAATTCATTATCTTCTCTTCTTCTTCTTGATCATGCTTAGCCCCTCATATACATATTTGTCTCCCTTTACCTATCCGGGAATTTGGAAGCAAGCAAGTGAAAAGCAAGTGAAAGTAAAGTTGAGATGTTGGCTGAAAGTTAGAAAGAAACAAATAGGTTTGGGGAAGTCAATCATGATGATGAGTAACTCGGCACCATTCACATAGCCGGGTGTTTGTGTCTTGCCAAAGTCGGATTGAGCGATATTCCTAACGGGTCATGGTATGTGCATCAAGGGTTTGAGGCATCTCGAGAAATTGATGATTGCTGATCTCCAAGGCTTCGGTTATTGTGCACCTCTGTCCATGCATCCCAAAAAGTAAAAAAGTAAAATAAGCAAAGCTTATTGGTGGAAGATGTTGAAGTTCAAAGGAAGTGAAGTAAAGATCCTTTTCCCGGATTCTAGCACCACATTCCCTATATACATCCCGCCCTCACACGTTTCTTGACTTCTCTTTTGAAAAGACCTTGAGACCTCGAGCTTGTTGATTGACTTGGTGGTTTAAACTGAATTATACATGATTAATTTCGATAATTATGATTTATTATGCATTCTATGATTTTATGCAAAGATGAACAACTTTCTTATATTTATAAAATGTTTTGAGCATGTTTTGATTTTAAATTCCATGAAGCATTCTCTTAGAGTGATCTATGATTGGAGCACACTACCAAAAATGTTTTGAAATACTTTTCATTGATCATTATGACTTATAATCCATTCTATCTTGTACTTAAGATTTGGAACTTGCTTGGGGACAAGCAAGGAACAAGTATGGGGTATTTTGATAGCATGAATTATAGTCTATATTTTGGGACCTGTTTAGACGTTTTATCTTCAATAATCTGCATGTTTGGATGTATATTTTGTGATTATATTGTCGTTTCATCTACCTTTGTGGGAATCGAGGTCTACACCAAGTTTCGTTGTAATCGTAGGTAAAATGGCACGTTTTGCATCAAAATGGAGCTAAAGGAGCTAAGGAGTCATTGAAGCTACATTCGAGAGCTTAAGGAAGAATCCAAGAAGCATGGAATTGAATTAGAGATTTACTTTGGACCAAATTTGAGAGATTTCACCTTCAGCTGAGAGTCACCTCGGTTGACCACAATGTCACCTCGACCGAGGTGATCTAGAGGAGCGTCTCGACCGAGGCGAATATCTTGACGCGGCGAGATATATTTTATTTGGCTGAGATCTTTTATTTTTGGAAGGAGAGATCTTATATTTTTGGGCTGGATTTCTGGAAGGAAGATCATATATTTTAGAGAATTATTTTAGGAGATATGGATATATTTAATAGGAAATTATCTTTTTAAGATATTTTATCTTTGGAAGATAATTCTCCTATATAAAGGGTTGGATTTTCCACAAATTCAACCATGCTTATACATGCTTAGAGGGCTGATAGCATCCAGCAATTAAGGGATTTTCTCCAGGTTTTGAAGGAAGGAAGATTGAAGATCAATCTAGGAAGGATTGATAGCTTATTATAGCTTTTGTGATGGGTTTTTGTAAGACTTTCTTAGATTCCCTTCTTGTTGATTTGTCTTGTTGGATTTTGTGATCCAAGGAACGCTTATTTGTGTGATATTTGATTCAGTTATTGAAGCCTTGTTTTTAAGGTTTTTGTGTTCAAATATTCATTCTCTTCCCATATATTTGATTATCGCTTTCATGATGATGAGTGACTAATTTCTTCGTGCGATTCTAGGGTGATTGGCTGAAGGTTGTGGGAAAAACAATGATAGAATAATCTTAAATCCAGTAGGACTCTGAAAGCTCGAGTCTTTATCCTTAACCCTAGAACATCTCGTTCAGTCGATGAACATCTCGGCCGGGGTAGAACTTGACTGACCGAGGTGACCCTTTCTGATCCGAAACTGAGAGTTAAGTGTTAGAGTTTGCCAAATCCTATTCTTATTACACCTTTCCTGGAAGCTTAGGATGAGACTTACCCGGTAATTCCTTAGTTTGTTTACCCATGATCATAAGTGTAGGTAATAAAGGTTTATCCTTTATTGGGGTTTGAGTGTGCCTTTATTTCATCTTTGTGAGTTAGCCTGAGACTTACCCGGTAAAGGTTGATTCTATTCCCTTAGTTGGTGTGTTGGTTTGAGACTATAATTCCTTTCTTTAGTACCTTGAGACTTACCCGGTGATAGGTTCTTTGGCTTGGGATTGTGAGTAGTGAGACTTACCCGGTGATCTATTCTACTTTAGTAACACCTTCCCTTTGCAAAACCTCAGCTTTGTCCGCTTATCTTGAGATCTTGAGTTTGAACCACAACTAGATGCTTTAATCCCTAGAATTTGCATATTTCCTTTAATTGACCTTATTATCATCTTTGATTGCTTTAATCGCTTTTGTGGTTAGTTGTGATATTGACTACCTATATTGGTTTTGTTTCACCTAAGTCCCTGAGATCGACACCCCGAAATTCTTACTTTTACTACGATTGACCCGTACACTGCGGGTTCGCATCCTTGTTTTAAGCATACTTCTTGGGTTATAAATTTAAAGCTTGCACAAACCATTTGGAGCGAACATCCACCTTGGAGATAGTACCTGATCTGTTGGCCGAAATCCGACAAAAGCAGGAGAGTTGGCCAGCTTTGACACAGATCCAAGACCGGATGTCTCGAGGAGAGGCACTGTAGTTTGCAGTTGGTACTGACGAAGTTCTGAGACGTCAGGAGCGTGTTTGTGTGCCTTCAGATCGAGAGTTGAGACAGAGGATCCTTCAAGAGGCTCACTCTTCACCTTACTCAGTACACCCTGGTGCGAGTAAGATGTATCAGGATATCAGACGCTCTTTCTGGTGGGGAGGTCTGAAGTCAAACATCACGAGATATGTAGCTCAGTGCGCGACCTGTCAGCAGGTCAAGATCGAGCATCACAGACCAGGAGGCGAGCTACACCCACTTCCCGTTCCTCAGTGGAAGTGGGAAGACATCTCAATGGATTTTGTGACCGGTTTGAGACCGAGTCGAGGCTTTGATGCTATCTGGGTGATAGTAGATCGACTGACGAAGACCGCACGTTTCATTCCGATCAAGGAAACGTGGCCGGTGAGTCGATTGGTAGAGGAGTTAACGAGACAGATAGTGAGACTTCATGGGGTACCTAGGACCATTGTCTCCGACAGAGACGGATGGTTCACTTCGAGGTTCTGCCAACAGGTTCATGCCGCCCTAGGTACGAGTCTACAGTTCACAACCGCTTATCATCCTCAGACCGATGGTCAGTCTGAGCGGACCATCCAAACTCTGGAGGACATGTTGAGAGCTTGCGTGTTAGACTGGGGGCAGGTGTGGCCAGATCAACTTCCCTTAGTGGAGTTTTCGTACAACAACAATTGACACGCATCGATCAGGATGGCTCCCTATGAGGCTTTATACAGACAGAGATGTCGTACACCGCTATGTTGGGATGAGCCTAGTAGCGCTAGCGGGGTTGCACCTGAGCAGATACAAGATGACATGGCTCGTGTAGCAGTGATCCGCGAGCGGATGTTAGCAGCGCAGAGTTGCCAGAAATCCTATGCAAATAAGAGGCGCAGACCTCTGGAGTTCAGAGTTGGAGCTCAGGTTTGGTTAAGAGTATCTCCGACACGAGGCGTCAGACGTTTCGGTGTCAAGGGGAAGCAGAGTCCTAGATATGTTGGACCGTTCGAGATTCTTGAGCGAGTTGGAGAGGCAGCATACAGACTTGCGTTGCCACCGAGACTCGAGGGTGTTCACCAAGTTTTCCATGTGTCTCAGCTACGGGAGTACATACTTGACCCGAGACACATTGTCAGTCATGAGGATCTAGTGATCGAGCCAGACCACACGTTTGTAGAGCACCTGGTGGCTGTCTTAGAGCGTAGTACGAGACGCTTGCGTTCGAAGGACATACCGATGATGAAGATACAGTGGTCGAGGCGAGGAGCCGATGAGGCGACTTGGGAGATAGAGGATAGTATCCAGAGGAACTATCCGGAGTTTTACGCTGAGCTTGTTGCACCTTTAGCTTAGTCTGTTGTTGCTTTTTCCTTTGTTGCGTGGAAACGCTTTTGTGTGACGTTTTGTGCTACGTGCCCCGAGTGGGAATATATGAGCTCAGTTCTGTTTTGTGTGATGTTGTGACCGTTTGGCTTTTGCCAGTTTCGGGACGAAACTTCTTTTTAGGAGGATCTGATGTAAGATCCTAGGTTTTGCCTTCACCGTCCCTACGGTGAAGAGGGCCGCCCCCGCAGCCAGCCGCCCCCACGGCCAGCAGCCTCTGCGGCTGTGAGATCCGCCCTTGCAGATTTACGACAGATCGTGCCGATCTTTTCTTCCGCTCTTTTATCTTCCTTCCATAGATAGAATATCCTATATTTTATCTTATGGGTCGGTTTCCGTATCTTCTTCCTAAACCCTAGACGCCCTTCCTTCTTTTCTTTCCTGCCCGTTCCTATATATTCTCTTCTTTCTCCCCTTTTTCCCATTCCTTGCTATCATCTTCAACCCTAGAGAGTTGCAGCCGTCCTTTTCTTCCCACGACTTCGTTGAACGTGTAAGTGCATCTTTTATGATTCCTCATCACGTTCCTTTAACGCTGCATGCCTTCCCTTCTGTTTTGGTTTCTTCCTTTTGTTCTTCTCTTTCCTTCTTCTCCAAGGATCAAGCATGAGCCTTGATTCTTTTGGAGTGTTCCGTTGTTGACCCTTCGTTGTTCTCAGGCTCTTTGGAGTTGAGTCTTGACATGTTGGAGCCCAAGGTTCCAGCTTTGGTTGCCCTTTCTTCGAGTTCTGTCGAAGAAGAAAGCCGACAACGCTTTCTATCACGCCGCCGCCCCTGCGCCTGCACAGAGTTGCCCCTGCGCCTACATAGAGCCGCCCATGAGCTTCTGTTCAGCCGCCCTTGCGCATCTGTCTAGCCGCCACTACGGTTTCTCTACAGTAACTCCCGTCTTTGGTGAGTTGCTTCCTTCCTTCCTTTCCTTATGATTATTCCTTGGTTCCCTGAGTGTTGTAAGACTAAGGTTGAGCCCTTTGTATGTGTTAATCTCTAAGAGATAATTGAGACTCGAAGTCATAGACTTCTAGCAACCGTTCCGTTCCTGATCCGTGTTGTTTGTTCGTTCAGGCTTTCCTTGCTCCTTTCCTGAGGGAAACTAAGCTATCCTTGAGAGTTTCCTGAGTTGTTGTTGATATTTTGGTTACTTAGCTTCATTCCGCGTATTAGTTGGATTGTATTGGCTTATTTGCATTGCTAGCATGTTATAACGGATAATTGAAAATAGGATTCACCCTTTGATAACCTTAACTGGCCCAAGTGTATTATAACCGGGCGGTGACCACTTGTCTAGTTCTCAAGGAAACTATAATGTGCTCTTGCAACCCAGGCCCGTAGGTAACGGATAGTACTAATCTATTCCTATTGGCAGACGAAAGCGGAGGCGAGTTTCGGGAGATTCTCGTGTGACAAAAGAAGTTGAATTAGTAATGGATAACCTTAATAAAAGATAATAACCGGTTGTGTGCAAGCATGCTATATGTTTACATTACCTTATGTGTGTTTGTGCCCTTACACTCTTGCTTATACCTAGAATGTTAGCTAACGGTTTATACCGTCGTTGTAGATGTTCCGCAGGTTCAGGATGCTGCTGAGTGATCCGGACGGTGTGGTCAGCCGGGGTTCCCGTACATTATAGGACGGGATCAAGATTATGTTTCTTGTGTTGTTTCCCTTTTATTATGAACTCGGCTGCGAGTCTTTTCTGCTTTGTTTGTTTAAACCTTTGGTTTTATATTGAGTTTTGTTTTTCATTCTTTTGTGCCTTGTTGTAAGATCCGTTTGCTGTTGCTACTCTGAGGGTCGGGACCCATTGTACGGTCCTAGCCCGTAGCGCTTCGAGTTCCCAGAACTTGGGGTGTTACAAACTCTACCCTTGACCTTGCTTTGGAAAAGATACAGGAACTAGCGGAAGGAACCCGGAACTTTGGAAGGACCCCTTCCAAGAGAGGTGTCCATGCTGTGAATTCTGGGAAGAGTGAGATCTCCACTGATCTTGCGAAACTGAAGGAGCTGGTGAAGAGATTAACACTTACGGGAGCCCCGCAAAAACTAAAGGCATATTGAGTGTGTTCTGACCCATATCATCCAACGGACATGTGCCCCCAAGTTCAGGATAACGACGCTGAGGTGAATGTAATGGGTTATGCACAACCACAACAGCAAAGGCCTAGGAACGATCCCTATGCGCAGAATTTCATGCCGAACTGGCGTGACCAACATAACTTTCGCTGGAGGGATTAACAAAACCAACAACAACAGCCCCGACAAGGTCAGTATCAAACAACTGAGGATATGTTGCAGGTTTTGACTAAACATTTTGCTACCCATGTCCAAACAACAGAATCTAACATCAAGAACCTTGAAAAACAGGTTGGGCAAATGGCGGAAGCCATAACAAGGATTAAGAATAGATCCTCTGGAGGATTGCCTTCACAGATGGTTATAAACCCTGAGGTGATGCTGGAAGAGGCCCAATTAGAGAGGTAGAGTCCTTATGTCGAGCCAACGACGTAAAATAAAGGCGCTGCTCGGGAGGCAACCCAAAGGAATAAGAAGAGGAGCCTTTGTTAAGAAAACCGCCCCTACGGCTCAATGTTCCCGCCCCCGCAGTGACACCCATGCCCAGCGCCTCCCCCAGCGCTGGGCCTACGTTCTGCAACATACTGGTCACCGCCCCCGCGGTAACCCCCTTACGACCCTGCGGCGGCCACCCTTGACAGGCATCATCAGCGCCACCCCCGGCACTGAGCCTGCGTCGCTTCTTCCTTGTCACCGCCCCTGCAGCGACAAGCCCCCGCCCCTGCGGTTTTATAAAGGAAAGAAAAAAAATACACTTCCCAAAAATAACCTACAATTATCCCACCAATCTCTCTATCCCCTCATCTACCCGAGCATCTCCCTCTCACAAACGCCCTTGCGCCCTAACCGAATTCTCACAAAACCACCACCAGTATCGACCCCCTGCGCCACCAAGTCAGCACCGCAACCCCCAGCCCGACGCCCCTGCGCCCTTACCCCCACTCACCATCAACACCTCCGTCAACCTCTCACAACCCTAATCCTACCACCCCATTCCCCTCACACTCTCCTACCTCCACCGCTCATCACCGCCGGCAACACTCCACCAACAAGAAGCCACCAATACACCCCTCAGCACCGCCACCTTCGTAGTTGTCAGAAATCGCCCTCTGCACTTCTCCCGCCCCTACGCCTCGCCGCCCCTGCGCATCCTTCAGCCGCCCCTGTGGAAATAGCACCAGAGGGTTCGTCTCTTACTCTAATTTCTTATCTTTCTAATTCCTTTACTTGTACAATTACAAGAAATGGAAAACCAAAGGAAATACAAGTTGTCAGAGTCTGAGAAGGAGCGGTATAGGATTGTGCAAGATCGAGTTGTGTATGCAACTCGGTTTTTGCACGTTCCTACCTTGGAGAAATTGGGCATGTTGGAGAGCATGCAAGCATTCCTCACCAATGCTGGGCTCGGTGACTTTCTGGACATGAATGCCCCAACATACTCCGAACTCAGCCGCCAATTCATCGCCACCTTCACCATGGAAAAGGAGGACCACATATGTGTTGGACATTCATTCAAGTTCAACAAGAGGAAGTATACACTGGATTACACCCAACTGCAGGAGGCATTTTGGGGTAACTATTTGCGCCTCCGAGAACTAGTGGGAACCCTTCCCAACACCCGACTTATGTGAGTTTTGGCAGGCCGCCACCAGATCCGAGTTTCATGCAGGGGGTAAGTATTCCAACAAACTCATTCACCCCTGTTTGAGGCTCATCTCCAAGATCTTCATGAGTGTCTTTTGTGGACACAAGGAGGAGAACAAGGTTGCTCTCAAGGACCTTCCACTATTGTACGCCTGCCTCCCCACGAACAACAAGATACCAGATTGGTCATACCTCTTCCTTAAGCTTTGAAGCGGATTAGGAAGAACGAGCCACGAGACATTGTGGGTGGTGGGGTGAAATCCTTGATCGCTGCACAGGTGATGGACCTCTCTGACTTGGAGGATGGGTTAGAGGCCTCACTATACACGGAAGGGATGTTGAGGAGGTACAAGCTCCTCAAGAGAGACGGGAAAACTTCTTTTGGCTCTCATTGGCGGATGGGAGTCACATTACATACCTTCCCCGGCCGCTTCCACTTGGAGACGAGCTCTCCGAGCTATACATACCGGCTGACCCTTCCGTGCCGAGACGGTCTCAGGGGGCCATTGTTGAGAGATATGCTGCGAGCTCCAGCCGGGCTCTTGTTGCTGACCACATGCCCATACCGGGTGATGAGGAGATGCCTACTGCAGCACCGGATGACGGTCCGGCCATGGATAGCCTCCAGGCTAAGATGGCAGCCTTGACCACCAAGCATCAGGCATGGAAGACCGAGTACCAGCAGTCCATGCTTGAGCAATAGCAGGCGTGGCAGTCCAACTTCGCTTCCTCTATGACCACCCATTTTGACCGCTGGCAAGATGCTTGGCAAGCGGCTTACCAGCAGCAGCTAGAGGCTCAGTAGCTGGCTTGGCAAGCCAGCTTTGAGACTTCATTCGGGCGTCAGATGGATGCTCAGGAGGACCGCATCGACCCGCTCTACCGCCGGAAGGAGCACTTCTTCCGCCACTTCCCATACCCACCGGAGGAGGGTCCGGATGGTCCAGACGGACCATCCCACTAGTGGTATCATTATTTCTCCCTTTCCCACATTTATCTTTGCTTCATTTTCCACTTTGAGGACCAAGTGTGCTCTAAGTATGGGGGAGGGAATTATCATTGCTTGTGTAGTTGCTTAAGTTATTTGCTTTTAGTTCTTTTGAGTTGTAATTCAGTTTGAAGTTCAGTAAAAAAAAAGCCAAAGAAATTGAAAAAGGCATGAAAAATCCTTGGATAAACCGAAAATCCGAAAGGGAGGTTTAGGCAAAAAGAAGGTAGTCCGACAAACATTAGGTTGGTGCAAAAATGGACTTGAGGGATGTGAGAAATTGTGAGACTATCTGAGAAAAAAAAGAAGAGTGGAAAGGTGAAAACACGATAGGGCACCTTGGCAAAATGAGCGACATCGAGTGTAGGTTTCCCTTCCGGCGTTTGGAGACATAAGAAGGGGAGTCGTAAGTAGGTTGTCCGGGTAGGTCCCTCTTTGAGCAATAAGGATGGTAGTGTTCTCACCTTTTTCTCACATTTTCTCTCTTTTCCTTCTTTCTTTCTTGGCCTTTCTTTTGTTTTCATTGTCTTTTCTGCTTGCCCATGCTTCCTGAGGCCTTTGAGTCTAAACTGCTATCATTTGTTTTACTCGGGACGAGTAAAAGATCTAAGTATGGGGGAGTTTGATAGATGATGGAATCACTATCATTTAGATTAGTTTTTAGAGTCTTTTTATTACATTAGTGTCGGTTTATGCTACTAACTCCTTGGTCCAGAAGAAGAAGACTAAAAGAAGATAAAGAAAGAGTTATTAGCACTTAGGAGTGAAGACCATTCACGAAGCAAAGCTTTTGTTGCCTCACCGCCCCCGCGGAGCAGTGTCACCGCCCCTGCGGGTGACATCATACTCTGGAGCGCAGCCTGCGCCTTCGCCAACGCCAGGAACAAAGATTGTCACCGTACCTGCGTCAACCCTTGGCGCCCCTGCGGTGACTTGCCTTGAAGAAGCGAAGCCAGGGCCCCTGCGCCTCTGCATGCGTCTAAACCTGGGAGCTGTGAAGATGAAGAGTCAGTGTCACCGCCCCCGCGTTGACACTGGGACGCCCATGTGGCTCGGCATCAGAAACAACAGGAAGTTGAAGAGTCAGACGTTTGAAGATCATTAAATATCCGCCCCTGCGGAATCGCCTGGCCGCCCCTGCGGCTACGAAGAAGATCAAACGTTTTCACCTGTACCGCCCTTGCGGATGTGAAGGCCGCCCCTACGGTTCAGCGACAGAGACTTTACTCCGGCTGTTTACACCACCTTTATGTCATTAAAGGTGGCTGTTTTGGGCCGGCCATTTACTCCCAATTAGTGTCATTTGTAGTATAAATAGACTCATGGTTGATTGCTAGAATCATCCACTTATCATCCATTTTAGAATCCAGTTTTTCCATCATTTCCATTTCTACCTTTGTAATGAGTTGCTAACTCTCTTGCTACATTGGATTGGTTTGAAGTTGCATTATTACTTTGGTTGTAGGTTCTTTCTAATATAAGTTTTTATTCAGTAATGCTTTGTGTTTCCTTGATCTTCATTATCTAATTGCATGTTTTACTATCACTTAAGATTGATCACCTTAGGTTCTAAAGTGCATGCAAAGAACTAGGATTAATAGATTCCGGGTTCAGGTCTTTAATCTAGTAGTAAACTTTAAGTAATAACGGGTTGTAACCTTAAAGAAAGGAACACAAATATAAAGATCAGTTTAACGGTTTTAATCTTTCCTTTATATCCCTTAGTCTTAATTTGAAAGCTAACTTGTTAATTGTTCTTGTAGGTTTACGGAACACTAACCTGTTAAGTTGTATTGATGCCGGTTGGCTCAACACATATATATGATCGAGACGGGAGATTACTTAAAAACTTGTAAAGAGGAAGTCACCAAAGTAGTAATCGCATGCTAAGAATAAACCTAGTGTAGATTCACCCATCATTGTCTTACTTATTGTGTTATTCGCTTTCATAAGTTTTGTGTGCATCAATTCATCCAACCCCCCCCCCCCCTCTTTGTCACTTGAATCTATAATCAATAATTGAATTTAATAAAAATATCAAAACTCTCTTGGGTTCGACCCTACCACTATACTTGTTTTAGTGCTAAGTCGGGATTATATTTTGATAAGATAAAAACGACCATTAGATAAAGGTCTTGTCGTATGGGTAAAGAAATTTTTCCATGAAAGAAGAGAGTTCCAAATTCTTGGCAGTTTGGTAGGTGATTCACTTGGCCTTATATCTCTCACTGACTTTCAATTTGATGGTATGTAGTTGCTGTAAAGAATTATGTTACACTGGAATGTATGTAGTATGTCTAGTGACAAATTTTTAAACTATGTTACACTTGAATGTATGTAGTATGTCTAGTATATACCCAAACAATAGGCACCATAGTAGAATTGAATGTACAATTTTTTTTCCATTATGTTTACAATGAGATGACACTTTTAGCATTGAGGTGAAAGAAGATCGTATATTAGAATATAAAAAGGGGAAATAATCTATTTAAAATAAAAATAAAAATCAATTTCAATTTTATATTATTTACATAACATGAGTTTCATCATGTACATTATTTTTAGAATAGGAGTTTCATCATGTACTTTATTTGATGCGGGGTTGATGCCGTAGTTTCTCGATCTAGACTAAAGTTCACGGAATCGACAACAAAAAAGAAATCTCGGTGGTAAATGATAAATCTCGGCCGAGATTTATGGATAAGGTTGAGATTCTGTTAAACTCAGAACGCAGATTATGGATGATATGAAAAGATAAGAAGATGAATAATGGATTAAACTTAATGGAATATAGGAAGAAAGACTTAATTGTTAGACTTGCAAAGAACCTTGACCAATTGGATCAAAACCCTCAACAAAGAATAGCCTTAACCCTTCCTTATTCAACCTTACACAAGCCTTCTAAATTAGAAAGCACAAGAAGGGACTAGTTTTTGTAACGACCTGAATTTCATTCAGGAACCCGATCCTAAGTCGCGAACTTCGGATCTCTATCCAGGTCTGAGACCCAAGCCTATCCTTTGACTCCCCTTAGAGTCAAAGAGGAAATCGGCTAGAAGCAGTCACAAGGCCACGGCCACAAGGCCGCGGTCGAGGTAAAGTGTCAGATCGTGGCCTAGCTTTTATAACCGTAGAGATTTTGCTTTCCTTTTCGATATTATTTCGATCCTTTCCGTTCTTATATCTTCCATAATCTTTCCTTATGCCTCTTTAAAACCCTAACAATCATTCACCTCTATCACGTAAGTCTCTCCTTCTCCTCTTCACTTTCATTGCCTTCTCTTCCCCTCCCTTCATTCTTCCTTGCTTTGGACAACAGTGTCACTTCTGTCTACCTTCTTCAATTGAGCAATAGGATTGGAGGCAGCAGTAAGTTTCGTCATCGTTCTTGCACGTTGGAGAAGCATCCCCGGTTTCCTCCTTGAAGTTGTGGAAGAGTAAGAACCGATTCTATATTTTCCCCTTATACTCAGTTGTTGATGTTGATTGTGCCTCTCTGTGTTTGAAACCTTCTCCAACAATAACAACAAGGAATCAAGAGATTTTTTTGTGTAAACCTAAGAACAACAACGACGATCAACAAAGATCGCGTCTCCACCTGTCGCCGCAGTTGCACCAATTTCCAGTCGTCGCAGTTACGCCTTCTTCCTGCCACGGTCGCGCCAACTCCTTTCTCCCGTGACCGCGCCTCTTTGTTCCCGCATTCGCGTCATATCTGTAGATAGTACCGATTGTTGGTATGTTGATCATCTTTCATTGTCTATGTTTGATTAATGTTAGTATCATAATAGGTTGGAACCTAGCAGAACTAGAGTGAATGGTAGTTAGTGGTGAAGAAGTGTTAATCTTGAGGAATGAATGCGTTAGCCTGTTTTGAAGACATTGATGAGATACGTGCAGTGTAGGAAAGCTACTTTGATGCAGTTTTCGGAATAGTTAAGGATGGATTGCTAATGGAAGTGAATGTGATTAAGTTGTGGAATAGTCTGATGTCAGTCATGGTTTACCTAGGAGTTGATATTTCTAGATGATGGTTGATCTTTGATCCACGTGTCCTTGTTTTCAAGCAAAGGAGTCATTCCTGTTGGAACTGAGAGTGTTGATTAGTTGTGATTACCTTTAACATGTAAGTCCCTTGGGTTTACTTACCTGACTTTTTGCATGTTAGCATGCTCTGTGATAGTGGTGTTTGCTTGAGTGTTTAATAACATTAACTTGAATAGGATGACCTTTATTGTAATGTGGCCTAAGTATAACGGGCGGTGACATCACTGCTCAGCTCTGACATGAGACTAGGAGGTTCTTTGCGACTAGCCCAGACATGTACACGATGAGTTGTATCGGATCCAATCCTGTTGGTATACGGGGACAAAAGCAAGGTTCATGAGATCCTCGTGTCACAACCTAAGTTAAATTAGAAAGTGTATGACATAATACAATATAATAAATGAACTTCAATGTAACCATGATGAGTATTTATATTGCAATGATGTGTGTGTGATGTTACAGTTATTCTAATATGTTGGCTTTTAGCTAACGGTTTTATCCATTGTTGTAGATGCCTTGCAGGATAGGGATGTGATAACATGAATTATGTCCTTAGTTTAGACTTGCATTTAGGTGGATTTTCTCTTTGTTTTGCATGCATACACATGAATTCATGACATTTAGGCTCAACTTTGCATATTATACTAGAATAGATGTCTACATGGATTCTTGTCTTGTTTTTAGGCAATTCGGTAAGCTTTGGAGCGGAATGACACACATGAGGCTTGTGCCTCAAGGCGGAACGTGACGGAGAACCAAAGGAAGGTAGAAAATCCACCTAAGGAGTAAGAAAATGAGCTAAGGAGAAAAACAAGAAAAATCTCGGGTGATTTGGCATTGATATCGGTCGAGATTTCTTTGCCATAACACCACCCAAGATTTCGGTGATAACGAAGGCAAACACTCAAGGATCTCGGTCCCGACTTGTGAAGGATCTCGGCGGAGATTTTTGCCCAAAGTGACTGAGATTTCTCTTCTTAACGGCCCATGACGCATACTAGGAGAAGGCCGATATTTGCACGATCTTTAGAAGGTGGCTCAATGAGTTAGCATGCTGGTCTAGCCCTAAACATCATCCTTGTTAATCACTAACAACCTGCAACATTGAGACGGACTGCATTCTTCTAGTTTTTATTCCCAAATTGAGAAATATTTGAGTAGAGAGCATTATTGGAGAAGAAAACCTAGGGTTCTTGAATTATTTCGGTTTGCATTAAAGATTACCTTTTTATTGTTGGATTGCAATTTCTATTGGAGTTTGAAGACATCTTGCTAAGTATTTCTTTCTTCTCTTTGATCTCTTGCTTATGGTTTTGCTTGAATTTTTCTTTCATCTTTCTTGATTTAAATATTTGTGTTGTTGGCTAAACCTATGTTATTCTTGGGTGATTGGTTGATGGTTGTGGTTTATATGATGATAGACTGAGCGCGTATGTGAGATTTTGACGATTTGTGTTGGATAAACCCTCGCTCTCTAGAATCTCGGCTTGTTCTTCAGGAATCTCGGCCGAGATTTATCTTAGAACAACCCGAGATTTCTTCTATTGATCCATTGAAGATATATATGTATGATTAGGT
The DNA here is from genome assembly GCA_033239045.1 of Fagopyrum esculentum. NCBI lineage: Eukaryota > Viridiplantae > Streptophyta > Magnoliopsida > Caryophyllales > Polygonaceae > Fagopyrum > Fagopyrum esculentum. Next base: position 41,204,419 of record BSUD01000003.1, read on the forward strand.
GTTATATTGCCGAAATACTAGTCTTTATTGAGTGTTTTCTTTCCTTAGATCCCTCTAAGGCTTGCACTTAAGCTTGGGAATAGACTTACCTAGTAATTCCCGTCCTTAGGTACCGTTGATTATGAATTCTTGGTAATAGAGAACTCAAATCCCTCTATTTGATTGAACGTGCCAGACTTCTTGCTTGAGTGAGCTTAACCCGAGACTTACCCAGTGAAGGTTAGTTCAATTCCCTCAGGTAGAGTAGTTGGTGTGAATATATGTCCTATCCTTAGACCCTTGAGACCTACCCGTAATAGGTGATTCGGTTTGAGATAGTGGAGAGTGAGACCTCCCCCGTGATCATTCCCACAAGTGAAACACCATTCCTTAGTCATCCCAACCTTGTCCTAGTTTGTAGAAGTCTTGAATCTAAAGCCGCAACCAAATACCTTGATCTAGAATCCGCATTCCCCGCTTATATTATATCTTGATTGTATTTTGCTTGATTCATTTGTTGGATTTAAAATTGATCTTTGATCACCAAAACTACCCAAAAATATATTGTGATTCATTTTTTACCATCCATCTTTCTTCTTAGTCTAGGTTTGTTCTATTTTTGATCATTGCATAATTCGATTTCACATCTTTCCTTGTGTTCGACCTTGAAATATTTGCATTTCTACCTAACGATCCATACACTGTGGGTTTGCTTAGTTATTTAGGATTTTGTTACGAGTATAAATATAAGAATTTGGCATGCATCATTATCACACCTTTGAAGCAAACAATTTTTTGGCGCCACTCTCGGGGACTAGGTCTAAATCGATTTGTCTTTGTGATCATTGATAATGTAGACCTTTATTTTGATTTGGATCTTGTTTTGCTTTGAGTCTTTGGTTTTTCAAGGATTTCTCATTTTTGTAGGTGCATGCGAAGATCTCATTCAGATAAAGAACTAGCTCCATTCGATCTCGAACCGAAGAAGAGTCTAAGGAGGAGATCGAAGCAAGATAAGAAGGACAAATGGCCGAAAGATACCTTCAAGCTGAGTTAGATGATGTTTTAGAGTAATTAAGGCTTAGGAACGAAGCCTTTGAAAATGAAAGGAGGAAAAATTAGAGATAAGAGGCAACTATGAGGGAAATTGCGGAGATTAGAGTTGATATGAGACAAGTACTCTTGCAAAGAGGAGACAATATCCGTCCATAAGTACCTCCACCTCATCCATCGGTGAGGAATGTCAGAGTTGAGCCATTTGTGGGAGATCCACAAACACTTGGGCAAAGAATGGATCCAGCTCAACGAGTGCACCGTCTGACAGTAAACCTTGGAGATCCCGATGCTTATGATTATGAGCTCCGCCCTCAAGTCCTTCAAATGATCCATCATAACTAGTTTGGATGATTGGAGGGGAGTCTCCTGACCAACACTTGATAAAATATGAGATATTGATGGAGACTTTGAGGCCCCCAAGATTAGAGAACAACAACCACATGTTGAGGGTGTTTTCCTTCTCTGTAAAGGACAAAGCCCTTGCTTGATACCAATCCATCTCGCATGGACGTGTTAGCACTTGGGAGGAGATGATCAGATGACCACAAAATTCCTTACCAAAATTTTCCTATCTTCAAAAACAACGGAGCTTAGAGGTAAGAATAATGCATTTGTGATGAAGGAAAAGGAAAGCTTATTCAAGTATTGGGAAAGATTTAAGGACCTACTACTTGATTGTCCTCATCATGGTATTCCAAAGATTAAGTTGTTTGAAATTTACTTCAAGGGTTTGGATGAGGATAACCAGTTTAGGCTTCAATCCCTTTCGGGAGGAACTTTTATGGAGAAAAATGTTGATGAAGCTTGAAAATTTGTTAAGAAGCAAGCTTTAGTGATTGAAAAGTATTTTCACAAGATGAGAGGCTTCGGAGACCTGGGTTTATGAAGTGAGTGCGACCACTATGAATAATGCTCAGCTTGATGTTATTAATAATGAGCTTAAATCTTTGAAGGAGCTTTGTGCTACAACTTTATAAGCTCAAATCAAGTGCAAGCACAAGCACAATTGGCATCCAAGGAGGAAGATGTGAATTACATGGGAATGGGCAATTTCCAAGGGAATTACCAAGGACCAAGAAACTTCAATAATAACCGGAAGTTCGAAGGAGGAAGCAACTACCGCCCTAACCACAACAATCCCGGTTTCTCTTCCTCAAACCCCAATGGAGCATTGAATCCTCCGCTTCTACTAGCCAAACTCCACCACCTAAGGCTTTAACCCAAACTTTACAACAACCTACACTCTTTAGTGAGATGTCTCTGGCACATACTGAGACGCCCCAGAAGGTCGGACAGGGGGAGCTGTTCAGCTTATCCTGTATGGTGACTGGAGGTATACCGAATTTTGCTGCTATGCTTCCTGAGGATCCGCAGAGAATGAAGGGGAAGGCGAAGGGAGATATCTAATGTGGCGGCCTTGTGACTCACATTGCTACGTATATGGGGTTTGATCTCTCTGGATGCACTTTAGCGACGAAGTCGTTTGGGTCTACAGGAGTTCATTACACGGCGCATCCTCATTCCCCGCGGTCTTGGTACACCTTGTGTGGTCATTCCGTGGGAAACGAAACTCCCTAGAGGTATTGTCTGGTCTTCCCAGTTCTTGGTCTATGACCATGGGAACTGGTCTGCTGCCTGGTTTTCGATCATGCAGGAGGACACTGCTACTGAGGCAGTAGAAGGATATGCAGATGGTGATGCTATTGGCGGAGCTGTTGCTATGGATATTGGTACTAATACCGGCGTACCTAGTATTCCCACCGTTGATCTCAATGACGAGGCCATGGAGGATGAGAGAGAGGCACCAACACCACCAGCTGACACACCTCAGCCACCCCAGCAGAGAGTTCGCCGGCGTTGTGATCGTGAGGCGCATCGTAGGATTGATGATCTGACGAGGCAGATGACATATTCTTATCAGGATCTACGGATTGACATTACCCAGCGCTTCGATGCCCAGTGCATATCTATTGAGGGATGGTCTCAGCGTATGGAGGAGAGCCAACACTATCAGCGACAGATGATGCAGTTGTAGTTTCAACAGACGATTGGCTATCCTTTTGACCCGTCCCAGTTTCCCTACATTCCACCGCCGCCGCCGCCAACTGATGAGGATTGATCGCATTCATGGAGCTTATTTTTTTATTTTTATGTAGTTCTGCTTATGTCCGGTCAGTACTTTGTTCCTAACTCTTATTTGACTCATTGGGACAATATGTCCTAAGTATGGGGTATTTGTATGACTTGCTTATGGTTTGTATGACTCTTACTTGACTTTGATTTGATCTTATTTGGCTTACATGTGCATATATGTCATTTATGTTCCGCTAGAAACGTATAGCACAAAAGTCTTACAATTTATAACTCGATATAATTTCCTAACTCCTACCGAACCCACAGTGTATGGGTCGTTTTGTAGCAAGGATAGTATTCCGAGGTCGAACACAATGACTAAGGTGAAATCAAATCAAACAAGTGATCATGGATAGTGTAAATCTAGTCTAAGAAAAGAGAAGGAAATAAAGAAATGAAAATCATGATATTTTTGGGTTGGGTTTTTGTGGTGATCAAGCAAAGATCACAAATCATCCAATATTATAAACTAGACTAGCAACACAAACAAACAACACAAGAACAAGATATGTGATCAAGAGAGAAAAGCGGATTCTAGGGATTGGAACTTCCGGTTATGGCATTGGACTCAAGCTTCTAATTAACCATGAACAAGCTGCGGTATGTTGGGAAAGGGTGTTTCTCCAATGGGATCAATCACCGGGTAGGTCTCATGGTCCACTAATCCCGCATCTAAGGTCCTATTACCGGGTAAGTCTCTAGGAACCTAAAGTTGGGAAATCTACACAAACCGGATTGCTATCTAGGGGTCAAACCTCTCCTTACCGGGTAAGTCTCGGGAAGGCAAGTCCTAAGCAACAATCCTAGCACACCCAGTCTAATAGCGGCTTGTGAGGCTCACTACTACCTAGAGTTTACCATCTTTGGTATCTAAGATCGAGAATTACCGGGTAAGTCTCTTCCCTCACTTAGTTTGCTAGCATTAGGTCACCCTAGGCTAGATTATGCTTAACAAACACTAGGATTTCAACAATCTAACATCCTAACATTCAGATTTATCAACACAAGCACAACAAAGAAAATCACGAGCTGATCATGAGAAACCACGGTCGAGATTTTACAAGAACAGGCCATGGTTTTGGGTCTGGGTTAGGTTTCGAGCAAGCAAATCATCCAAACGTACATTCAAGTCTATTCTATCATAGTCCAAGCCATAATCATCATTCCATCACCCTAGAATCACAACTACTTAGCCAACAACATGCATTTTAAGATCCAAACTCAACATGTAATCATTCATGGCTTCCATAGCAAGAAAATGAAATAAGAGTAAAAAGAAACAAGTAATCTTAGCTGAATATGAGATTAAACAAGACTTACAACCCTTCAAACACAGCTCCAAAACGTTCCTTACAATGCTTTCAAAAGTTCTTCAATAAAAAGCACTAAAAATTACTCAAAGGTTCACTCTAAATCTAAGTTTTGATGTTCTTGTTCTTCTTCCCCAAAATGAGAGTGTTTTCTTCTTCTCCAAGTCTATCCACAATGGAATCAGAGAGAAAAAATGAGAGAGAAATGTGTGTGTGTCCACTAGCCAACCTGCAGGATCACTTCTATCCTCCACCAATGAGCAAGGGTCGGACAAAGAGATCGTGGGACAAGTGTCACAACTGTCCAGAAGAAACCACGGCCAAAACCACGGTCTAGATTTTCCTTTGGGCCGTGGTTCTCACCAGAAACTCTCCTTGGATTACCAAGTCATGAGATGGTGCAAGGCATGCAACAATAAGGTCCTATATGTTCTCATTTGCTCCTAGCTTGCTCCTTAATGAGTCTAGAAGTGTGCCATCACGAGGAATGATCCTCGAATGTGTCGATTAAGTCCAAGAGCTCCCCAAAATACCTACAAAAACCGACAAGAGCTCGTGTAGATGTCTATTTCGACAATGTGGATGAATTAAGCATAAACGTCACAAAATAATGTCAAACCATGCATGAATAACGGGAAAAACTATCTAAATGAATGCCTAAACTAACGTCATAAATCATGTCATCAATTTACATGCATTGCATACAGGTTTCTGTTTGATAAAAACGTCGAAAATCGATTTAAATTTTTTTTTGGCTCGACCAAGACATTTTTGACCAAACGAGGTCGTGATAACTGAGATTCATCTCGGTTGAACACCTTGGGAGTTGTCAAATCACCTCGACCAAGATGGGTTTTAAACTGAAGATATTTTCGAAACTTTTTAAGCTTCTATTCCAGATATGACCTCGATGATAATATTTTCTTGCAAATTAGCTTTGAAATCTTTATATGCTCGAAAGTTTTATGATATTTTTAAGTTTCTAAATGTTTTATTTGAAATTCTAGCATGTTTAATATCTTGTTTTTATCATATTTTGTTGAATTTGAAGGTTGACACCTATGAGTTCTCTCACATTCTTCATGGGATGATTAAGGCACTTCATTTCTCTTCTTCTTCTTCTTGATCATGCTTTAGCCCCTCATATACATATTTGCCTCCCTTTACCTATCCGGGAATTTGGATGTAGTTGATGAAAAGCATGTGAAGTAAGGTTGAGATTGTGGCTGAAAGTGTTAGAAAAAAATTAGGTTTGGGGACGTAGATCTTGATGATGAGTAACTCAGCATCATTCACATAGCCGGGTGTTTGTGTCTTGTCAAAATCGAATTGATCGATAGTCCTAACGGGCCATGGTATGTGCATCAAGGGTTTGAGGCATCTCGAGAAATTGATGATTGCTGATTTTCTAGACTTTGGTTATTCTGCACCTTTGTCCATGTTCACAAAAATAAAGTAAAACAGTTAAAATAAGAAAAGCTTATTGGTGGACGATGTTTGTGATTCAATGAAGTGAAGAAAAGATCCTATTCCCGAATTCTAGAACCACATTACCCTATATACACCTCACCCTAGCACGTTTTTTGTCCTCTTTTGAAAGCCCTTGAGACTTTGAGTTTGTTGATTGACTTTGTGGTTTAAACTGGATTATACATGATTGATTTTGATAAATATGATTTATTATGCATTCTATGATTTTATGCAAAGATGATCGGCTTTCTTATATTCATAAAATGTTTTGATCATATGTTGACTTTATTTGCTATGAAGCATTCTCTTAGGGTGATCTATGAATGGAGCATACCACCAAAAGGTTTTGTAAAATGTTTTTCATTGATCTTTTTGATAACTTATAATCCATTCTATATTGTATCTAAGATTTGAATCTTGCTTGGGGACAAGCAAGAGACAAGTATGTGGTATTTTGATAGCATGCATTATAGTCTATGTTTTGGGATTGGTTTGGATATTTTATCTTCATAAATCTTCATGCATGGATGTATATTCTTGATCATTATGTTGTTTTGTTTACATTTGCAAGAATCGAGGTCTACACCTAGTTTTATTGTAATTGTAGGGAAAATGGCACGTTTTGAAGCGATATGAAGCCAAAGGATCTATGGAGTCATGGGAGCTATATTTTGGAGCATTGAGGAGCTACAAGGAAAGCATAGGAACCGTGGAAGTTGGATAGAAGTTTGATTTTGGACCAGTTTTGAGAGATTTGTACGTAGCTGAGGTTCACCTCGGTTGACCTAAAGATCACCTCGATCGAGATGAATTACTGGGCTGGATCGAGATGCACGGCCCACGGCCCATAAGATCTTTTATTTTTAGCAAGTGATTCTCCTATATATTGGAAGATATTTTCTGGATGGAAGAAGATCATTGAAGGTTGGAAACTGATTAGTTTAGAAGATATTCCAAGGAAGGAAGGAAGTTGAAGGAAGATAGGTTTGAAGTGAAAGTTGAAGGCTTTGAAGGAAGTTGTAAGGTTTTCTTAGGAACCTTGATTGTTGTCTTTTGGTTTGTTATTGAGGAACACAGTTTGCTGATTGTTTGGATTGATTGTTTGTTTGATTGAGTGATTATTGAGACCTTTGTGTTAAGGTTTTATCGTTTAGATATTGCTTCTTTTCATACATATTTGATTATTATTATCATGATGATTATTGGCTAAATTATCTTGCGATTCTAGGGTGATTGGCTGAAGGTTGTGGGAAAGACGATGAAAGAATGAGCCTTTACCTTAGTGGACCCTGAAAGCTCGAGTCAAACCTTAGCTGAACCTCACCTCGGTCGGTTCATAGAGCATCTTGACCGAGATCGGATATTAACTAAACGAGGTGTGACCTTATCTGCTCCATACTTGAGTTTAGGTTTTAGTTTGCCAAATCCTATCCTTGTTGTACCTTTCCTGGTCCATACGCAAGCCTAGGATGAGACTTACTCGGTGATTCCTTTGCTTGCATATCGATGATGATGAGTGTTAGGTAATAAAGGTTTATCCTTTATTAGGCTTTGAGTGTGTCTTCATCCTACCTTTATGAGTTAGCTTGAGACTAACCCGGTAAAGGTGGTTGTTTGAGATTATAGTTCCTTTTCTTAGTTCCTTGAGACTTACCCAGTGAGAGGATCTTTGGTTTGGGATAGTGAGTAGTGAGACTTACCCGGTGATCTATTCCCACGTTAGAAATACCTTCCCTTGTAAACCTCAGCTTTGTCCACGTTATCCTTTGAAATCTTGAGTCGGAACCACAACTGAATGCTTTGTCCTTTAGAATCTGCATTCCTTTATCTGATTATTACATCATCTTTGATATCTTTGTTTGTTGCTTGCTTTTGATTGACAACCTGATATATTGTGCTTTGTTTCACCATAGTCCCTGTGATCGACCCTAGAGTATTTGCCGTTATTACAATTGATCCGTACACTGCGTGTTCGCGTATTGTTTTAGGCTTATATTTAAGGTTATAAATTTAAAGGTATATCGTTCACATTTACACACACGGCTGAGAGCGAACAATATATAATAACACAAAGCATAGCTTGCCAATGATAGAAAGTATGAAACCCAAAAGACGTCTCATAATGTCAACCATAAAAGGGTTCAAAAACACAATAACAAAGCAACCATAATGGTCAAACTCAAGGTCAACAACAATCCGAGTTTAGAAAAGTAAATCAACCAAAAAGATACAACCAAGTTAGGAACAAATTCTAACTTCTTTCACATTCTTCGTAGGAAACCATTCCAAGACAACCACTATCTTCTATGAGTCCACCATCACACCTTCGGCCAAAATCACATGGCCAAAGAATTCTACTTCTAGTAGCCAAAATTGATACTGAGACAACTTGTGCCTTCTCAAAGATTCAAAGACAATTATGATATGAAATTCATGTTCCTCTTGACTTCTAGTAGCCAAAACTGACATGGGGACAACTTGGCATAAACCTGGTCGAGTAGGTCATCAATCCGTGAAAAAGGATACTTATTCTTTACCGTTATCTTGTTCAGCTCATGGTAATCGATGCACAAACGGAGAGAACCATATTTTTTCTTCACAAACAACATTGATGCTCCCCATGACGATGCCCTAGGTCTAATGAAACCTTTATCGGCAAGTTCATGCAATTGCTTTTTCAATTCATGCATCTCTACAGGTGTCATTTTGTACAACGCTTTGGATATTATAGTTGAGCTAAACTCAACATCAATGACGAAGTCTACATTCCAACATAGTGGAAGTCCCTGTACGTCATCTGGAAAGACATTGGAAAACTCATTGACAATCAAAATTTGTTATAACTTGGGTTCCTTCTTTTCTTTTCACATCAAATAACTTAAGAAACCGATACAACCTTGTCTTAACAATCGACAAGCGGTCATGTCACTAATGATTTGCCTCGATATGTTGGGGTGACAACCGTCAAACACATGTATTGTTCCTTCTTCATCTATGTCATTGACCGTTCCCTTTCAAAAATCCCTCTATTGGATTGAATGTGCCAGACTTCTTGCTTGAGTGAGCTTAACCCGAGACTTACCCAGTGAAGGTTAGTTCAATTCCCTCAGGTAGAGTAGTTGGTGTGAGTATATGTCCTATCCTTAGACCCTTGAGACCTACCCGTAATAGGTGATTCGGTTTGAGATAGTGGAGAGTGAGACCTCCCCCGTGATCATTCCCACAAGTGAAACACCATTCCTTAGTCATCCCAACCTTGTCCTAGTTTGTAGAAGTCTTGAATCTAAAGCCGCAACCAAATACCTTGATCTAGAATCCGCATTCCCCGCTTATATTATATCTTATCTTGATTGTATTTTGCTTGATTCATTTGTTGGATTTAAAATTGATCTTTGATCACCAAAACTACCCAAAAATATATTGTGATTCATTTTTTACCATCCATCTTTCTTCTTAGTCTAGGTTTGTTCTATTTTTGATCATTGCATAATTCGATTTCACCTCTTTCCTTGTGTTCGACCTTGAAATATTTGCATTTCTACCTAACGATCCATACACTGTGGGTTTGCTTAGTTGTTTTGGATTTTGTTACGAGTATAAATATAAGAATTTGGCATGCATCATTATCACACCTTTGAAGCAAACAATTTTTTGGCGCCACTGTCGGGGACTAGGTCTAAATTGATTTGTCTTTGTGATCATTGATAATGTAGACCTTTCTATTGATTTGGATCTTGTTTTGCTTTGAGTCTTTGGTTTTTCAAGGATTTCTCATTTTTGTAGGTGCATGCGAAGATCTCATTCAGATAAAGAACTAGCTCCATTCGATCTCGAACCGAAGAAGAGTCTAAGGAGGAGATCGAAGCAAGATAAGAAGGACAAAATGGCCGAAAGATACCTTCAAGCTGAGTTAGATGATGTTTTAGAGTAATTAAGGCTTAGGAACGAAGCCTTTGAAAATGAAAGGAGGAAAAATTAGAGATAAGAGGCAACTATGAGGGAAATTGCGGAGATTAGAGTTGATATGAGACAAGTACTCTTGCAAAGAGGAGACAATATCTGTCCAGAAGTACCTCCACCTCATCCATCGGTGAGGAATGTTAGAGTTGAGCCATTTGTGGGAGATCCACAAACACTTGGGCAAAGAATGGATCCAGCTCAACGAGTGCACCGTCTGACAGTAAACCTTGGAGATCCCGATGCTTATGATTATGAGCTCCGCCCTCAAGTCCTTCAAATGATCCATCATAACTAGTTTGGATGATTGGAGGGGAGTCTCCTGACCAACACTTGATAAAATATGAGATATTGATGGAGACTTTGAGGCCCCCAAGATTAGAGTACAACAACCACAAGTTGAGGGTGTTTTCCTTCTCTCTAAAGGACAAAGCCCTTGCTTGGTACCAATCCATCTCGCATGGACGTGTTAGCACTTGGGAGGAGATGATCAGATGACCACCAAATTCCTTACCAAAATTTTCCTATCTTCAAAAACAACGGAGCTTAGAGGTAAGAATAATGCATTTGTGATGAAGGAAAAGGAAAGCTTATTCAAGTATTGGGAAAGATTTAAGGACCTACTACTTGATTGTCCTCATCATGGTATTCCAAAGATTAAGTTGTTTGAAATTTACTTCAAGGGTTTTGATGAGGATAACCAGTTTAGGCTTCAATCCCTTTCGGGAGGAACTTTTATGGAGAAAAATGTTGATGAAGCTTGAAAATTTGTTAAGAAGCAAGCTTTAGTGATTGAAAAGTATTTTCACAAGATCAGAGGCTTCGGAGACCTGGGGTTTATGAAGTGAGTGCAACCACTATGAATAATGATCAGCTTGATGTTATTAATAATGAGCTTAAATCTTTGAAGAAGCTTTGTGCTACAACTTTATAAGCTCAAATCAAGTGCAAGCACAAGCACAATTGGCATCCAAGGAGGAAGATGTGAATTACATGGGAATGGGCAATTTCCAAGGGAATTATCAAGGACCAAGAAACTTCAATAATAACCGGAACTTTGAAGGAGGAAGCAACTACCGCCCTAACCACAACAATCCCGGTTTCTCTTCCTCAAACCTGTTCGCCCCTAAACGTGTGTGCAAATAAGCTTTAAATTTATAAAACTAGAATCAAGCAAGCGAACCCGCAGTGTACGGATCGATATAGTTAAGCAAGAATTCCAGAGTATCGAACATAGGGATTTGGGTGGGAACAAATTCAATTGTAGATTATCAAGCGAGTAAGTATGAGAGGTTTTGCAAATATTGGGAAAACAACAATCTTAAAGATCCAAGTATCCAGCTGTGGCAATCGATTCAAGATATACTTAATGATATAAAGACTGAGTTGAGATATGCAAAGGTATGCTAATGTAAGGTAATCGTACGGTGAAGTTCCAAAAACCTTATATGACTCACCTACAAGACACTCACTATACAGGTTGTTGAGGCTTCAATATAAAAAGGTTCTAAAGATGAGAATTAATGTCAAATACCCAAACTTGTAATCCAAAGGTCAAAACTAACTTAACCGATTAAGGTTGTGACGCTCATAATCGAGGTAGAGGTTGTTGAGGCTTCACTACCACCTAGAAAAGGCAAGCCTAAACTAAGTTAAAGCAAATCTTTAACTTTGGATTAAAGTAAAAGCAAGTTCGTAAACTTAAGAGAAATTACGGGTAGTTCTTGAGATTCCACGGTCGTGGAACTCAAGAACAAACCGTGATTTAGGTTCGTCGACGATTCTCTATAACTCTCAGGGTCTAATCTATTTACGAACGATCTATCATCATCTAAGCCACAACTATCAACCCTTCACCTTAGAATTGTTAAGGGTTTTTAGCCAATAACAGTCATATTGATATCAAATTCAAGAATTAAAAGATTGAAAGATGAAAACTTCCGAAAACTTTCAATAAACTCCAAACCAATCTCAAAGTCACAATCAAGAACGAATAATGTCACTAATTCCAGAATAGAACAATTAAACACAATCTTAGGCAAGAAGGAAGAACGGGATGTCAATCCGTCTTCTAAATCAAACCTAAACAAGAAGAGAAGTCTTCTTGCACAATCTTCCGAATCTTCCGTCAATCCGGGAAATCTGGAAATCCCAACGATAATCTTCACCAAGTGCGAGATTAGGGCAAATCCAAGCGCGACCGTCGATCTCCAACGAGTAGCGGCGATGCCAACGGTGTAAGCGAGACTAAGCGAGGATCTATGCGTCGATAAGCGGTCCTTCCGAAATCTCTCTTCGTCCGTCTTTTTATAGGGCAAGATAAAATATCGGCCCGGCCCAATCTTCAAAAGATCGTGGCTTCGAAATGTGGCGAAAAAGATCGCCAAGATCACGGTCGTGGAAGATTCCACGACCGTAATTTAGAGCGTGGAAAGTGTCACGGTTTGAACCATGGATTCCATGACCGTAATAGTTACTGGAATGCATCACGCCTCTCTTGCAAGGATCCACGGCCGTGGAACTGAACGTGGTTTGTAATACGGCCGTATTTTAGATCGTGGTTTAGGGCAAGAACGTGATTCTTCCCTATCCTCGTGCATTCCTCAAGTTGAACTCCATTTTGCTCCTAAGAATGCCCTCAATCCATGGACATACTCAATCAACTCTTCTTTGCTAAATTTCGTTCGGAAATGGCTTCCAATCACCTATAATCAACATAGAACTAGTGTAGACATCCATATCGACAATATAGGCAAACTAGCTCACTTATGCAACAATGCTCAATCAAAGACTATCAATATGAATCAAATATGCTTAGAAAACGTGTCTAAAGTATCACAATATTTCATGCTAACAAATAACCCCATACTTGCTACTTGCTTGTCCCTAAGCAAGGTCTCTCAAAGGCTTGTAAAACAAGAGTTAGGATGAAATATGTATACCTTCTCAAAGCAATACTTATTTTGGATGGATGTGCCTTCTAAAGAATAGATCATTCTCAAACCTTGATTCAATCGTTTATAAGACTTTTTATACACTTAATCAAAGAGTAAAAAGCAAAGAATACTCATGAATCAATTAAACTTCTAAACAAGCATCATAACCTTCAAACATTATCAAAATCAATCATAAGAAACTTCAATTTGGATCACAAAGTCATATAGCATTCTTTTGATCTTAAGGACTTTCAAAGAAAAGGTCTAGAATGTGGAAGGGAAGGAAACCTTTAGGGAATGTGGTGCATGAATCCGGGAAATTAGACAACTACTCACTTCTTCTTCTTTTGCGGTTTCCGCAGCACTTTCAACTTAGAGCTTCGCTCTCTTCACTTCATTTTTCGACTTTACTTTTGGAGTTATGGACAGAGGTGCACAAAAACCGAAGCGTAGGAGATTGGCGTTTCTCAATTTTTATGAGATGCCTCAAACCCTTAGCGCACATACCATAATCCGCTAGGAATATCGCTCAATCCGACTTTGGCAAGACACAAACACCCGGCTATGTGAATGGTGCCGAGTTACTCATCATCATGATTGACTTCCCCAAACCTACACTTTCTTTCTATTCATTTGATTGCAAATAATTGCTCTCATGGCCCTCCCACATCAAACATGCCTTTTTTCATTCACTTCTCCAAATTCCCGGATAGGTAAAGGAGGTCAATATTTCAATGAGGAGCTAAATGGTCAAAGAAAGAAGAAAGAAAAATCGAATTGCCTTAATCATCTCAATAAGAAACATAGGAACTTATAATGTGATTTCAACTTCAATTTCTCAACATGATTTAGGCAACATTTATCACATTATAAAGCTTGCAAAAGAGGTATAATCAACACATTCAAATCCTTTTCAATTCACTAATCGTTTAAGCATGCAATTGTCATCAACTCAATTCACAAGTAGCGATTATCATAGAAATCATCTCAATTCATTAGAAGCACAAAATTTTCAAAATTTTTCAATTTTTATGGGTTTTTCAAGTTCTTTTTCATGCAAAACAATAAGGAAACGTGCAACAATATAATGAACATGCAAGATAGTCTCGAATAAAGCAAACATAGTGAGTAGAAGTTATTACAAACTTTTAGTACATCCCACCCCATACTTAGGACGAACATTGTCCCTAATGTTCAAAAGAAAGAAAGAAAAGAAAGAAAAGAAAAAGAAACTCACAAAGTGGCGGTGGAATGTCTAAATCAACGGTCATGCATCATCGTCACTGCGGCGCTGGTGGAGGCGGGAATGGAGAGAAGCTGGAGTCGTAGGGCCGCCCAAACTGCTGGCGGTAGACGTCCCTCATCATGTGATCAAGATCATCCATGCGTCCGTCTCTAGCATCGGCTCGGATCTCCAATGCTCCTACTCTCTCCGAAAGGCCAGTAGCCCAATCCGGCATCTGCTCGTACCATCCCGGGGTGTGACTATACCATGCTGGAGCGTCGGATGGAGCTGGTGCTGGTGCTGGTGCTACTGTCTGCTCTGTGGACCAAGGAGGTGGAACGCCATACCATGTGGGAGGTGTGGTCATCCACGTAGGTCTCTCACTCACGCTAGCGCGGCGAGAAGACGAGCCTGAAGCTCTAGATGGACGTGGAGAACGTCTAGGTGCAGCGGGGGCCGCCTCCGGCTGATCCGGAAACATGCCAAAGTCCTGCTCTGCCTCTCCTCCACTCTCAAACTGATCTCTCATATCCTCCTCCTCAACAACTGGTGGTGGGACATATGGGGGAGCTACTATCCTGTTCGCATGCATAGCAGCGAACGTCTCCTTCCAATTATGGCGTCCTTCCATAATGGAGTACTCCGGTAGCCACTCAATACCCCTACCCGTCCTACTCTCCGAAGGCATGCCCGCATAAGGCGGACCTCTATGTGTGGGGAAAATGAGACCCCTAGTCATGAAAGCATGTAGCCCTAAAGGAACGGCCGGTATGCGGGTGCAAGCAGAAAAATCAACACCTAAGCTCCTAGCAATGTGGGTAACTATCCCACCATATCCTATGTTGCCCTTCTTCTTGTTCTTGAGCTTGCTCATCGTAGCAGCCAAGAGAGTGGCACAATCAGCCCGGCGTCCATACAGCATGGAGTAAAGCAAAAAGAGCTCATCCGTCTTGATCTTTTGGGGCGTCTCCGTCTTAGGAAAGAGACACTCTGAAAGAACGCGGTGAGCAATCTTCAAGGCTAGGTGGTACATCAACCTAGCCTTGGTATCAGCGGGTTGCCAACGGTCCTCGTCGGCGTAAATCATCGCAACCTCCTTCCAAAAGTCTTTGGCGTAAACGCCACTAGGAAATCGACCATTAAAGGTCTCATGAAACCCGAAAATGGTCCCAAACTCACGGATGCTAAAATGGTAGTCTCTCTCCATAAGACGGAAAGAGACGGTCCTGTCTACATGGCTGTGCTCGAAAGACGTCACAACCTCCCGTGTAATCTCCTCATAAGCGTCTCCTCGGATAGCCGAGAAGATAACTAGTCCGGCTCTATCCAAGAGCCAAGTAAGATCATCAACAATGTTGAGAGGAGCTAGATCCTCCAACAACAAGTATCTAGGACCAATCACTGGCCTCTCCTTGATCCTCTCGAGTGCATCGAGATGATCGTCGTGTATGGTCGGGACTCTAGGGTGAGGAGGTGAGGATGGAGGTGAAGGTGAGGATGGAGGTGAAGGGGAAGAGGGTGGTGGTGCCCTAGAGGATGAGGAGGAGGAGGGATTACCCTTCCTTTTCTTATTCTGATCATTTTTCTTCTCTTTAAACCTCCCCGAAACTCTTCTCACAAAATCCATTCTGCTCAAAATTACGGTCTGTTCTATAGGAACCATGGCCGTAATTCTCCCAAAGACCGTGATTCGTCTCGGAAAGTCTCAAATCTCAGCAAATCAACACACAATCTCCACAAACAGGCAGTCCTAATCTAATTTCTTCCAATCTCAATCAGTTCTTCCTAAAATCTCTAACAAAAACAAGCCAAATCGACAAGAATCAAGAAGAGTGAAAAAAAACCTATTTTTCGGATTGAAAAATCCGAATTGCGCGTTCCTTGGTGAATTTCCGCTCGATTTGTCGCTTGGATCTTGTTGGTGGTTGAATTTGCTTCAGTTTAGGAAGAAGAATCGTTAAAAACGATTAAGAAACGAGGATTTGAGAGAGGGTCGTGGATTTCGGCTATTAGGTCGTGGAAAGAGGGGTTTTGGGTGATTTTTGTGAAGAACGTGGCTTATATAGTCACAGGAAAATTTTTCAAAATCACGGTCTGTCGGGGTGTTCCACGGCCGTGGTTTTGTACGGAACCGTGGTTTTGGTGATTTTTCAAAAGCTTTTGGAAATTACGGGTACTGTAGCTGTCACGACCGTGGTTTAGGCCGTGGAACCCTCTGTGAAGCTCCAAAGTCCAGATTTCGTCACTTTTCTTCAACATTATCCTCCCCTTTTCCTTTTCCATCGTTCCTACATCCAAAAACACGAACATACCGGAAGAAATCGAAGGCAAAAACAAAGCAAAAACGTCTATTCTAAGCTAAACTATGAATTGAAAACAAAAACGAAAATGCAGTACCTTGGGTTGCCTCCCAAGAAGCGCGTTGTTTAAGGTCCGTAGCTAGACCAAACTCGCACTTATTCGAGTGCGGTAGGCGTGAACTCTTCAGTTTGGAGTTCCGACGTATACTTCTTGAGTCGTTGGCCGTTCACCTTAAAACTTCCGCCCGTTTCACCCCATACTTCAACTGCACCATGGGGGAAAATACGCTTGATTAGAAAAGGTCCAGTCCAACGAGATTTAAGCTTACTTGGAAAGAGACGAAGCCTTGAATTGAAGAGGAGAACTTGATCTCCCTCCTTGAAGTCCTTTGGGATGATATGCTTATCATGCCAACGCTTTGCTCTCTCCTTGTAGATCTTAGCGTTTTCATAAGCGTTCAAGCGGAGTTCATCCAGCTCATTAAGGTCTAGGAGACGCTTCTCTCCTGCTTCCTTCATGCTGAAGTTTAGCCACTTGATAGCCCAAAACGCTTTGTGCTCCAACTCTACCGGTAAGTGACAAGACTTCCCATACACAAGGTTGTATGGTGTGGTTCCTATAGGAGTCTTGTACGCAGTCCGGCACGCCCATAATGCATCGTCAACTTCAAGGACCAATCCTTCCTAGTCCTTGAAACCGTCTTCTCCAGAATTCCTTTGATCTCCCTATTTGAGATCTCAACTTGTCCACTTGTTTGTGGATGATAAGGGATAGCGACCTTGTGAGTAACCCCATACGTAGCTAGAAGAGCTTCAAAGCGACGGGCTATGAAGTGAGAACCTCCATCACTAATGATCGTCCTTGGCGTCCCAAATCGCAGGAAAATGGTCTTGTTGAAGAACTTAACCACCACCATGGCATCATTTGTGGGAGAGGCAATTGCTTCCACCCATCTAGAAACGTAGTCTACAGCCAATAGTATGTATTGGTTTCCACAAGAATATGGGAACGGTCCCATGAAATCAACTCCTCAAACGTCGAAAATCTCCACCTCTTGGATATTGTTGAGGGGCATCTCATTCCTTCTAGAGATATTGCCTGTTCTTTGACATGCATCGCATCAAGAAACAAAGGATTGCACATCTCTAAACAAAGTAGGCCAAAAGAATCCAGATTGCAATACCTTTGCGCTAGTCTTGTTCGAACTAGCGTGTCCTCCACAAGGTAGTGAATGACAATGACGGATGACACTTTGCATCTCATCTTCCGGCACACATCGCCGAATGATGCCATCCGGACCTCTCTTAAAGAGGAGAGGCTCGTTCCAATAGTATTCCCGAACATCCTTAAAGAACTTCTTCCTTTGTGCGTAGGATAGTCCGGGTGGTATCTCCTGGCAAACCAAATAGTTAACAAAATCAGCAAACCATGATTCGTTACCTTTGGAGATCATGTTGATGCACTCCTCTATGATATGTAGGTGTTCCTCCGGAAAGGAGTCATCAATGGGTAAATGGTCGTCCTCTAGGTGTGTTAGGCGACTCAAATGATCCGCAACAGAATTTTCTGAACCTTTCTTGTCGCGGATCTCAAGATCGAATTCTTGTAGGAGAAGAATCCATCTAATTAGCCTTGACTTCGCATCTTTCTTCGCAAGGAGGTACCGGATCGCAGCATGATCCGTGTAGACAATCACCTTTGCACCTACAAGATAAGAGCGAAACTTGCCAATAGCATAGACAATAGCTAAAAACTCTTTCTCGGTGGTGGCGTAGTTGAGCTGCGCTTCATCTAGCGTCTTGCTAGCATAGTATATGGCATGGGTTCGCCCTTCCTTTCGTTGTCCAAGAACAGCTCCAATAGCTACGTCACTAGCATCGCACATAACCTCAAAGGGAAGAGTCCAATCCGGAGGTTGGATAATAGGTGCTGAAATTAGAGCCTGCCGAATTGTATTAAACGCATCCAAGCATTCCTGCAAAAACTCAAAAACTACATCCTTCATCAATAGATTAGTGAGCGCTTTTGATATCTTAGAAAAGTCCTTAATGAAACGTCTATAGAATCCAGCTTGTCCTAGGAAACTTCTTATCCCTTTCACCGAAGTTGGGGGAGGAAGTTTCTCTATGGTCTCTATCTTAGCTTTGTCTACTTTTATCCCTCTACTAGAGACTAAGTGACCTAATACGATTCCTTCCTTAACCATAAATTGACACTTTTTCCAATTAAAAACTAGGTTAGTGTCTTCATATCTTTACAAAACAAGAGAAAGGTTAGAAAGGCAATCGTTAAAAGAGGAACCGTATACGGAGAAGTCGTCCATGAAGACTTCCATGATTTCCTCTATGTATTCGGAGAAGATGGCCATCATGCATCGTTGAAAGGTGGCTGGGGCGTTGCAAAGCCCAAACGGCATTCTCCTATAAGCGAACGTACCCCACGGGCACGTGAATGTGGTCTTCTCTTGATCATCCGGGTGTATCGGAATCTGAAAGAAACCACTATAACCGTCAAGTTAGCAAAAATGTGAATGTTGCGCTAACCTTTCAAGCATTTGATCAATAAATGCAAGGGTAAGTGGTCCTTCCGCGTTGCGTTGTTGAGCTTGCGGTAGTCTATGTATATCCGCCATCCCGTCACGGTTCGGGTAGGAATGAGTTCGTTGTTCTTGTTGGTGATGACCGTCATTCCTCCCTTCTTCGGAAATACTTGAACTGGACTCACCCACTTACTATCGGAGATAGGATAGATGATACCTGCATCAAGAAGTTTAAGAATTTCCTTCTTGACAACCTCCTTCATGGTCGGATTCAACCGCCTTTGAGGTTGTCTTGAAGTTCTAAAGTCCTCCTCCATTAGTATCTTATGCATGCATAGGGAGGGTTTAATTCCTACTAAGTCCTCTATAGTGTAGCCTAAGGCTTTCCTATGTTTCCTAAGGACAATCATGAGTTGTTCATGTTCATCTATGCTTAGTTCGGAACTAATGATAACCGGAAAGGTAGAATTAGGTCCTAGAAAAGCGTACCTTAGATGAGTAGGAAGTGGTTTTAGTTCAATCGCTTTCGGAGCTTCCAACGATCCTTGAGGAGCATCCGATGTCTCCTTAGAAGTTTCTAAGGGTATTGAGTGTGTGGGAGAAGAATCAGAATGAGTTGAAGAAGTGTCTCGATCACTCCTTTCCACGGCCAAAATTACGGGTGGATCATGTCCTCCACGGCCGTGGTTTAGGGCGTGGAAGGGAAATACGGTTGTCACATCTTCTCCACGACCGTATAACTCCCTGGAGTGAGACATGATTTTGGTTGTGAAATCCACGGCCGTGGAATACAATGTATGGCCGTGAATTCTCACGTTTTCAGCTTCATCGTGGAGTTTCTCAAACTCCTCTTCATGCATCTCTTCTTGTGCTTCTAAGGCTTCAATTTCCTCATTGCACTCTTCCTCTTCCCCTACATTGGTTAGACTCATAGTGATAACTTTTTGTAAAGGATCGTTAAAGAGAATTGCACTTACCTCTTCCCTAGATAAACCTTCTTCATCTTGGATATCGTAAATATCGTCATCGAAGATCGGCTCCTTCAATAGAGTGGAAAGAACGAACTCTACTTTCTCTTCTCCTATATCAAAAGCGAGTCTTACATTCTTGCAATCGACTATGCAGCCGGAAGTTGCAAGAAACGGTCTTCCGAGTATGATCGGGACTGGACTATCTGCAGGAATATCAAGCACGACAAAATCAATGGGAACAAAGAACTTACCTAGCTTGACCGGGACGTCTTCTACAATACCGACGGGGCGAGTGATGGATCGATCCGCCATGTACAACGTCATCTTCACCGGTTTAGGGTCGCCTAAACCGATCTTCCTGCATAATGCAAGTGGTATGATGCTCACACTTGCTCCTAAGTCACATAAAGCGTCATATGTGACATCTCCCACTCCTATGGGAATGCAAAATGACCCCGGATCCTTCAACTTTGGGGGCATTTTCTCCTTCATGGTCTTGATGAGATCCGAAGAATCCGAACTCATCTTGACCTCACCGAAGTCTTCTAGCTTCCTCTTGTTAGAGAAGAGCTCCTTTAAGAACTTGCCATAAGCCGGCATACCTACAATAGCATCGATAAAGGGTATATTAATATGCAGCTTGCTCATGAGTTCTATGAACTTACCAAATTGTTTATCTAGGCGCGCTCGCGCTCTAGATTGAGGGAATGGTAGGGGAGGTTTGTAAGCCGGAGGAGGAACGTAGACATCTTCCTTCTCCTTTCCCTTCTCTTTCCCCTTGTCCTTTTCTATGGGGACTTCAACGAATTTAGGCTGCGGGTCGGTGGTAGTCACTCCGCTCCTAGTGGTGATTGCCATTACCCTTCCCTTAGGGTTGTCCTCCGTCTTTCCTGGAAGCTTCCCTTGATTCCTAGGAACTTCCTCCGCATGGTTGAACATTTGGTTTTCTAAAACCTTTTGAGCTTTATCAACCTTAGAGATTTGATCATCAACCTTTATGATGCGGTTCTCCAACCCTTGTAGCTTTCCCAAGATCGTTTCCAACATGGGATCGGACTTCTCCTTTCCTGAAGTGTTTCCTCCATTTGATGTTTGCCCCTGGCTTTTCAAAGGAGTAGAGGAAGAGGAAGGTGGAGTTAGTGAATTAGAATTGGAAGGATAAGAGTTACCGGAGTTTTGTTGATTGGAGCGCCAATTGTTGTTACTCGAACCCCTATTGTTGTTCCAATTATTGTTCCGGCCGTTATTATTGTTGTTGTTGCCATTCCAATTGTTGCTCGGGTTATTGTTCCGGTTGTTGTTGTTGTTGCAGTTTGTGTTATCACCGCCATTGTTGTTGCCCAAATAACCAACATCCTTCCCTTGTTGCTTTGGGAAGTTGGTCTTGATAGTTTCCTTCAACTCCTTGATTTCATTGTTGAGGGAGAAAATCTGATTTTGAGCTTCATGTGTGAGCTTTGCTCCTTGCTCCACACGATTTCCGTCCACTTTCCGGTGGGAATACTTCTGTATGACTCTTGCTTGCTTCTCAATGAAGTCCCAAGCGTCATCTTCTCTCATGTCCATGAACGTTCCACATGAGAGGGATTGGAGGTTGAATTGCGTTCCCGCATCCAGCCCCTTGTAGTAAATCTCCAGCAAGGCAAGTTTGGATATGCCATGATGAGGGCAATCCAAGAGTAAATCCTGAAACCTTTCCCAAGATTGAAACAAACTTTCGTTAGGTCTCATGGAAAAAGCATTAATCTTACCTCTAAGTTCCGCCGTTTTGGAAGGCGGAAAGAATTTGGTGAGGAACTCCGCGGAAAGGTTTTCACACGTGTCTAGTTTCCCACTAGGAAGAGCTTGGTACCAAGACAACGCATTCCCCTTCAAAGAGAAGAAGAAGGGCTTGAGCTTGTAGCTGTTGGTAGTAGCATTCTTCGGTCTCATCGTCTCCATCATACACTCAAAGTTTTGCAAGTGTTGGTGTGGAGATTCAGCGCTTGTCCCGCCAAATTGGTTTTGGCGAACAAGAGTGATAACTTGAGGGTTGAAACTAAACCCTTGTACATCTTCAGCATCAAAATTCACGCCCAAGCGGCGTGGTTGTTGTGTTGGATCCATCCGCTGGCCAAGAGTTCTTGGCTCATCATCCACACGCTCGATCCTTGCGTTCCTAGGTGGAACACGGCGATTTGCAGCTCCTCGTGGATGAAAAGGATTTACATTGATCGTGGGATCAATTTCTTCTAGCGGTGGCATGGAAGAGTCGCTATCATCAGCGGATGAATGACTTCTTCTTCTAGATCTTGATGCCCTTCTTGAGGATTTCTTGCTTCCCTTATTCTTAAGGTCACTTAGCTCTATCCTCATTTGGAACATCATATCCTTTAGATCGTTAACTTCAGAATGATGACGATCCATTTCATCCCGGCGGAGGTTCTCATTCCATTGGAGTTGAGCTTCTTTCTCGGCTAACTCCGCCTGAAGATTGCGTTCGTGTTCTTCAGCCATCTTCTTTTCCTTGCGCTTTTGCCTTAAAGTTTTCTCTAGCTCTTGATCAAGAGGTAAGAGATCTTCGGTGTTGCTAGACCTGCGCATGCACTCAAAAAGATATCAAATAACGAGAGCAAGCTCCCAAGCTTGACAACCGGCAACCGAATTCGGCCGAAACCAAATCCCCGGCAACGGCGCCAAAAACTTGTTCGCCCCTAAACGTGTGTGCAAATAAGCTTTAAATTTATAAAACTAGAATCAAGCAAGCGAACCCGCAGTGTACGGATCGATATAGTTAAGCAAGAATTCCAGAGTATCGAACACAGGGATTTGGGTGGGAACAAATTCAATTGTAGATTATCAAGCGAGTAAGTATGAGAGGTTTTGCAAATATTAGGAAAACAACAATCTTAAAGATCCAAGTATCCAGCTGTGGCAATCGATTCAAGATATACTTAATGATATAAAGACAGAGTTGAGATACGCAAAGGTATGCTAATGTAAGGTAATCGTACGGTGAATTTCCAAAAACCTTATATGACTCACCTACAAGACACTCTCTATACAGGTTGTTGAGGCTTCAATATAGAAAGGTTCTAAAGATGAGAATTAATGTCAAATACCCAAACTTGTAATCCAAAGGTCAAAACTAACTTAACCGATTAAGGTTGTGACGCTCATAATCGAGGTAGAGGTTGTTGAGGCTTCACTACCACCTAGAAAAGGCAAGCCTAAACTAAGTTAAAGCAAATCTTTAACTTTGGATTAAAGTAAAAGCAGGTTCGTAAACTTAAGAGAAATTACGGGTAGTTCTTGAGATTCCACGGTCGTGGAACTCAAGAACAAACCGTGATTTAGGTTCGTCGACGATTCTCTCTAACTCTCAGAGTCTAATCTATTTACGAACGATCTATCATCATCTAAGCCACAACTATCAACCCTTCACCTTAGAATTGTTAAGGGTTTTTAGCCAATAACAGTCATATTGATATCAAATTCAAGAATTAAAAGATTGAAAGATGAAAACTTCCGAAAACTTTCAATAAACTCCAAACCAATCTCAAAGTCACAATCAAGAACGAATAATGTCACTAATTCTAGAATAGAACAATGAAACACAATCTTAGGCAAGAAGGAAGAACGGGATGTCAATCCGTCTTCTAAATCAAACCTAAACAAGAAGAGAAGTCTTCTTGCACAATCTTCCGAATCTTCCGTCAATCCGGGAAATCTGGAAATCCCAACGATAATCTCCACCAAGTGCGAGATTAGGGCAAATCCAAGCGCGACCGTCGATCTCCAACGAATAGCGGCGATGCCAACGGTGTAAGCGAGACTAAGCGAGGATCTATGCGTCGATAAGCGGTCCTTCCGAAATCTCTCTTCGTCCGTCTTTTTATAGGGCAAGATAAAATATCGGCCCGGCACAATCTTCAAAAGATCGTGGCTTCGAAATGTGGCGAAAAAGATCGCCAAGATCACGGTCGTGGAAGATTCCACGACCGTAATTTAGAGCGTGGAAAGTGTCACGGTTTGAACCATGGATTCCACGACCGTAATAGTTACTGGAATGCATCACGCCTCTCTTGCAAGGATCCACGGCCGTGGAACTGAACGTGGTTTGTAATACGGCCGTATTTTAGAGCGTGGTTTAGGGCAAGAACGTGATTCTTCCCTATCCTCGTGCATTCCTCAAGTTGAACTCCATTTTGCTCCTAAGAATGCCCTCAATCCATGGACATACTCAATCAACTCTTCTTTGCTAAATTCCGTTCGGAAATGGCTTCCAATCACCTATAATCAACATAGAACAAGTGTAGACATCCATATCGACAATATAGGCAAACTAGCTCACTTATGCAACAATGCTCAATCAAAGACTATCAATATGAATCAAATATGCTTAGAAAATGTGTCTAAAGTATCACAATATTTCATGCTAACAAAACCCCGATGGAGCATTGAATCCTCCGCTTCTACTAGCCAAACTCCACCACCTAAGGCTTTAACCCAAACTTCACAACAACCTACACTCTTTAGTGAGATGTCTCTGGCACATACTGAGACGCCCCAGAAGGTCAGACAGGGGGACCTGTTCAGCTTATCCTGTATGGTGACTGGAGGTATACCGAATTTTGCTGCTAAGCTTCCTGAGGATCCGCAGAGAATGAAGGGGAAGGGGAAGGCGAAGGGAGATATCTAATATGGCGGCCTTGTGACTCACATTGCTACGTATATGGGGTTTGATCTCTCTAGATGCACTTTAGCGACGAAGTCGTTTGGGTATACAGGAGTTCATTACACGGCGCATCCTCATTCCCCGCGGTCTTGGTACACCTTGTGTGGTCATACCGTGGGAAACGAAATTCCCTAGAGGTATTGTCTGGTCTTCCCAGTTCTTGGTCTATGACCATGGGAACCGGTCTGCTGCCTGGTTTTCGATCATGCAGGAGGACACTGCTACTGAGGCAGTAGAAGGATATGCAGATGGTGATGCTATTGGCGGAGCTGCTGCCATGGATACTGGTACTGATACCGGCGTACCTAGTATTCCCACCGTTGATCTCAATGACGAGGCCATGGAGGATGAGAGAGAGGCACCAACACCACCAGCTGACACACCTCAGCCACACCAGTAGAGAGTTTGCCGGCGTCGTGATCGTGAGGCGCATCGTAGGATTGATGATCTGACGAGGCAGATGACAGATTCTTATCAGGTTTTGCGGATTGACATCACCCAACGCTTTGATGCCCAGTGCATATCTATTGAGGGATGGTCTCAGCGTATGGAGGAGAGCCAACACTATCAGCGACAGATGATGCAGTTGTAGTTTCAACAGACGATTGGCTATCCTTTTGACCCGTCCCAGTTTCCCTACATTCCACCACCGCCGCCGCTAATTGATGAGGATTGATCGCATTCATGGAGCTTATTTTCTTATTTTTATGTAGTTCTGCTTATGTCCGGTGAGTAATTTGTTCCTAACTCTTATTTGACTCATTGGGACAATATGTCCTAAGTATGGGGTATTTGTATGACTTGCTTATGGTTTGTATGACTCTTACTTGACTTTGATTTGATCTTATTTGGCTTACATGTGCATATATGTCATTTATGTTATGCTAGAAACGTATAGCACAAAAGTCTTACAATTTATAACTCGATATAATTTCCTAACTCCTACCGAACCCACAGTGTATGGGTCGTTTTGTAGCAACGATAGTATTCCGAGGTCGAACACAATGACTAAGGTGAAATCAAATCAAACAAGTGATCATGGATAGTGTAAATCTAGTCTAAGAAAAGAGAAGGAAATAAAGAAATGAAAATCATGATATTTTTGGGTTGGGTTTTTGTGGTGATCAAGCAAAGATCACAAATCATCCAATATCATAAACCAGACTAGCAACACAAACAAACAACACAAGAACAAGATATGTGATCAAGAGAGAAAAACGGATTCTAGGGATTGGAACTTCCGGTTATGGCATTGGACTCAAGCTTCTAATTAACCATGAACAAGCTGCGGTATGTTGGGAAAGGGTGTTTCTCCAATGGGATCAATCACCGGGTAGGTCTCATGGTCCACTAATCCCGCATCTAAGGTCCTATTACCGGGTAAGTCTCTAGGAACCTAAAGTTGGGAAATCTACACAAACCGGATTGCTATCTAGGGGTCAAACCTCTCCTTACCGGGTAAGTCTCGGGAAGGCAAGTCCTAAGCAACAATCCTAGCACACTCAGTCCAATAGCGGCTTGTGAGGCTCACTACTACCTAGAGTTTACCATCTTTGGTATCTAAGATCGAGAATTACCGGGTAAGTCTCTTCCCTCACTTAGTTTGCTAGCATTAGGTCACCCTAGGCTAGATTATGCTTAACAAACACTAGGATTTCAACAATCTAACATCCTAACATTCAGATTTATCAACACAAGCACAACAGAGAAAATCACGAGCTGATCATGAGAAACCACGGTCGAGATTTTACAAGAACATGCCATGGTTTTGGGTCTGGGTTAGGTTTCGAGCAAGCAAATCATCCAAACGTACATTCAAGTCTATTCTATCATAGTCCAAGCCATAATCATCATTCCATCACCCTAGAATCACAACTACTTAGCCAACAACATGCATTTTAAGATCCAAACTCAACATGTAAGCATTCATGGCTTCCATAGCAAGAAAATGATATAAGAGTAAAAAGAAACAAGTAATCTTAGCTGAATATGAGATTAAACAAGACTTACAACCCTTCAAACACAGCTTCAAAACGTTCCTTACAATGCTTTCAAAAGTTCTTCAATAAAAAGCACTAAAAATTACTCAAAGGTTCACTCTAAATCTAAGTTTTGATGTTCTTGTTCTTCTTCCCCAAAATGAGAGTGTTTTCTTCTTCTCCAAGTCTATCCACAATGGAATCAGAGAGAAAAAATGAGAGAGAAATGTGTGTGTGTCCACTAGCCAACCTGCAGGATCACTTCTATCCTCCACCAATGAGCAAGGGTCGGACAAAGAGATCGTGGGACAAGTGTCACAACTGTCCAGAAGAAACAACGGCCAAAACCACGGTCTAGATTTTCCTCTGGGCCGTGGTTCTCACCAGAAACTCTCCTTGGATTACCAAGTCATGAGATGGTGCAAGGCATGCACCAATAAGGTCCTATATGTTCTCATTTGCTCCTAGCTTGCTCCTTAATGAGTCTAGAAGTGTGCCATCACGAGGAATGATCCTCGAATGTGTCGATTAAGTCCAAGAGCTCCCCAAAATACCTACAAAAACCGACAAGAGCTCGTGTAGATGTCTATTTCGACAATGTTGATGAATTAAGCATAAACGTCACAAAATAATGTCAAACCATGAATGAATAACGGGAAAAACTATCTAAATGAATGCCTAAACTAACGTCATAAATCATGTCATCAATTTACATGCATTGCATACAGGTTTCTGTTTGATAAAAACGTCGAAAATCGATTTAAATTTTTTTTTTTGGCTCGACCAAGACGTTTTTGACCAAACGAGGTCGTGATAACTGAGATTCATCTCGGTTGAACACCTTGGGAGTTGTCAAATCACCTCGACCAAGATGGGTTTTAAACTGAAGATATTTTCGAAACGTTTTGTGCTTCTATTCCAGATATGACCTCGATGATAATATTTGCTTGCAAATTAGCTTTGAAATCTTTATATGCTCGAAAGTTTTATGATATTTTTAAGTTGCTAAATGTTTTATTTGAAATTCTAGCATGTTTAACATCTTGTTTTTATCATATTATGTTGAATTTGAAGGTTGACACCACATTATGAGTTCTCTCACATTCTTCATGGGATGATTAAGGCACTTCATTTCTCTTCTTCTTCTTCTTGATCATGCTTTAGCCCCTCATATACATATTTGCCTCCCTTTACCTATCCGGGAATTTGGATGTAGTTGATGAAAAGCATGTGAAGTAAGGTTGAGATTGTGGCTGAAAGTGTTAGAAAAAAATTAGGTTTGGGGACGTAGATCTTGATGATGAGTAACTCGGCATCATTCACATAGCCGGGTGTTTGTATCTTGTCAAAATCGAATTGATCGATAGTCCTAACGGGCCATGGTATGTGCATCAAGGGTTTGAGGCATCTCGAGAAATTGATGATTGCTGATTTTCTAGACTTTGGTTATTCTGCACCTTTGTCCATGTTCTCAAAAATAAAGTAAAAAAGTTAAAATAAGAAAAGCTTATTGGTGGACGATGTTTGTGATTCAATGAAGTGAAGAAAAGATCCTATTCCCGAATTCTAGCACCACATTACCCTATATACACCTCACCCTAGCACGTTTTTCGTCCTCTTTTGAAAGCCCTTGAGACTTTGAGTTTGTTGATTGACTTTGTGGTTTAAACTGGATTATACATGATTGATTTTGATAAATATGATTTATTATGCATTCTATGATTTTATGCAAAGATGATCGGCTTTCTTATATTCATAAAATATTTTGACCATATGTTGACTTTATTTGCTATGAAGCATTCTCTTAGGGTGATCTATGAATGGAGCACACCACCAAAAGGTTTTGTAAAATGTTTTTCATTGATCTTTTTGATGACTTATAATCCATTCTATATTGTATCTAAGATTTGAATCTTGCTTGGGGACAAGCAAGAGACAAGTATGGGGTATTTTGATAGCATGCATTATAGTCTATGTTTTGGGATTGGTTTGGATATTTTATCTTCATAAATCTTCATGCATGGATGTATATTCTTGATCATTATGTTGTTTTGTTTACATTTGCAAGAATCGAGGTCTACACCTAGTTTTATTGTAATTGTAGGGAAAATGGCACGTTTTGAAGCGATATGAAGCCAAAGGATCTATGGAGTCATGGGAGCTACATTTTGGAGCATTGAGGAGCTACAAGGAAAGCATAGGAACCGTGGAAGTTGGATAGAAGTTTGATTTTGGACCAGTTTTGAGAGATTTGTACGTAGCTGAGGTTCACCTCGGTTGACCTAAAGATCACCTCGATCGAGATGAATTACTGGGCTGGATCGAGATGCACGGCCCACGGCCCATAAGATCTTTTATTTTTGGCAAGTGATTCTCCTATATATTGCAAGATATTTTCTGGATGGAAGAAGATCATTGAAGGTTGGAAACTGATTAGTTTTGGAAGATATTCCAAGGAAGGAAGAAAGTTGAAGGAAGATAGGTTTGAAGTGAAAGTTGAAGGCTTTGAAGGAAGTTGTAAGGTTTTCTTAGGAACCTTGATTGTTGTCTTTTGGTTTGTTATTGAGGAACACAGTTTGCTGATTGTTTGGATTGATTGTTTGTTTGATTGAGTGATTATTGAGACCTTTGTGTTAAGGTTTTACCGTTTAGATATTGCTTCTTTTCATACATATTTGATTATTATTATTATCATGATGATTATTGGCTAAATTATCTTGCGATTCTAGGGTGATTGGCTGAAGGTTGTGGGAAAGACGATGAAAGAATGAGCCTTTACCTTAGTGGACCCTGAAAGCTCGAGTCAAACCTTAGCTGAACCTCACCTCGGTCGGTTCATAGAACATCTTGACCGAGATCGGATATTAACTAAACGAGGTGTGACCTTATCTGCTCCATACTTGAGTTTAGGTTTTAGTTTGCCAAATCCTATCCTTGTTGTACCTTTCCTGGTCCATACGCAAGCCTAGGATGAGACTTACTCGGTGATTCCTTTGCTTGTATATCGATGATGATGAGTGTTAGGTAATAAAGGTTTATCCTTTATTAGGGTTTGAGTGTGTCTTCATCCTACCTTTGTGAGTTAGCTTGAGACTAACCGGTAAAGGTGGTTGTTTGAGATTATAGTTCCTTTTGTTAGTTCCTTGAGACTTACCCAGTGAGAGGATCTTTGGTTTGGGATAGTGAGTAGTGAGACTTACCCGGTGATCTATTCCCACCTTAGAAATACCTTCCCTTGTAAACCTCAGCTTTGTCCACGTTATCCTTTGAAATCTTGAGTCGGAACCACAACTGGATGCTTTGACCTCTAGAATCTGCATTCCTTTATCTGATTATTACATCATCTTTGATATCTTTGTTTGTTGCTTGCTTTTGATTGACAACCTGATATATTGTGCTTTGTTTCACCATAGTCCTTGTGATCGACCCTAGAGTATTTGCCGTTATTACAATTGATCCGTACACTGCGTGTTCGCGTATTGTTTTAGGCTTATATTTAAGGTTATAAATTTAAAGGTATATCGTTCACATTTACACACACGGCTGAGAGCGAACAATATATAATAACACAAAGCATAGCTTGCCAATGATAGAAAGTATGAAACCCAAAAGACGTCTCATAATGTCAACCATAAAAGGGTTCAAAAACACAATAACAAAACAACCATAATGGTCAAACTCAAGGTCAACAACAATCCGAGTTTAGAAAAGTAAATCAACCAAAAAGATACAACCAAGTTAGGAACAAATTCTAACTTCTTTCACATTCTTCGTAGGAAACCATTCCAAGACAACCACTATCTTCTATGAGCCCACCATCACACCTTCGGCCAAAATCACATGGCCAAAGAATTCTACTTCTAGTAGCCAAAATTGATACTGAGACAACTTGTGCCTTCTCAAAGATTCAAAGACAATTATGATATGAAATTCATGTTCCTCTTGACTTCTAGTAGCCAAAACTGACATGGGGACAACTTGGCATAAAACTGGTCGAGTAGGTCATCAATCCGTGACAAAGGATACTTATTCTTTACCGTTATTTTGTTCAGCTCATGGTAATCGATGCACCAACGGAGAGAACCATCTTTTTTCTTCACAAACAACATTGATGCTCCCCATGACGATGCCCTAGGTCTAATGAAACCTTTATCGGCAAGTTCATGCAATTGCTTTTTCAATTCATGCATCTCTACAGGTGTCATTTTGTACAACGCTTTGGATATTATAGTTGAGCTAAACTCAACATCAATGACGAAGTCTACATTCCAACGTAGTGGAAGTCCCTGTACGTCATCTGGAAAGACATTGGAAAACTCATTGACAATAAAAATTCGTTATAACTTGGGTTCCTTCTTTTCTTTTCCCATCAAATAACTTAAGAAACCGATACAACCTTGTCTTAACAATCGACAAGCGGTCATGTCACTAATGATTTGCCTCGATATGTTGGGGTGACAACCGTCAAACACATGTATTGTTCCTTCTTCATCTATGTCAGTGACCGTTCCCTTTCAAAAATCCTTCTATTGGATTGAATGTGCCAGACTTCTTGCTTGAGTGAGCTTAACCCGAGACTTACCTAGTGAAGGTTAGTTCAATTCCCTCAGGTAGAGTAGTTGGTGTGAGTATATGTCCTATCCTTAGACCCTTGAGACCTACCCGTAATAGGTGATTCGGTTTGAGATAGTGGAGAGTGAGACCTCCCCCGTGATCATTCCCACAAGTGAAATACCATTCCTTAGTCATCCCAACCTTGTCCTAGTTTGTAGAAGTCTTGAATCTAAAGCCGCAACCAAATACCTTGATCTAGAATCCGCATTCCCCGCTTATATTATATCTTATCTTGATTGTATTTTGCTTGATTCATTTGTTGGATTTAAAATTGATCTTTGATCACCAAAACTACCCAAAAATATATTGTGATTCATTTTTTACCATCCATCTTTCTTCTTAGTCTAGGTTTGTTCTATTTTTGATCATTGCATAATTCGATTTCACCTCTTTCCTTGTGTTCGACCTTGAAATATTTGCATTTCTACCTAACGATCCATACACTGTGGGTTTGCTTAGTTGTTTAGGATTTTGTTACGAGTATAAATATAAGAATTTGGCATGCATCATTATCACACCTTTGAAGCAAACAATTTTTTGGCGCCACTGTCGGGGA
Source organism: Fagopyrum esculentum (assembly GCA_033239045.1). Lineage (NCBI taxonomy): Eukaryota > Viridiplantae > Streptophyta > Magnoliopsida > Caryophyllales > Polygonaceae > Fagopyrum > Fagopyrum esculentum. The sequence continues at coordinate 41,236,162 of BSUD01000003.1, forward strand.
CTAGGTCTAAATCGATTTGTCTTTGTGATCATTGATAATGTAGACCTTTCTTTTGATTTGGATCTTGTTTTGCTTTGAGTCTTTGGTTTTTCAAGGATTTCTCATTTTTGTAGGTGCATGCGAAGATCTCATTCAGATAAAGAACTAGCTACATTCGATCTCGAACCGAAGAAGAGTCTAAGGAGGAGATCGAAGCAAGATAAGAAGGACAAAATGGCCGAAAGATACCTTCAAGCTGAGTTAGATGATGTTTTAGAGTAATTAAGGCTTAGGAACGAAGCCTTTGAAAATGAAAGGAGGGAAAATTAGAGATAAGAGGCAACTATGAGGGAAATTGCGGAGATTAGAGTTGATATGAGACAAGTACTCTTGCAAAGAGGAGACAATATCCGTCCAGAAGTACCTCCACCTCATCCATCGGTGAGGAATGTTAGAGTTGAGCCATTTGTGGGAGATCCACAAACACTTGGGCAAAGAATGGATCCAGCTCAACGAGTGCACCGTCTGACAGTAAACCTTGGAGATCCCGATGCTTATGATTATGAGCTCCGCCCTCAAGTCCTTCAAATGATCCATCATAACTAGTTTGGATGATTGGAGGGGAGTCTCCTGACCAACACTTGATAAAATATGAGATATTGATGGAGACTTTGAGGCCCTCAAGATTAGAGAACAACAACCACAAGTTGAGGGTGTTTTCCTTCTCTCTAAAGGACAAAGCCCTTGCTTGGTACCAATCCATCTCGCATAGACGTGTTAGCACTTGGGAGGAGATGATCAGATGACCACCAAATTCCTTACCAAAATTTTCCTATCTTCAAAAACAACGGAGCTTAGAGGTAAGAATAATGCATTTGTGATGAAGGAAAAGGAAAGCTTATTCAAGTATTGGGAAAGATTTAAAGACCTACTACTTGATTGTCCTCATCATGGTATTCCAAAGATTAAGTTGTTTAAAATTTACTTCAAGGGTTTGGATGAGGATAACCAGTTTAGGCTTCAATCCCTTTCGGGAGGAACTTTTATGGAGAAAAATGTTGATGAAGCTTGAAAATTTGTTAAGAAGCAAGCTTTAGTGATTGAAAAGTATTTTCACAAGATGAGAGGCTTCGGAGACCTGGGGTTTATGAAGTGAGTGCGACCACTATGAATAATGCTCAGCTTGATGTTATTAATAATGAGCTTAAATCTTTGAAGGAGCTTTGTGCTACAACTTTATAAGCTCAAATCAAGTGCAAGCACAAGCACAATTGGCATCCAAGGAGGAAGATGTGAATTACATTGGAATGGGCAATTTCCAAGGGAATTATCAAGGACCAAGAAACTTCAATAATAACCGGAACTTCGAAGGAGGAAGCAACTACCGCCCTAACCACAACAATCCCGGTTTCTCTTCCTCAAACCCTGATGGAGCATTGAATCCTCCGCTTCTACTAGCCAAACTCCACCACCTAAGGCTTTAACCCAAACTTCACAACAACCTACACTCTTTAGTGAGATGTCTCTGGCACATACTGAGACGCCCCAGAAGGTCAGACAGGGGGAGTTGTTCAGCTTATCATGTATGGTGACTGGAGGTATACCGAATTTTGCTGCTATGCTTCGTGAGGATCCGCAGAGAATGAAGGGGAAGGCGAAGGGAGATATCTAATGTGGCGGCCTTGTGACTCACATTGCTACGTATATGGGGTTTGATCTCTCTAGATGCACTTTAGCGACGAAGTCGTTTGGGTCTACAGGAGTTCATTACACGGCGCATCCTCATTCCCCGCGGTCTTGGTACACCTTGTGTGGTCATACCGTGGGAAACGAAATTCCCTAGAGGTATTGTCTGGTCTTCCCAATTCTTGGTCTATGACCATGGGAACTGGTGTGCTGCTTGGTTTTCGATCATGCAGGAGGACACTGCTACTGAGGCAGTAGAAGGATATGCAGATGGTGATGATATTGGCGGAGCTGCTGCAATGGATACTGGTACTGATACCGGCGTACCTAGTATTCCCACCGTTGATCTCAATGACGAGGCCATGGAGGATGAGAGAGAGGCACCAACACCACCAGCTGACACACCTCAGCCACCCCAGCAGAGAGTTTGCCGGCGTCGTGATCATGAGGCGCATCGTAGGATTGATGATCTGACGAGGCAGATGACAGATTCTTATCAGGCTCTACGGATTGACATCACCCAACGCTTCGATGCTCAGTGCATATCTATTGAGGGATGGTCTCAGCGTATGGAGGAGAGCCAACACTATCAGCGACAGATGATGTAGTTGTAGTTTCAACAGACGATTGGCTATCCTTTTGACCCGTCCCAGTTTCCCTACATTCCACCGCCGTCGCCGCCAACTAATGAGGATTGATCGCATTCATGGAGCTTATTTTCTTATTTTTATGTAGTTCTACTTATGTCTGGTGAGTACTTTGTTCCTAACTCTTATTTGACTCATTGGGACAATATGTCCTAAGTATGGGGTATTTGTATGACTTGCTTATGGTTTGTATGACTCTTACTTGACTTTGATTTGATCTTATTTGGCTTACATGTGCATATATGTCATTTATGTTATGCTAGAAACGTATAGCACAAAAGTCTTACAATTTATAACTCGATATAATTTCCTAACTCCTACCGAACCCACAGTGTATGGGTCGTTTTGTAGCAAGGATAGTATTCCGAGGTCGAACACAATGACTAAGGTGAAATCAAATCAAACAAGTGATCATGGATAGTGTAAATCTAGTCTAAAAAAAGAGAAGGAAATAAAGAAATGAAAATCATGATATTTTTGGGTTGGGTTTTTGTGGTGATCAAGCAAAGATCACAAATCATCCAATCTTATAAACCAAACTAGCAACACAAACAAACAACACAAGAACAAGATATGTGATCAAGAGAGAAAAGCGGATTCTAGGGATTGGAACTTCCGGTTATGGCATTGCACTCAAGCTTCTAATTAACCATGAACAAGCTGCGGTATGTTGGGAAAGGGTGTTTCTCCAATGGGATCAATCACCGGGTAGGTCTCATGGTCCACTAATCCCGCATCTAAGGTCCTATTACCGGGTAAGTCTCTAGGAACCTAAAGTTGGGAAATCTACACAAACCGGATTGCTATCTAGGGGTCAAACCTCTGCTTACCGGGTAAGTCTCGGGAAGGCAAGTCCTAAGTAACAATCCTAGCACACTCAGTCCAATAGCGGCTTGTGAGGCTCACTACTACCTAGAGTTTACCATCTTTGGTATCTAAGATCGAGAATTACCGGGTAAGTCTCTTCCCTCACTTAGTTTGCTAGCATTAGGTCACCCTAGGCTAGATTATGCTTAACAAACACTAGGATTTCAACAATCTAACATCCTAACATTCAGATTTATCAACACAAGCACAACAGAGAAAATCACGAGCTGATCATGAGAAACCACGGTTGAGATTTTACAAGAACGGACCATGGTTTTGGGTCTGGGTTAGGTTTCGAGCAAGCAAATCATCCCAACGTACATTCAAGTCTATTCTATCATAGTCCAAGCCATAATCATCATTCCATCACCCTAGAATCACAACTACTTAGCCAACAACATGCATTTTAAGATCCAAACTCAACATGTAAGCATTCATGGCTTCCATAGCAAGAAAATGATATAAGAGTAAAAAGAAACAAGTAATCTTAGCTGAATATGAGATTAAACAAGACTTACAACCCTTCAAACACAGCTTCAAAACGTTCCTTACAATGCTTTCAAAAGTTCTTCAATAAAAAGCACTAAAAATTACTCAAAGGTTCACTCTAAATCTAAGTTTTGATGTTCTTGTTCTTCTTCCCCAAAATGAGAGTGTTTTCTTCTTCTCCAAGTCTATCCACAATGGAATCAGAGAGAAAAAATGAGAGAGAAATGTGTGTGTGTCCACTAGCCAACCTGCAGGATCACTTCTATCCTCCACCAATGAGCAAGGGTCGGACAAAGAGATCGTGGGACAAGTGTCACAACTGTCCAGAAGAAACCACGGCCAAAACCACGGTCTAGATTTTCCTTTGGGCCGTGGTTCTCACCAGAAACTCTCTCATGTCATCAATTTACATGCATTGCATACAGGTTTTAAACTGTTTGATAAAAACGGGAAAAACTATGCATGAATAACGGGAAAAACTATCTAAATGAATGCCTAAACTAACGTCATAAATCATGTCATCAATTTACATGCATTGCATACAGGTTTCTGTTTGATAAAACGTCGAAAATCGATTTAAATTTTTTTTTTGGCTCGACCAAGACGTTTTTTACCAAACGAGGTTGTGATAACTGAGATTCATCTCGGTTGAACACCTGGGAGTTGTCAAATCACCTCGACCAAGATGGGTTTTAAACTGAAGATATTTTCGAAACGTTTTGTGCTTCTATTCCAGATATGACCTCGATGATAATATTTGCTTGCAAATTAGCTTTGAAATCTTTATATGCTCGAAAGTTTTATGATATTTTTAAGGTTGCTAAATGTTTTATTTGAAATTCTAGCATGTTTAGTATCTTTTTTTTATCATATTATGTTGAATTTGAAGGTTGACACCACATTATGAGTTCTCTCACATTCTTCATGGGATGATTAAGGCACTTCATTTCTCTTCTTCTTCTTGATCATGCTTTAGCCCCTCATATACATATTTGCCTCCCTTTACCTATCCGGGAATTTGGATGTAGTTGATGAAAAGCATGTGAAGTAAGGTTGAGATTGTGGTTGAAAGTGTTAGAAAAAAATTAGGTTTGGGGACGTAGATCTTGATGATGAGTAACTCGGCATCATTCACATAGCCAGGTGTTTGTGTCTTATCAAATCAAATTGATCGATAGTCCTAACGGGCCATGGTATGTGCATCAAGGGTTTGAGGCATCTCGAGAAATTGATGATTGCTGATTTTCTAGACTTTGGTTATTCTGCACCTTTGTCCATGTTCTCAAAAATAAAGTTAAAAAGTTAAAATAAGAAAAGCTTATTGGTGGACGATGTTTGTGATTCAATGAAGTGAAGAAAAGATCCTATTCCCGAATTCTAGCACCACATTACCCTATATACACCTTACCCTAGCACGTTTTTTGTCCTCTTTTGAAAGCCCTTGAGACTTTGAGTTTGTTGATTGACTTTGTGGTTTAAACTGGATTATACATGATTGATTTTGATAAATATGATTTATTATGCATTCTATGATTTTATGCAAAGATGATCGGCTTTCTTATATTCATAAAATGTTTTGACCATATGTTGACTTTATTTGCTATGAAGCATTCTCTTAGGGTGATCTATGAATGGAGCACACCACAAAAAGGTTTTGTAAAATGTTTTTCATTGATCTTTTTGATGACTTATAATCCATTCTATATTGTATCTAAGATTTGAATCTTGCTTGGGGACAAGCAAGAGACAAGTATGGGGTATTTTGATAGCATGCATTATAGTCTATGTTTTGGGATAGGTTTGGATATTTTATCTTCATAAATCTTCATGCATGGATGTATATTCTTGATCATTATGTTGTTTTGTTTACATTTGCAAGAATCGAGGTCTACACCTAGTTTTATTGTAATTGTAGGGAAAATGGCACGTTTTGAAGCGATATGAAGCCAAAGGATCTATGGAGTCATGGGAGCTACATTTTGGAGCATTGAGGAGCTACAAGGAAAGCATAGGAACCGTGGAAGTTGGATAGAAGTTTGATTTTGGACCAGTTTTGAGAGATTTGTACGTAGCTGAGGTTCACCTCGGTTGACCTAAAGATCAACTCGATCGAGATGAATTACTGGGCTGGATCGAGCACGGCCCACGGCCCATAAGATCTTTTATTTTTGGCAAGTGATTCTCCTTTATATTGGAAGATATTTTCTGGATGGAAAAAGATCATTGAAGGTTGGAAACTGATTAGTTTGGAGGATATTCCAACGAAGGAAGGAAGTTGAAGGAAGATAGGTTTGAAGTGAAAGTTGAAAGCTTTGAAGGAAGTTGTAAGGTTTTCTTAGGAACCTTGATTGTTGTCTTTTGGTTTGTTATTGAGGAACACAGTTTGCTGATTGTTTGTTTGATTGAGTGATTATTGAGACCTTTGTGTTAAGGTTTTATCGTTTAGATATTGCTTCTTTTCATACATATTTGATTATTATTATCATGATGATTATTGGCTAAATTATCTTGCGATTCTAGGGTGATTGGCTGAAGGTTGTGGGAAAGACGATGAAAGAATGAGCCTTTACCTTAGTGGACCCTGAAAGCTCGAGTCAAACCTTAGCTGAACCTCACCTCGGTCGGTTCATAGAACATCTTGACCGAGATCGGATATTAACTAAACGAGGTGTGACCTTATCTGCTCCATACTTGAGTTTAGGTTTTAGTTTGCCAAATCCTATCCTTGTTGTACCTTTCCTGGTCCATACGCAAGCCTAGGATGAGACTTACTCGGTGATTCCTTTGCTTGTATATCGATAATGATGAGTGTTAGGTAATAAAGGTTTATCCTTTATTAGGGTTTGAGTGTGTCTTCATCCTACCTTTGTGAGTTAGCTTGAGACTAACCCGGTAAAGGTGGTTGTTTGAGATTATAGTTCCTTTTCTTAGTTCCTTGAGACTTACCCAGTGAGAGGATCTTTGGTTTGGGATAGTGAGTAGTGAGACTTACCCGGTGATCTATTCCCACCTTAGAAATACCTTCCCTTGTAAACCTCAGCTTTGTCCACGTTACCTTTGAAATCTTGAGTCGGAACCACAACTGGATGCTTTGACCTCTAGAATCTGCATTCCTTTATCTGATTATTAGATCATCTTTGATATCTTTGTTTGTTGCTTGCTTTTGATTGACAACCTGATATATTGTGCTTTGTTTCACCATATTCCCTGTGATCGACCCTAGAGTATTTGCCGTTATTACAATTGATCCGTACACTACGTGTTCGCGTATTGTTTTAGGCTTATACTTAAGGTTATAAATTTAAAGGTATATCGTTCACATTTACACACACGGCTGAGAGCGAACAATATATAATAACACAAAGCATAGCTTGCCAATGATAGAAAGTATAAAACCCAAAAGACGTCTCATAATGTCAACCATAAAAGGGTTCAAAAACACAATAACAAAACAACCATAATGGTCAAACTCAAGGTCAACAACAATCCGAGTTTAGAAAAGTAAATCAACCAAAAAGATACAACCAAGTTAGGAACAAATTCTAACTTCTTTCACATTCTTCGTAGGAAACCATTCCAAGACAACCACTATCTTCTATGAGTCCACCATCACACCTTCGGCCAAAATCACATGGCCAAAGAATTCTACTTCTAGTAGCCAAAATTGATATTGAGACAACTTGTGCCTTCTCAAAGATTCAAAGACAATTATGATATGAAATTCATGTTCCTCTTGACTTCTAGTAGCCAAAACTGACATGGGGACAACTTGGCATAAAACTGGTCGAGTAGGTCATCAATCTGTGACAAAGGATACTTATTCTTTACCGTTATTTTGTTCAGCTCATGGTAATCGATGCACAAACGGAGAGAACCATCTTTTTTCTTCACAAACAACATTGATGCTCCCCATGACGATGCCCTAGGTCTAATGAAACCTTTATCGGCAAGTTCATGCAATTGCTTTTTCAATTCATGCATCTCTACAGGTGTCATTTTGTACAACGCTTTGGATATTATAGTTGAGCTAAACTCAACATCAATGACGAAGTCTACATTCCAACGTAGTGGAAGTCCCTGTACGTCATCTGGAAAGACATTGGAAAACTCATTGACAATAAAAATTCGTTATAACTTGGGTTCCTTCTTTTCTTTTCCCATCAAATAACTTAAGAAACCGATACAACCTTGTCTTAACAATCGACAAGCGGTCATGTCACTAATGATTTGCCTCGATATGTTGGGGTGACAACCGTCAAACACATGTATTGTTCCTTCTTCATCTATGTCAGTGACCGTTCCCTTTCAAAAATCCCTCTATTGGATTGAATGTGCCAGACTTCTTGCTTGAATGAGCTTAACCCGAGACTTACCCAGTGAAGGTTAGTTCAATTCCCTCAGGTAGAGTAGTTGGTGTGAGTATATGTCCTATCCTTAGACCCTTGAGACCTACCCGTAATAGGTGATTCGGTTTGAGATAGTGGAGAGTGAGACCTCCCCCGTGATCATTCCCACAAGTGAAACACCATTCCTTAGTCATCCCAACCTTGTCCTAGTTTGTAGAAGTCTTGAATCTAAAGCCGCAACCAAATACCTTGATCTAGAATCCGCATTCCCCGCTTATATTATATCTTATCTTGATTGTATTTTGCTTGATTCATTTGTTGGATTTAAAATTGATCTTTGATCACCAAAACTACCCAAAAATATATTGTGATTCATTTTTTACCATCCATCTTTCTTCTTAGTCTAGGTTTGTTCTATTTTTGATCATTGCATAATTCGATTTCACCTCTTTCCTTGTGTTCGACCTTGAAATATTTGCATTTCTACCTAACGATCCATACACTGTGGGTTTGCTTAGTTGTTTAGGATTTTGTTACGAGTATAAATATAAGAATTTGGCATGCATCATTATCACACCTTTGAAGCAAACAATTTTTTGGCGCCACTGTCGGGGACTAGGTCTAAATCGATTTGTCTTTGTGATCATTGATAATGTAGACCTTTCTTTTGATTTGGATCTTGTTTTGCTTTGAGTCTTTGGTTTTTAAAGGATTTCTCACTTTTGTAGGTGCATGCGAAGATCTCATTCAGATAAAGAACTAGCTCCATTCGATCTCGAACCGAAGAAGAGTCTAAGGAGGAGATCGAAGCAAGATAAGAAGGACAAAATGGCCGAAAGATACCTTCAAGCTGAGTTAGATGATGTTTTAGAGTAATTAAGGCTTAGGAACGAAGCCTTTGAAAATGAAAGGAGGGAAAATTAGAGATAAGAGGCAACTATGAGGGAAATTGCGGAGATTAGAGTTGATATGAGACAAGTACTCTTGCAAAGAGGAGACAATATCCGTCCAGAAGTACCTCCACCTCATCCATCGGTGAGGAATGTTAGAGTTGAGCCATTTGTGGGAGATCCACAAACACTTGGGCAAAGAATGGATCCAACTCAACGAGTGCACCGTCTGACAGTAAACCTTGGAGATCCCGATGCTTATGATTATGAGCTCCGCCCTCAATTCCTTCAAATGATCCATCATAACTAGTTTGGATGATTGGAGGGGAGTCTCCTGACCAACACTTGATAAAATATGAGATATTGATGGAGACTTTGAGGCCCTCAAGATTAGAGAACAACAACCACAAGTTGAGGGTGTTTTCCTTCTCTCTAAAGGACAAAGCCCTTGCTTGGTACCAATCCATCTCGCATGGACGTGTTAGCACTTGGGAGGAGATGATCAGATGACCACCAAATTCCTTACCAAAATTTTCCTATCTTTAAAAACAACGGAGCTTAGAGGTAAGAATAATGCATTTGTGATGAAGGAAAAGGAAAGCTTATTCAAGTATTGGGAAAGATTTAAGGATCTACTACTTGATTGTCCTCATCATGGTATTCCAAAGATTAAGTTGTTTGAAATTTACTTCAAGGGTTTGGATGAGGATAACCAGTTTAGGCTTCAATCCCTTTCGGGAGGAACTTTTATGGAGAAAAATATTGATGAAGCTTGAAAATTTGTTAAGAAGCAAGCTTTAGTGATTGAAAAGTATTTTCACAAGATAAGAGGCTTCGGAGACCTGGGGTTTATGAAGTGAGTGCGACCACTATGAATAATGCTCAGCTTGATGTTATTAATAATGAGCTTAAATCTTTGAAGGAGCTTTGTGCTACTACTTTATAAGCTCAAATCAAGTGCAAGCACAAGCACAATTGGCATCCAAGGAGGAAGATGTGAATTACATGGGAATGGGCAATTTCCAAGGGAATTATCAAGGACCAAGAAACTTCAATAATAACCGGAACTTCGAAGGAGGAAGCAACTACCGCCCTAACCACAACAATCCCGGTTTCTCTTCCTCAAACCCCGATGGAGCATTGAATCCTCCGCTTCTACTAGCCAAACTCCACCACCTAAGGCTTTAACCCAAACTTCACAACAACCTACACTCTTTAGTGAGATGCCTCTGGCACATACTGAGACAACCCAGAAGGTCAGACAGGGGGAGCTGTTCAGCTTATCCTGTATGGTGACTGGAGGTATACCGAATTTTGCTGCTATGCTTCCTGAGGATCCGCAGAGAATGAAGGGGAAGGCGAAGGGAGATATCTAATGTGGCGGCCTTGTGACTCACATTGCTACGTATATGGGGTTTGATCTCTCTGGATGCACTTTAGCGACGAAGTCGTTTGGGTCTACAGGAGTTCATTACACGGCGCATCCTCATTCCCCGCGGTCTTGGTACACCTTGTGTGGTCATACCGTGGGAAACGAAATTCCCTAGAGGTATTGTCTGGTCTTCCCAGTTCTTGGTCTATGACCATGGGAATTGGTCTGCTGCCTGGTTTTCGATCATGCAGGACACTGCTACTGAGGCAGTACAAGGATATGCAGATGGTGATGATATTGGCGGAGCTGCTGCCATGGATACTGGTACTAATACCGGCGTACCTAGTATTCCCACCGTTGATCTCAATGACGAGGCCATGGAGGATGAGAGAGAGGCACCAACACCACCAGCTGACACACCTCAGCCACCCCAGCAGAGAGTTCGCCGGCGTCGTGATCATGAGGCGCATCGTAGGATTGATGATCTGACGAGGCAGATGACAGATTCTTATCAAGCTCTGCGGATTGACATCACCCAACGCTTCGATGCCCAGTGCATATCTATTGAGGGATGGTCTCAGCGTATGGAGGAGAGCCAACACTATCAGCGACAGATGATGCAGTTGTAGTTTCAACAGACGATTGGCTATCCTTTTGACCCGTCCCAGTTTCCCTACATCCCACCACCGCCGCCGCCAACTGATGAGGATTGATCGCATTCATGGAGCTTATTTTCTTATTTTTATGTAGTTCTGCTTATGTCCGGTGAGTACTTTGTTCCTAACTCTTATTTGACTCATTGGGACAATATGTCCTAAGTATGGGGTATTTGTATGACTTGCTTATGGTTTGTATGACTCTTACTTGACTTTGATTTGATCTTATTTGGCTTACATGTGCATATATGTCATTTATGTTACGCTAGAAACGTATAGAACAAAAGTCTTACAATTTATAACTCGATATAATTTCCTAACTCCTACCGAATCCATAGTGTATGGGTCGTTTTGTAGCAAGGATAGTATTCCGAGGTCGAACACAATGACTAAGGTGAAATCAAATCAAACAAGTGATCATGGATAGTGTAAATCTAGTCCAAGAAAAGAGAAGGAAATAAAGAAATGAAAATCATGATATTTTTGGGTTGGGTTTTTGTGGTGATCAAGCAAAGATCACAAATCATCCAATATTATTGTAACACCCCGAATCCGCGGGACTCGGGATGCTACGGGTTGGGACCTCACAATGGGTCCCGACCCTTAGCTTGACAACAATTTCACCGGATCTTGCAACAAGGCACAAATAAAGGCCAAAACCAAATACATTTTATGCAATGCAAAGAAACCCAAAACCATACAAACCAAAGACTTCAGCCGAGATACAACCGAAAGACCAAATGCCATACACGCGGCATACAATATATAATGAATACAAAACTCAAACACGACTCCAACCAAAACCCAATCCTAAAATGTACGGAACCCCGGCTGCCCACTCTTCCGGATCTCTCGGCCGCATTCCTAACCTGCAAGGCATCTACACAAACGGTTTAAAACCGTTAGCTCTATTCTAAGCATTAGAATCATGGTGAAGGCACAAACACACTCATATATCATAACATCACATAAACATGCTCAACAAACAATCCGGTTTATTATCTTTATTTATTAGGTCGTATCCCGTTCTAATTCAACTTAGGTTTGTGACACGAGAATCCCCGAAACTCGCCTCGGTCCCTACTTACCGGCATGGAATGGTACTGATGCATCCGACCGTCTACCAGCACGGGATAGTCGCCAAGAACCTCCTAGCTCTCGCGGGAGCCAGGCAAGTTGTCACAGCCCGTTACCATACACTTGGGCCGAAAATAATAAATATAAAAGTCGATGGTCCTATTACCGGTTTATATGTTATAATGAAAGCGATAAAACACACACCACCAAACACTCAATAACTCTAATACATGGAATATAAGCTAAGTAAGTCCGAAGACTTACCTCTCTCAAGGTAACTCGAATACCCACTCTCAACTTCCCGTAGGAAAACGCTCTAAGCCTGACCAAGCGAGGCACTCTATTAGTAACCAACTAAAAAGCTAGAAGTTCTCGGACTTCTAGTTTCCAACATATATATATATTATATTTATATATATAATATCTATCTCTAGCATGCTAGGTCCAACCTATTATCTCGAGGATCGTCATAAGATCGTAAAGAAAGTAATTTAACAAGTTCCAATCCAAACAATAATACCTATGGTTCAAGGCCATTACATGGCATTTGCTCTATGATATGCTAAGTTCATCTAACATGATATAATACCATTACCGAACTAACGAAGGAGAGTACTCACACGATATCCAAGGTGAAGCACGGTCCACCGAGTTAAGAACGAGTTCGATTGTTTCTATTGGGCGCTTCCGGACCTAAGGACAAAACTAAGCAAAATTAGCTTAAACGCTAATTTTAAAAAGGAAGGTTTAACGCATAAAGATTTTCAAATGAAAACTCCGTTTTCCAAAACTGAGGTTAAACTCGTTAAAACCATTTCCGGGTAAATTATCCAAAATGGAAGGTTGATTGAAAAACCAAAATTCTAATTTATCCAACAATCGAGTTAAACCCATCAAGGACACCAAAAATAATTTGTAAAGGAGTTGGGTCACATATATTAACAAAATTAAGGGTTTAATAATATTAATAATTTACCGCAGGATATAAATGTTCCTTTTCCAAAGTTTTTGGGTCAGAAATGCAATTACACACAAAATGGGCACACACTGTAATAAACAGTAAAGAGAGGGCAAAAGGTGCCAATCTCCTTCAACCTTCATTCGACAGAAGAAAAGAAAGGGGCAAAGCCCTGTGGCGTCTGCAGGCGGAGGAAGGGTGCACGGGGGGCGGCGGCGGCGCTGGCAGCAGAGGCGGCGGCCGGTGCCGGTGAGGGCCTTGCGGCGGCGAACTCTGGCGGCAGGAGGGGCTAGGGCTGCGGGCGAAGAAATGAGGCTGCGGGCTGCGCGACTGGATCCTGCTGGCGACTCCAATCCACCAGGCGGCACAGCAACGCCCGGTGTCGGCTCTACCGGCGTGGACTCAGGGCTAGCGGTGGTTCCGACTCTCCCTGCCGGCAGTTCAATCCAGAATAGAAAAGGTTCATCCACCATTTAAAAGAGAGAAAGAGCAAGGAGAGAAGGGAGGGTAGATAGATGCCCCAATCACCAATCCGGCAATCCAGGCGGCTCGAGGTGGTGAGGCTGTGTCTGCTCTTCTCGGCGGGTTCCTAGCGGCGCTGTAGGCGGCAGCGGTTTCTTCCGTTCGAGATTAGAAGAGGGGAGGAGAGTGAAATAATTGTGCAGAAGAGAGATATGAGGGAGAGGGGAAACGATAGAATAGGGAAAGGAAGGTTGGGCTTGGGTTTGTCATCAAGAGGGGAGTAGGAGGCTAGGGTAGGTGAGCAGCTGTAGCAGGGGAAACGAGGAGACGCTTCTCAATAACTCCATCAGCACGCCAGGCAGGAAAAAGAGAAGGGAAGAAAAGAAAAATAAAAGAAGAAAAAAAAATAAATAAGTAAAAGAGTAAACAGGAGGGATTTTATATATTTTTTTTTTTGAAAAAGAAACTAACTCGATTTACATTTGGAACGGGATTTCCCGGATCGGTAAATCCCGATTTCCGACATAATTAAATTAATAACAATACGGGAATACATACATGTATCCCAAAATAATATAATAACCGGAAAAGTTATTTTTAAAATCTATAAAAAAAAAATATATATATATATACTTAAATAAGAACTCGAGATATAGCGAATCGAGGGAAGGGAGAAAGACAACGTCGGAATGCACCCAAATAAACGGGGCGTTACATCAGGTCCTCCTAAAGAAAAGTTTCGTCCCGAAACTTGCTAAACGCGGAACTCTCAAACAAACGTGTCTCGATATTCTCTCGGAACCTTATAACGTAGTAACTATGACCCTTCTAATTCAAGGTCTACTCACCTAGACTCGCAGGATATACACATAGGAAACACACATAACACTTCACGTCACAAGTCACATAAGAATAACCAAAAATAGATCTCGGGATTAACCCGACGGTCTTATAGATGTCGCTAATCTTGCGTAAAACTCGGGATAGTTCCTACGGATACTATCCTCCGTCTCCCAAGTGGCCTCATCGGCTCCTCGCCTCGACCACTACACTCTCAACATCGGTATCTCCTTCGACCAGAGTCGTCTCGTACTACGCTTCAAAACCGCAATCGGATGCTCCGCGAATGTATGGTCCGGCCCGACCACCTGGTCCTCGTGGCTAATGACGTGCCTTGGGTCAAGTATGTACTCTCTCGATTGATACACGTGAAACACAAGTTTAACACCCTCTACTCTCGGCGGCCACACCCACCGGTAACTCACGATCTCAACTCACGCTAAGATCTCAAGAAGGTCCGTTATATCGGAACTCAACTTCCTTCATGGGTCTTTCTCAATGCAACATCTTCATTTGTTTCTTCTTTTCTTGTCTCTAACAAAGAAGATCGAACTTTCAATTTATACCGTTGGCCTTAGTTCTTGTCAAAACAAACTTGATGTTACGTTTCCTCAATTCTTGTTGCAAGTTCCAAGCAGTGAAGGAAATACTGCTTCACATTGATTCTACTAACGAGACATGTATGCTATAACTTTTACATCGTTTCTTAATACTCAATCAAGACCATGTCTTGCATATTCACTTATACACTTCAAACCGATCATACCTTGAGGCAATTTCAGAACAGTTGCACCCATGAATCTCCTCTCAACTCTCAACGTCTCCATGGTCCATTTTCGTCTCACTCAATACTTCATTGTCATCCGGAGTAGGTTAGTCAGAGATGGTGTTACTTGGAGAATATTTCCACAAACCTAGTAATGCCAAGTACATCCAAGAAACTTGTAACTTCTTTCACATCCTTCGGGGGTTGTGTTCGCTCCAAACGGTGTGTGCAAGCTTTAAATTTATAACCCTAGACTTAAGCTTAAAACAAGGATGCGAACCCGCAGTGTACGGGTCAATCGTAGTAAAAGCAAGAAAATTCCAGGGGTCGATCACAGGGACTTAGTGAAACAAAGTCCAATACGGTATGCTAGTGTTGATGCTAACCACAAGAGCAAGTAATACAATCAAAGATGAATAAGATGTCAAATAAAGCAAACATGCAATTCTAGGGATTAAAGCATCTAGTTGTGGTTCCAACTCAAGATCTATAGATAAGCGGACAAAGCTGAGGTTTTTGCATGGGGAAGGTGTTTCTAAAGTGGAGTAGATCACCGGGTAAGTCTCACTACACACTAATCCCAAACCGTAACTCCTATTACCGGGTAAGTCTCAAGGAATTAAGATAAAGAACTATAACCTCAAACTAACACACCATCTAAGGGAATAGAATCAACCTTTACCGGGTAAGTCTCAGGCTAACTCACAAAGATGGGATGGAAGCACACTCAAACCCCAATAAAGGACAAGCCTTTATTACCTACACTTATGATCGTTGGTATACAAACTAAGGAATTACCGGGTAAGTCTCATCCTAAGCTTGCTTTGAACCAGAAAGGTATAATAAGAATAGGATTTGGCAAACTCTAACACATTAACTCTCAGTTAAGGATCGGATAAGCCACCTCGGTCAGCCAGTTTCCACCCCGGCCGAGATGTTCATCGACTGAACGAGATGCTTAGGGTTAAGGTTAAAGACTCGAACTTTCAGGATCCTACTGTGATTAAGATCATTCTATCATTGTTTTTCCCACAACCTTCAGCCAATCACCCTAGAATCACACAAGGAAATTAGCCACTCATCATCATAATGAAAGTATTAAATATATGGGAAGAAGGTGAATATTTGAACAAAGAAGAATTTAATGAAAACACTTCAATAACTGAATCAAATATCACACAAAATCGTTCCTTGGATAATGATCCAACAAGACAAGACAACAAGGAAAGGAATTGAAGACAATCTTACAAAACCCTCCAAAAAGCTATAAAGCTATAGTCTTCAATCTTCCTTCAACCTTCAAAAAGGTTCTTCAACTCTCTCCCAAATTGGAGTAGGATGCGGTTGCTGCGCTGATAGCGGGTGTATGCAGCCTGTATGTCGGTGTAAGCGGGCTTATCGAATTGTGGAAATCCAACCCTTTTTATAGGAAAAATAAACCTCCAAAGATAATAAATCTTAAGAAGATATATTCCCATAAAAATAGGTAAAATATATGATTCTGCATATCTCCTTCCTTCTAGAAGCTCAGCCCAAAAATATAAGATCACTTTCCAATTTTAAAAGATCTCAGCCAAGAATAAAATATTCTCGCCGCGTCCTAGGTGTTCGCCTCGGTCGAGTCGGCGTCTCTGGATCGCCTCGGTCGAGATGAATCTCTGGGCAACCGAGGTGATCATAACTGAGTGTAGAATCTCTCAAAACTGGTCCAAAGTAAATCTTTAATCCATGGTTGTGCTTCCTGAATGTAGCTCCAAATGACTCTTGACTCCTTTTGCTCCTTTTTGATGCAAAACGTACCATATTACCTGCAATTACAACGAAACTAGGTGTAGACCTCAATTCTCGCAAAGGTAGATGAAATGGTAGTAAAATCACATAATGTACATACAAACATGCAGATTATGAAAGATAAAACGTCCAAACAAACCCCAAAATATAGACTATAATTCATGCTATCAAAATACCCCATACTTAGCCCTTGCTTGTCCCTAAGCAAGTTCCTCATATAGAAATCAAGATAGAATGGATTATAAGTCAAGAAAATCAATGAAAAGTCTTTCAAAAACATTTTATGGTGTGCAACTATCATAGATCACTCTAAGAGAGTACTTCCTGGAAATTAAAAACTCAATATGATCAAAACATTTTATAAATATAGGAAAGTTGTTCATCTTTGCATAAAATCATAGAATGCATAATAAATCATAATTATCAAAATTAATCATGTATAATCCGATTTAAACCGCTAAGTCAATCAACAAGCTCAAGGTCTCAAGGGCTTCCCAAAAGAAAAGGTCAAGAAACGTGTAGGGTAGGGATGTATGTAAGGTAATGTGGTGCTAGAATCCGGGAAAAGGATGAACTTCACTTTCACTTTTGACTTGCAACATCTTCCACCAATAAGCTTTGCTTATTTCACACTTTTTTTTTTTTTCTTTTACTTTACTTTTTGGAATGCATGGACAGAGGTGCACAATAACCGAAGCCTAGGAAATCCGCAATCATCAATTTCTCGAGATGCGTCAAACCCTTGATGCACATACCATGACCCGTTAGGAATATCGCTCAATCCGACTTTGGCAAGACACAAACACCCGGCTATGTGAATGGTGCCGAGTTACTCATCTTCATGATTGACTTCCCCAAACCTATTATTGCTTTCTAATACTTTCACTTTCAGCCACTTCTCAACTTTTGACTTGCTTTCACCACTTCGCTTGCTTCCAAATTCCCGGATAGGTAAAGGGAGGCAATATGTATATGAGGGGCTAAGCATGATCAAGAAGAAGAAGAAGAAGAATGAATTGCCTTGGTCTTTCCAAGAAGAACGTGAGAGAACTTATGCTGCGGTGTCAACCTTCAAATTCAACATAATTTGGATAAAAATAAAGTATTAAACATGCCAATAATTTCAAACAAAGCATTTAGCAACTTAAACATATCATAAAACATTTCAAACATATAAAGAATTTAAATCCAGTCGGTAAACAAGATCTTCACTGAGATCATATCCAGATAAGTAACACAAAAATCGTTTTCGAAAACTCTCAGTTAACCCACCTCGGTCGAGATGTTCTTGGTTCAACCGAGGTGAAACACCTCGTTTTGCCAGAACTGTCCCGGTCGAGGTCAAAAATTTTTTAAAACCATTTTTTTTTCGGTTTCGACGTTTTTCTCAATCAAATAACCTGTAAGTATGCATGCAATCTCAGATAAACATATAAATGCAGATAAAGCATAAATATGAAAGTATCCGGTAAATAATACATCATAAGTCAAATAATACATCATGAGTCAAATAAGTCAGATAATACATCAACTACCCCATACTTGGGACACACTGTCCTAGTGGGTTAAAATAAGTCTAAGGACAGGATACTCACCGAACATAGCTAAACTGCATGAAGAAGTAAGAAACAGCTCCCAGATAAGACCATCTCGGTTGGCGAAGTACATCTCGGTCGAGGTGTTCTGACAGTACCCGAGATGTATCTCAGTAAAGCTCGTTTCCTCAACTTCTCGAAATTTTGTTCTTCCAATGTAGCTCCTGAACTGTGATCCTTCCTTTTGGAATACCTGGTTGTTGTCTAGAGGAAAACAAAAACAAAGCAACTATCTAAACTAAACTAGAAAAGCGGGAAAGAAAGCAATACCTTGGGTTGCCTCCCAAGAAGCGCTTGATTTAAGGTCGCTAGCTGGACCATACGGCATGGGATTACTCAATGCACTTCGAATGTCGTGGAGTGCTCATCACATCCGTAAAAATCTTCCAAGAAGGTTCCGGTTCCTAACTTCACCGGCAAATGGTAAGATCTCCCACGTACAAGCTTGTACGGTTTGATTCTCACCGGAATTCGTCTAGGCTTCCTGCACTTCAATGGGACATTCCTCGTGTCCCATCCTTTCCTTGATCGAGAAAATAGTTTCTCGAGAATCATAGCAGCTTCCCCATCTATAGCTTGGGGATGGTACAGGGTCCTGAGCATGCGAGGGACCCCATACTTGAACAAATAACACTTCGTTGCCTTAGCGGTGAAGCGCTTGTTAACTTCACTCCTTATAATCCAAGGAGCATCTTCCTCCAACAATTTCAAGAGAGGTTTCATCTTGATCTTAGGAGGTTCTTTCGGAAGAGACCTCCAACTCTCCGGTGCCTTCCTGAAAAATCGAGAAATATTAATAGGGAATTCAAATGAAGTAGGAGAATGTACCTTGCAAAGTTCTCCAAAGCTTGAGACAAGTTTCGTGTTGGGTTGATAATTCACCAACGAAATCTCTCTCAGTTCTGCTGGTCTTTCTTCAACTTTGACCATAATCTCAGTAATTTGGCCAAGGTTCTCTGCATCTTCTGCTTTCAGATTTGCAGATTCTTCCATCTCGGCCGAAATCTCTTCCACCTCGGCCGAGGTCTCAACAGTCAGATCGAGACCTTCCATATCTTCTACCTCAAAAGCTTCAGGAGAAACTTCTGGTTTGACTGGAGGTATGCTCGAAACGTGCAACACTTCCTTATGCTCCTCTTCTGGCTTAGCATAGGATAGGGTGCTTTCCTTGAGCTCCGTCACCTTCTTCATCAACTTCTCCAACCTAGATTCGAGAGAGTCTTCAAGAGGTTGCTCATAAGTCTTTCTAGGGACATTCTTCTCATCCCATATCGCAAGTTCACGCTGAATGGCTTCTTCTCTTTCCCATTCATTGTTGAACCAATAGAAGGAGTACTTTTCCTCCAAGTATTCATAATAATCCGCCCTAGCACTTTGTCTTGCTATCCAGGCTGGATCAAACATAGCCATCAGAAATCCTGAAAACTACAAAACTCATAGAAAGAGTAGTTAGTAGCAATAGGGGCAAGCGCCCCGAAAGCAAACCGTACCGGCTCGGTCTAGACCAAGTCCCCGGCAACGGCGCCAAAAACTTGTTCTTTGGCGAAACTCTGTTCCGTTGCCGGAACAAGAACTTCGCGTGTACCTAAGAACACAAATCTGCAAGAACACTCAAGTAGAATGATTAGTAGAAAAAGCAAGAACAATCCCCGGCAACGGCGCCAAAAACTTGTTCGCTCCAAACGGTGTGTGCAAGCTTTAAATTTATAACCCTAGACTTAAGCTTAAAACAAGGATGCGAACCCGCAGTGTACGGGTCAATCGTAGTAAAAGCAAGAAAATTCCAGGGGTCGATCACAGGGACTTAGTGAAACAAAGTCCAATACGGTATGCTAGTGTTGATGCTAACCACAAGAGCAAGTATACAATCAAAGATGAATAAGATGTCAAATAAAGCAAACATGCAATTCTAGGGATTAAAGCATCTAGTTGTGGTTCCAACTCAAGATCTATAGATAAGCGGACAAAGCTGAGATTTTTGCATGGGGAAGGTGTTTCTAAAGTGGAGTAGATCACCGGGTAAGTCTCACTACACACTAATCCCAAACCGTAACTCCTATTACCGGGTAAGTCTCAAGGAATTAAGATAAAGAACTATAACCTCAAACTAACACACCATCTAAGGGAATAGAATCAACCTTTACCGGGTAAGTCTCAGGCTAACTCACAAAGATGGGATGGAAGCACACTCAAACCCCAATAAAGGACAAGCCTTTATTACCTACACTTATGATCGTTGGTATACAAACTAAGGAATTACCGGGTAAGTCTCATCCTAAGCTTGCTTTGAACCAGAAAGGTATAATAAGAATAGGATTTGGCAAACTCTAACACATTAACTCTCAGTTAAGGATCGGATAAGCCACCTCGGTCAGCCAGTTTCCACCCCGGCCGAGATGTTCATCGACTGAACGAGATGCTTAGGGTTAAGGTTAAAGACTCGAACTTTCAGGATCCTACTGTGATTAAGATCATTCTATCATTGTTTTTCCCACAACCTTCAGCCAATCACCCTAGAATCACACAAGGAAATTAGCCACTCATCATCATAATGAAAGTATTAAATATATGGGAAGAAGGTGAATATTTGAATAAAGAAGAATTTAATGAAAACACTTCAATAACTGAATCAAATATCACACAAAATCGTTCCTTGGATAATAATCCAACAAGACAAGACAATCAAGGAAAGGAATTGAAGACAATCTTACAAAACCCTCCAAAAAGCTATAAAGCTATAGTCTTCAAATCTTCCTTCAACCTTCAAAAAGGTTCTTCGAATCTCCCAAATTGGAGTAGGATGCGGCTGCTGCGTATTCTTTGCTGTAATCGAGATCGTATGCGGTGTATGCAGCCTCTAAGCATCTAAGCATGATCGGATTTGTGGAAAATCCAATCCTTTTTATAGGAAAAATAAACCTCCAAAGATAATAAATCTTAAGAAGATATATTCCCATAAAAATAGGTAAAATATATGATTCTGCATATCTCCTTCCTTCTAGAAGCTCAGCCCAAAAATATAAGATCACTTTCCAATTTTAAAAGATCTCAGCCAAGAATAAAATATTCTCGCCGCGTCCTAGGTGTTCGCCTCGGTCGAGTCGGCGTCTCTGGATCGCCTCGGTCGAGATGAATCTCTGGGCAACCGAGGTGATCATAACTGAGTGTAGAATCTCTCAAAACTGGTCCAAAGTAAATCTTTAATCCATGGTTGTGCTTCCTGAATGTAGCTCCAAATGACTCTTGACTCCTTTTGCTCCTTTTTGATGCAAAACGTACCATATTACCTGCAATTACAACGAAACTAGGTGTAGACCTCAATTCTCGCAAAGGTAGATGAAATGGTAGTAAAATCACATAATGTACATACAAACATGCAGATTATGAAAGATAAAACGTCCAAACAAACCCCAAAATATAGACTATAATTCATGCTATCAAAATACCCCATACTTAGCCCTTGCTTGTCCCTAAGCAAGTTCCTCATATAGAAATCAAGATAGAATGGATTATAAGTCAAGAAAATCAATGAAAAGTCTTTCAAAAACATTTTATGGTGTGCAACTATCATAGATCACTCTAAGAGAGTACTTCCTGGAAATTAAAAACTCAATATGATCAAAACATTTTATAAATATAGGAAAGTTGTTCATCTTTGCATAAAATCATAGAATGCATAATAAATCATAATTATCAAAATTAATCATGTATAATCCGATTTAAACCGCTAAGTCAATCAACAAGCTCAAGGTCTCAAGGGCTTCCCAAAAGAAAAGGTCAAGAAACGTGTAGGGTAGGGATGTATGTAAGGTAATGTGGTGCTAGAATCCGGGAAAAGGATGAACTTCACTTTCACTTTGACTTGCAACATCTTCCACCAATAAGCTTTGCTTATTTCACACTTTTTTTTTCTTTTTACTTTACTTTTTGGAATGCATGGACAGAGGTGCACAATAACCGAAGCCTAGGAAATCCGCAATCATCAATTTCTCGAGATGCGTCAAACCCTTGATGCACATACCATGACCCGTTAGGAATATCGCTCAATCCGACTTTGGCAAGACACAAACACCCGGCTATGTGAATGGTGCCGAGTTACTCATCTTCATGATTGACTTCCCCAAACCTATTATTGCTTTCTAATACTTTCACTTTCAGCCACTTCTCAACTTTTGACTTGCTTTCACCACTTCGCTTGCTTCCAAATTCCCGGATAGGTAAAGGGAGGCAATATGTATATGAGGGGCTAAGCATGATCAAGAAGAAGAAGAAGAAGAATGAATTGCCTTGGTCTTTCCAAGAAGAACGTGAGAGAACTTATGCTGCGGTGTCAACCTTCAAATTCAACATAATTTGGATAAAAATAAAGTATTAAACATGCCAATAATTTCAAACAAAGCATTTAGCAACTTAAACATATCATAAAACATTTCAAACATATAAAGAATTTAAATCCAGTCGGTAAACAAGATCTTCACTGAGATCATATCCAGATAAGTAACACAAAAATCGTTTTCGAAAACTCTCAGTTAACCCACCTCGGTCGAGATGTTCTTGGTTCAACCGAGGTGAAACACCTCGTTTTGCCAGAACTGTCCCGGTCGAGGTCAAAAATTTTTTAAAACCATTTTTTTTTCGGTTTCGACGTTTTTCTCAATCAAATAACCTGTAAGTATGCATGCAATCTCAGATAAACATATAAATGCAGATAAAGCATAAATATGAAAGTATCCGGTAAATAATACATCATAAGTCAAATAATACATCATGAGTCAAATAAGTCAGATAATACATCAACTACCCCATACTTGGGACACACTGTCCTAGTGGGTTAAAATAAGTCTAAGGACAGGATACTCACCGAACATAGCTAAACTGCATGAAGAAGTAAGAAACAGCTCCCAGATAAGACCATCTCGGTTGGCGAAGTACATCTCGGTCGAGGTGTTCTGACAGTACCCGAGATGTATCTCAGTAAAGCTCGTTTCCTCAACTTCTCGAAATTTTGTTCTTCCAATGTAGCTCCTGAACTGTGATCCTTCCTTTTGGAATACCTGGTTGTTGTCTAGAGGAAAACAAAAACAAAGCAACTATCTAAACTAAACTAGAAAAGCGGGAAAGAAAGCAATACCTTGGGTTGCCTCCCAAGAAGCGCTTGATTTAAGGTCGCTAGCTGGACCATAATGCGTCTCAAACGAGGTAGGAGGTTCCCTCACCCCATACTTCACCTCCATCGTGGGGTGAAGTAAGTAAGTCCATCAAACGCTCCAAAACGTGCAAGTGCTCGTCGGGGAATGAATCGTCTATGGGTGGGCTATCCGTCTCGCGGGAGGATTCCGGTAACCGGCTGAGGTGATCCGCAACTGAATTCTCGGATCCCTTCTTATCGCGGATCTCTAGGTCAAATTCCTGGAGCAAGAGAATCCATCGAATAAGGCGCGGCTTTGCATCTTTTTTAGCCAACAAGTAACGAATGGCTGCGTGGTCGGTGTAGACAATGACTTTCGCCCCTACTAGATAGGAACGAAACTTCTCGAAAGCATATACAACCGCCAATAACTCCTTCTCAGTGGTAGCGTAGTTGCGTTGTGCTACATCTAGCGTCTTGCTAGCATAGTAAATGGCGGTGGTCCATCCATCCTTCTTTTGCCCAAGCACCGCTCCTACGGCTACATCGCTAGCGTCACACATGACCTCAAAGGGCAAGGTCCAGTCAGGAGGTTGGATAATGGGAGCGGAGATCAACGCTTCCTTAATCCTGTAAAAAGCATCAAGACACTCCTGCGAAAACTCAAAAACAACATCTTTATTCAAGAGGTTAGTTAGAGGTTTAGAAATCTTGGAGAAGTCCTTGATGAATCTCCTATAGAAACCTGCATGCCCGAGAAAACTCCTCACACCCTTAACAGAACAAGGAGGAGGGAGTTTCTCAATAGTCTCGATCTTAGCTCGATCGACCTCAATACCTCGATTAGAAACGAGGTGTCCTAGCACAATGCCTTCATTAACCATAAAATGACACTTCTCCCAATTCAAAACAAGGTTAGTGTCTTCACATCTTTTAAGCACTAGAGAAAGGTTAGATAGGCAATCATCAAAAGAGGAACCATATACAGAAAAATCATCCATAAATACCTCCATGATCTCCTCTATGTACTCAGAGAAGATGGCCATCATGCATCGCTGGAAGGTAGCGGGTGCATTGCACAATCCGAATGGCATCCTCCGATAAGCAAACGTCCCCCAAGGACATGTGAAAGTGGTCTTCTCCTGATCATCCGGATGGATAGGAATCTGGAAGAATCCACTATAGCCGTCCAAGTAGCAAAAGTGTGAATGCTGGGCCAACCGTTCGAGCATTTGATCAATGAAGGGAAGCGGAAAATGATCTTTCCTAGTAGCCGTGTTCAGCTTCCTATAGTCGATGCAAACTCTCCAGCCCGTAACGGTCCTTGTTGGGATCAACTCGTTGTTCTTATTCGTCACAACGGTCATCCCTCCTTTCTTCGGGACGACATGCACCGGGCTAACCCACTTGCTGTCCGAGATAGGATAAATAATACCTGCATCCAACAACTTAAGAACTTCCTTCTTCACAACCTCTTTCATGATCGGATTTAACCGTCTTTGAGGTTCCCGTGAAGTCTTATGATTATCTTCCATTAGAATTCTATGCATGCAGAAAGAAGGGTTAATGCCAATAAGATCGTCCGTGGTGTAGCCTATGGCTTTCCGATGCTTTCTCAGGACATGCATTAGCTTAGATAATTCAGAATCGGAGAGGGAAGCACTAGCAATAACGGGATAAGTAGAATCCGGCCCAAGAAAGATATACCTCAAGTGACTAGGGAGTTGTTTAAGCTCCACAACTGGGGGTGCTTTCTGGGAGGGATCTGTGCTTCCTCTTTCCAGTGGAGTGGTGTCAGAAATCGGACTATGTGCAGTCTCAGTTTGAATCGTCTCTCTGTCGATCTCGGTCGAGGCGCAAAGGCGTTGACCGAGGTGTTCTTCAGACGCCTCGCTCAGTCCAGAAAGTGCCTCGGTCGAGGTACTGCTACTGGATCCGAGGCTGGAAATCTTCGTTTCCTGGGTCAGCTTCTCAGTCATGGCTCCTGGATCTTCTTCCAGTGCCTTCAGGCTCCGTATATCTGCATCACAAGAGGCATCTATACCTTCCTCCATTAAACTGAAGCTAATAACTCTTTCGAGTGGATCATTAATAAGGATAGAGCTCACCAATTCTCTTGATTCTTCTTCATCGTAGATGTTGAAGATATCATCAGTTAGTTGCTCCCCCTTCATGGCTGCAAGTAGTGCGAACTCCACCTCATCGCCACCAACGTTGAATTTCAACTTGGCGTTCTTGCAATCCACATTGCAACCCGAAGTTGCTAGAAATGGCCTCCCGAGAATGATAGGAACAGGATAATCTGCGGGAATGTCAAGTACGACAAAATCTATGGGTAGATAGAAGTTACCCAACTTGACCGGAACGTCTTCCAAAATGCCCACGGGATGGGTGATGGAGCGATCCGCCATGTAAAGTCGAATCTTGACCGGCTTGGGCTCTCCAAGACCGATCTTAATGCATAGCTCCAGCGGAATGATGCTCACGCTGGCTCCTAGATCACATA
>BSUD01000003.1:41264959-41287324 GCA_033239045.1 Fagopyrum esculentum
TCTTCAATCTTCCTTCAACCTTCAAAAAGGTTCTTCAACTCTCTCCCAAATTGGAGTAGGATGCGGTTGCTGCGCTGATAGCGGGTGTATGCAGCCTGTATTTCGGTGTAAGCGGGCTTATCGAATTGTGGAAATCCAACCCTTTTTATAGGAAAAATAAACCTCCAAAGATAATAAATCTTAAGAAGATATATTCCCATAAAAATAGGTAAAATATATGATTCTGCATATCTCCTTCCTTCTAGAAGCTCAGCTCAAAAATATAAGATCACTTTCCAATTTTAAAAGATCTCAGCCAAGAATAAAATATTCTCGCCGCGTCCTAGGTGTTCGCCTCGGTCGAGTCGGCGTCTCTGGATCGCCTCGGTCGAGATGAATCTCTGGTCAACCGAGGTGACTCATAACTGAATGTAGAATCTTTCAAAACTGGTTCAAAGTAAATCTTTAATCCATGGCTGTGCTTCCTGAATGTAGCTCCAAATGACTCTTGACTCCTTTTGCTCCTTTTTGATGCAAAACGTACCATATTACCTGCAATTACAACGAAACTAGGTGTAGACCTCGATTCTCGCAAAGGTAGATGAAATGGTAGTAAAATCAAATAATGCACATACAAACATGCAGATTATGAAAGATAAAACGTCCAAACTAACCCCAAAATATAGACTATAATTCATGCTATCAAAATACCCCATACTTAGCCCTTGCTTGTCCCCAAGCAAGTTCCTCATATAGAAATCAAGATAGAATGGATTATAAGTCAAGAAAATCAATGAAAAGTCTTTCAAAAACATTTTATGGTGTGAAACTATCATAGATCACTCTAAGAGAGTACTTCCTGGAAATTAAAAACTCAATATGATCAAAACATTTTATAAATATAGGAAAGTTGTTCATTTTTGCATAAAATCATAGAATGCATAATAAATCATAATTATCAAAATTAATCATGTATAATCCGATTTAAACCGCTAAGTCAATCAACAAGCTCAAGGTCTCAAGGGCTTCCCAAAAGAAAAGGTCAAGAAACGTGTATGGTAGGGATGAATGTAAGGTAATGTGGTGCTAGAATCCGGGAAAAGGATGAACTTCACTTTCACTTTGACTTGCAACATCTTCCACCAATAAGCTTTGCTTATTTCACACTTTTTCTTTTTACTTTACTTTTTGGGATGCATGGACAGAGGTGCACAATAACCGAAGCCTATGAAATCCGCAATCATCAATTTCTCGAGATGCGTCAAACCCTTGATGCACATACCATGACCCGTTAGGAATATCGCTCAATCCGACTTTGGCAAGACACAAACACCCGGCTATGTGAATGGTGCCGAGTTACTCATCTTCATGATTGACTTCCCCAAACCTATTATTGCTTTCTAACACTTTCACTTTCAGCCACTTCTCAACTTTTGACTTGCTTTCACCACGTCGCTTGCTTCCAAATTCCCGGATAGGTAAAGGGAGGCAATATGTATATGAGGGGCTAAGCATGATCAAGAAGAAGAAGAAGAAGAAGAATGAATTGCCTTGGTCTTTCCAAGAAGAACGTGAGAGAACTTATGCTGCGGTGTCAACCTTCAAATTCAACATAATTTGGATAAAAATAAAGTATTAAACATGCCAATAATTTCAAACAAAGCATTTAGCAACTTAAACATATCATAAAACATTTCAAACATATAAAGAATTTAAATCCAGTCGGTAAACAAAATCTTCACTGAGATCATATCCAGATAAGTAACACAAAAATCGTTTTCGAAAATTTTCTGTTACGCCCACCTCGGTCGAGGTGTTCTTGGTTCAACCGAGGTGAAACACCTCGTTTTGCCAGAACTGTCCCGGTCGAGGTCAAAAATTTTTTTAAAACCATTTTTTTTTTTTCGGTTTCGACGTTTTTCTCAATCAAATAACCTGTAAGTATGCATGCAATCTCAGATAAACATATAAATGCAGATAAAGCATGAATATGAAAATATCCGATACATCGGCGCCAAAAACTTGTTCGCTCCAAACGGTGTGTGCAAGCTTTAAATTTATAACCCTAGACTTAAGCTTAAAACAAGGATGCGAACCCGCAGTGTACGGGTCAATCGTAGTAAAAGCAAGAAAATTCCAGGGGTCGATCACAGGGACTTAGTGAAACAAAGTCCAATACGGTATGCTAGTGTTGATGCTAACCACAAGAGCAAGTAATACAATCAAAGATGAATAAGATGTCAAATAAAGCAAACATGCAATTCTAGGGATTAAAGCATCTAGTTGTGGTTCCAACTCAAGATCTATAGATAAGCGGACAAAGCTGAGGTTTTTGCATGGGGAAGGTGTTTCTAAAGTGGAGTAGATCACCGGGTAAGTCTCACTACACACTAATCCCAAACCGTAACTCCTATTACCGGGTAAGTCTCAAGGAATTAAGATAAAGAACTATAACCTCAAACTAACACACCATCTAAGGGAATAGAATCAACCTTTACCGGGTAAGTCTCAGGCTAACTCACAAAGATGGGATGGAAGCACACTCAAACCCCAATAAAGGACAAGCCTTTATTACCTACACTTATGATCGTTGGTATACAAACTAAGGAATTACCGGGTAAGTCTCATCCTAAGCTTGCTTTGAACCAGAAAGGTATAATAAGAATAGGATTTGGCAAACTCTAACACATTAACTCTCAGTTAAGGATCGGATAAGCCACCTCGGTCAGCCAGTTTCCACCCCGGCCGAGATGTTCATCGACTGAACGAGATGCTTAGGGTTAAGGTTAAAGACTCGAACTTTCAGGATCCTACTGTGATTAAGATCATTCTATCATTGTTTTTCCCACAACCTTCAGCCAATCACCC
The DNA here is from genome assembly GCA_033239045.1 of Fagopyrum esculentum. NCBI lineage: Eukaryota > Viridiplantae > Streptophyta > Magnoliopsida > Caryophyllales > Polygonaceae > Fagopyrum > Fagopyrum esculentum. The sequence continues at coordinate 41,267,807 of BSUD01000003.1, forward strand.
TAGAATCACACAAGGAAATTAGCCACTCATCATCATAATGAAAGTATTAAATATATGGGAAGAAGGTGAATATTTGAACAAAGAAGAATTTAATGAAAACACTTCAATAACTGAATCAAATATCACACAAAATCGTTCCTTGGATAATGATCCAACAAGACAAGACAACAAGGAAAGGAATTGAAGACAATCTTACAAAACCCTCCAAAAAGCTATAAAGCTATAGTCTTCAATCTTCCTTCAACCTTCAAAAAGGTTCTTCAACTCTCTCCCAAATTGGAGTAGGATGCGGTTGCTGCGCTGATAGCGGGTGTATGCAGCCTGTATTTCGGTGTAAGCGGGCTTATCGAATTGTGGAAATCCAACCCTTTTTATAGGAAAAATAAACCTCCAAAGATAATAAATCTTAAGAAGATATATTCCCATAAAAATAGGTAAAATATATGATTCTGCATATCTCCTTCCTTCTAGAAGCTCAGCCCAAAAATATAAGATCACTTTCCAATTTTAAAAGATCTCAGCCAAGAATAAAATATTCTCGCCGCGTCCTAGGTGTTCGCCTCGGTCGAGTCGGCGTCTCTGGATCGCCTCGGTCGAGATGAATCTCTGGGCAACCGAGGTGATCATAACTGAGTGTAGAATCTCTCAAAACTGGTCCAAAGTAAATCTTTAATCCATGGTTGTGCTTCCTGAATGTAGCTCCAAATGACTCTTGACTCCTTTTGCTCCTTTTTGATGCAAAACGTACCATATTACCTGCAATTACAACGAAACTAGGTGTAGACCTCAATTCTCGCAAAGGTAGATGAAATGGTAGTAAAATCACATAATGTACATACAAACATGCAGATTATGAAAGATAAAACGTCCAAACAAACCCCAAAATATAGACTATAATTCATGCTATCAGGTTGTCATCCCGAGACAATTTGTCATACAACTTCTCTCTTCTTCGAGAGTAGACCAAAATATCTTATTCGGGACATTGGTAAGCCCATATGGAATCTCTATAACTCGTAGTGACCATGGTTCGTCTAGAATGCCGTATTTGCAATATCCCTATCTTAAATTCTCAGTTGATGACAATCAGACCTTAAATTAATTTTAGAAGGGACTGTCGACCCTTGCAACCGGTCGAGTAGATCATCTATCCGTGGTGAGGGATACTTGTTCTTCATTGTGATCTTTTCCGGTTCATTGTTATCGATGTACAAACAAAGGTAATTGTCTCTCTTTTCGCAAACTGGTGTTCTCCATAACAACTCCAAATCAAGAGTTTAAGATATTTTCCAAAATAACCTTCAAATCGAGAGTTCAAGGTAACCTTCGGAGTCTCCATAACATTTCACTAATTCCAATGGACTCTTTTCAATATGTTCTTGCAATTGCTCCTTCACTTGCTTCTGCAACTCATGTCTCTGCACAAGTGTTATTCCATACGGCGCCTTAGACATCGGAATTAAATAAAGCTCGACTTTAGTAGAAAAATCCACATTATGACGCATTAGAATCCGTGATATCTCAGGTTTATTATTATTATTATTATTATTATTTTCCTTCCCATCACATATCGTAATAACCGACACAATCTTGTCTTATCACTTCACAAGTGGTCATAACACAATTGATCTACCTCGATCTATTGAGGTGATGTCTGTAAGACTCGTGTATTGTTCAATCTTCAGCTATCAAGGGTCCTTCTTCTCTCGAATACGTATTGTTCCATCTTTTTCACATGGAAGGCATGGTCGTAATAACCTTTTAAGAACTTGTACTTATGTGTTGCCACACCCGTCCTAACTGTAGGGCATAATCACGTCTTATAACAAATCGATCTTATGTTCTTCGCTGCCCTGGACATCCCAACATATTGGGGGAGTTCTTTTGTATTCTACCTAAGCTTGCACCATTCCTTCGAATAGGTGTAGAACTTACCTCATTTTCCTATGCAATTGTCAAACCGACCGTAGAGGCTCTAACCTTAATCTTTCATGTACTTCTTGTACATCCCATATCGACAACAAACTTCAAAATTTTGGTCTTCTCTTACTCTTGTTGGTCACCTTATGTACCTCTTGGTATCCATGAACAACTTCACAACCGTACTTGTATGCCTTCAGGCAAATTTCTCAACCATAATCACAAAAAGATCCACTCATTACTCCACCAATCACCAACATCGTAATTTAAAGCTTGAAGCATTGCCCTAATCTGGGTCCTTCCTTTCACGCCATAGCCATCATGTCTCTTCCATGTGAGTTTGACGTCTCTCTCTCATCTTTTGCTCGCGAAAACATATCCTTCATTTCATTAGAACGAACATACTATGCATCCTCTTATAATACTCTCGTCTACGCACCACAAACAAAGAAAACCTCACCTTCCTCTTGATCTACTAGTTCCTTTTACCATTATCAAACCTTAAAACTTCTACTCTGGGTCGTTCTCCCATATGTCGTTCTCATGACCTAAGAGGGTCGCAAAGGGTCATCTCTAGCCTCCCCTAGGAGGTTTGTAACAAGTACATGCTTGAACTCACTCAAAGTTATTTGATTTAAGACAAATGCACTTCCGTTGACGTGCTTCCTTACCATTGACATTGATCTACCGCGAATACTTTAAGCTCTTTTTGTCGATCCTCTATATGCCCATAGTCTTGTTTACTCATCCCCTCTACACTCACCAATAGACAACCCACACCTGTGCGTTCTCAGTTGTCACCGATTGACTTGTACCTGACTCTGTGAAGTCAACGACTTATTATTCTGCTACACTTCTCATGTTACTATTCTCATGAAGGTTACCCTCCTCGGGGTACTTTACCTTAAACTTCACTAGCTCCTTTTTATTCTACTTCCCACTTTGTTAGCTCCAATTATGATCCCCTCTTACTTCCGCCTTTGTAAGATAACCATACCTTCCCAACTCTTTCGTGTCATAGGACCCACCTTCCAAGACTTAACCACTCTTTTTGATGTTTTGCAAAAACACTTCTCAAACATTGTGACCTTAATTAACATACACTCGCGTTCCTCATGGTTGGTATCTTTAGTCCTTCGATCAAAGCTCCTTGTTTTGTCTTTCATCTCCTTGGCATCGTCATGTATACACATTTCCCCCTTCTTGGCGTTTCTTAGCCTTGTCATCAAAACGGAATCCGGCCAACTCCACGTGAATTCCCACCATGCCCTTCTTCTCATAACTCTAATAATGTTGACACTTCACTTATTGGTACCTCGTAAGCTTAACTTACGGTATCTTAATCTTTCGCCAAGGTTCTTTCACTCTTGCTCAACTTGACTCCAATGCTTAGGAGCTTCTGAGGAAAGCTTCACATATTCCTTGAATACCACCTTTAACATTGATAGAATGTACCATCCCCTCCTCGATTCGCATCTTTAGTTGTCCGCGCATCTTCTTGAAGAACTTAAGTTCGTTCTCTCCATTGGTCTCGTTGTCGTTCAATCCTAGCTTCCTTGAAACCGCTTTTGTAATCCTATCCACTTGATCCACGTCCTCCGTTAATCGGCACGACACTTGGAATGCCCCCCCTAAGTTGCTACCTCTACTTTGCTTCATTGTTGTTCAATCGTTGTTTCTTTGGAACCACTCCCACATCTTCATGCTATTTCCTTTACTTATATAGTTTCCAGCTCAATTTCGTTCAAGTTGACTCAAAGTTCGCGTCCATATGTTCGTCCATCGGTTACGTCATCTCTAATCTTCTTCTTCGACATCCTTTTAAAGGAATCCGAGAACGCCATTGTATTTATTAACACGAATGCTCAACTCAATATTTGAGTGTACTCCTCCACGTATGAATGCTATAACAAGCCAACCACATCGTCTTTAAAGGTGATGATACTATACTTATCATCTTTTCTATTAGGTCCCGTAACTTCATATGCTACTACTATATATAATAAGAATACGTATACATAACTATATAAATCCTACGTCCATATCACTACCAATATAATACATCCAACATTTCATACACAATATAAGGTCCCAAAACATATAGCCGTCCACATATATAACTATACACATATATCCAGTTCATCATGCAACATACAATCACAAAGATACACATCAATTCTATCATGCATAACTACAAACCTCATATAATATACATATCTACATATATACATATATATATCAAGTCCAATAAACTAAGCTACCAAGATCCGCAGAAGGAGTGGTGGTCCGTACATTCTACCCCGACTCATGCATGTGATTTTGAAAACGAAAACTAAGAACCCGTTGGGTTCTGTTTATTCCCCGTTCGGCCTTTAGAAGATTGTGAGTGCCATTGTTGTCAACCTAGGGCTCTGATACCACTTTTGTAACACCCCGAATCCGCGGGACTCGGGATGCTACGGGTTGGGACCTCACAATGGGTCCCGACCCTTAGCTTGACAACAATTTCACCGGATCTTGCAACAAGGCACAAATAAAGGCCAAAACCAAATACATTTTATGCAATGCAAAGAAACCCAAAACCATACAAACCAAAGACTTCAGCCGAGATACAACCGAAAGACCAAATGCCATACACGCGGCATACAATATATAATGAATACAAAACTCAAACACGACTCCAACCAAAACCCAATCCTAAAATGTACGGAACCCCGGCTGCCCACTCTTCCGGATCTCTCGGCCGCATTCCTAACCTGCAAGGCATCTACACAAACGGTTTAAAACCGTTAGCTCTATTCTAAGCATTAGAATCATGGTGAAGGCACAAACACACTGATATATCATAACATCACATAAACATGCTCAACAAACAATCCGGTTTATTATCTTTATTTATTAGGTCGTATCCCGTTCTAATTCAACTTAGGTTTGTGACACGAGAATCCCCGAAACTCGCCTCGGTCCCTACTTACCGGCATGGAATGGTACTGATGCATCCGACCGTCTACCAGCACGGGATAGTCGCTAAGAACCTCCTAGCTCTCGCGGGAGCCAGGCAAGTTGTCACAGCCCGTTACCATACACTTGGGCCGAAAATAATAAATATAAAAGTCGATGGTCCTATTACCGGTTTATATGTTATAATGAAAGCGATAAAACACACACCACCAAACACTCAATAACTCTAATACATGGAATATAAGCTAAGTAAGTCCGAAGACTTACCTCTCTCAAGGTAACTCGAATAACCACTCTCAACTTCCCGTAGGAAAACGCTCTAAGCCTGACCAAGCGAGGCACTCTATTAGTAACCAACTAAAAAGCTAGAAGTTCTCGGACTTCTAGTTTCCAACATATATATATATATATTATATTTATATATATAATATCTATCTCTAGCATGCTAGGTCCAACCTATTATCTCGAGGATCGTCATAAGATCGTAAAGAAGGTAATTTAACAAGTTCCAATCCAAACAATAATACCTATGGTTCAAGGCCATTACATGGCATTTGCTCTATGATATGCTAAGTTCATCTAACATGATATAATACCATTACCGAACTAACGAAGGAGAGTACTCACACGATATCCAAGGTGAAGCACGGTCCACCGAGTTAAGAACGAGTTCGATTATTTCTATTGGGCGCTTCCGGACCTAAGGACAAAACTAAGCAAAATTAGCTTAAACGCTAATTTTAAAAAGGAAGGTTTAACGCATAAAGATTTTCAAATGAAAACTCCGTTTTCCAAAACCGAGGTTAAACTCGTTAAAACCATTTCCGGGTAAATTATCCAAAATGGAAGGTTGATTGAAAAACCAAAATTCTAATTTATCTAACAATCGAGTTAAACCCATCAAGGACACCAAAAATAATTTGTAAAGGAGTTGGGTCACATATATTAACAATATTAAGGGTTTAATAATATTAATAATTTACCGCAGGATATAAATGTTCCTTTTCCAAAGTTTTTGGGTCAGAAATGCAATTACACACAAAATGGGCACAAACTATAATAAACAGTAAAGAGAGGGCAAAAGGTGCCAATCTCCTTCAACCTTCGTTCGACAGAAGAAAGAAAAGGGGCAAAGCCCTGTGGCGTCTGCAGGCGGAGGAAGGGTGCACGGGGGGCGGCGGCGGCGCTGGCTGCAGAGGCGGCGGCCGGTGCCGGTGAGGGCCTTGCGGCGGCGAACTCTGGCGGCAGGAGGGGCTAGGGCTGCGGGCGAAGAAATGAGGCTGCGGACTGCGCGACTGGATCCTGCTGGCGACTCCAATCCACCAGGCGGCACAGCAACGCCCGGTGTCGGCTCTACCGGCGTGGACTCAGGGCTAGCGGTGGTTCCGACTCTCCCTGCCGGCAGTTCAATCCAGAATAGAAAAGGTTCATCCACCATTTAAAAGAGAGAAAGAGCAAGGAGAGAAGGGAGGGTAGATAGATGCCCCAATCACCAATCCGGCAATCCAGGCGGCTCGAGGTGGTGAGGCTGCGTCTGCTCTTCTCGGCGGGTTCCTAGCGGCGCTGTAGGCGGCAGCGGTTTCTTCCGTTCGAGATTAGAAGAGGGGAGGAGAGTGAAATAATTGTGCAGAAGAGAGATATGAGGGAGAGGGGAAACGATAGAATAGGGAAAGGAAGGTTGGGCTTGGGTTTGTCATCAAGAGGGGAGTAGGAGGCTAGGGTAGGTGAGCAGCTGTAGCAGGGGAAACGAGGAGACGCTTCTCAATAACTCCATCAGCACGCCAGGCAGGAAAAAGAGAAGGGAAGAAAAGAAAAATAAAAGAAGAAAAAAAAAATAAATAAGTAAAAGAGTAAACAGGAGGGATTTTATATTTTTTTTTTTTTGAAAAAGAAACTAACTCGATTTACATTTGGAACGGGATTTCCCGGATCGGTAAATCCCGATTTCCGACATAATTAAATTAATAACAATACGGGAATACATACATGTATCCCAAAATAATATAATAACCGGAAAAGTTATTTTTAAAATCTATAAAAAATATATATATATATATATACTTAAATAAGAACTCGAGATATAGCGAATCGAGGGAAGGGAGAAAGACAACGTCGGAATGCACCCAAATAAACGGGGCGTTACAATTATAAACCAGACTAGCAACACAAACAAACAACACAAGAACAAGATATGTGATCAAGAGAGAAAAGGGGTTTCTAGGGATTGGAACTTCCGGTTATGGCATTGGACTCAAGCTTCTAATTAACCATGAACAAGCTGCGGTATGTTGGGAAAGGGTGTTTCTCCAATGGGATCAATCACCGGGTAGGTCTCATGGTCCACTAATCCCGCATCTAAGGTCCTATTACCGGGTAAGTCTCTAGGAACCTAAAGTTGGGAAATCTACACAAACCGGATTGCTATTTAGGGGTCAAACCTCTCCTTACCGGGTAAGTCTCGGGAAGGCAAGTCCTAAGAAACAATCCTAGCACACTCAGTCCAATAGCGGCTTGTGAGGCTCACTACTACCTAGAGTTTACCATCTTTGGTATCTAAGATCGAGAATTACCGGGTAAGTCTCTTCCCTCACTTAGTTTGCTAGCATTAGGTCACCCTAGGCTAGATTATGCTTAACAAACACTAGGATTTCAACAATCTAACATCCTAACATTCAGATTTATCAACACAAGCACAACAGAGAAAATCACGAGCTGATCATGAGAAACCACGGTCGAGATTTTACAAGAACAGGCCATGGTTTTGGGTCTGGGTTAGGTTTCGAGCAAGCAAATCATCCAAACGTACATTCAAGTCTATTCTATCATAGTCCAAGCCATAATCATCATTCCATCACCCTAGAATCACAACTACTTAGCCAACAACATGCATTTTAAGATCCAAACTCAACATGTAAGCATTCATGGCTTCCATAGAAAGTAAAAGAAACAAGTAATCTTAGTTGAATATGAGATTAAACAAGACTTACAACCCTTCAAACACAGCTCCAAAACGTTCCTTACAATGCTTTCAAAAGTTCTTCAATAAAAAGCACTAAAAATTACTCAAAGGTTCACTCTAAATCTAAGATTTGATGTTCTTGTTCTTCTTCCCCAAAATGAGAGTGTTTTTTTCTTCTCCAAGTCTATCCACAATGGAATCAGAGAGAAAAAATGAGAGAGAAATGTGTGTGTGTCCACTAGCCAACCTGCAGGATCACTTCTATCCTCCACCAATGAGCAAGGGTCGGACAAAGAGATCGTGGGACAAGTGTCACAACTGTCCAGAAGAAACCACGGCCAAAACCACGGTCTAGATTTTCCTTTGGGCCGTGGTTCTCACCAGAAACTCTCCTTGGATTACCAAGTCATGAGTTGGTGCAAGGCATGCACCAATAAGGTCCTATATGTTCTCATTTGCTCCTATCTTGCTCCTTAATGAGTCCAGAAGTGTGCCATCACGAGGAATGATCCTCGAATGTGTCGATTAAGTCCAAGAGCTCCCCAAAATACCTACAAAAACCGACAAGAGTTCGTGTAGATGTCTATTTCGACAATGTGGATGAATTAAGCATAAACTTCACAAAATAATGTCAAACCATGCATGAATAACGGGAAAAACTATCTAAATGAATGCCTAAACTAATGTCATAAATCATGTCATCAATTTACATGCATTGCATACAGGTTTCTGTTTGATAAAAACGTCGAAAATGGATTTTTTTTTTTTTTGGCTCGACCAAGACGTTTTTGACCAAACGAGGTCGTGATAACTGAGATTCATCTCGGTTGAACACCTTGGGAGTTGTCAAATCACCTCGACCAAGATGGGTTTTAAACTGAAGATATTTTCGAAACGTTTTGTGCTTCTATTCCAGATATGACCTCGATGATAATATTTGATTGCAAATTAGCTTTGAAATCTTTATATGCTCGAAAGTTTTATGATATTTTTAAGTTGCTAAATGTTTTATTTGAAATTCTAGCATGTTTAATATCTTGTTTTTATCATATTATGTTGAATTTGAAGGTTGACACCACATTATGAGTTCTCTCACATTCTTCGTGGGATGATTAAGGCACTTCATTTCTCTTCTTCTTCTTCTTGATCATGCTTTAGCCCCTCATATACATATTTGCCTCCCTTTACCTATCCGGGAATTTGGATGTAGTTGATGAAAAGCATGTGAAGTAAGGTTGAAATTGTGGCTGAAAGTGTTAGAAAAAAAATAGATTTGGGGACGTAGATCTTGATGATGAGTAACTCGGCATCATTCACATAGCCGGGTGTTTGTGTCTTGTCAAAATCGAATTGATCGATAGTCCTAACGAGCCATGGTATGTGCATCAAGGGTTTGAGGCATCTCGAGAAATTGATGATTGCTGATTTTCTAGACTTTGGTTATTGTGCACCTTTGTCCATGTTCTCAAAAATAAAGTAAAAAAGTTAAAATAAGAAAAGCTTATTGGTGGACGATGTTTGTTATTCAATGAAGTGGAGAAAAGATCCTATTCCCGAATTCTAGCACCACATTACCCTATATACACCTCACCCTAGCACGTTTTTTGTCCTCTTTTGAAAGCCCTTGAGACTTTGAGTTTGTTGATTGACTTTGTGGTTTAAACTGGATTATACATGATTGATTTTGATAAATATGATTTATTATGCATTCTATGATTTTATGCAAAGATGATCGGCTTTCTTATATTCATAAAATGTTTTGACCATATGTTGACTTTATTTGTTATGAAGCATTCTCTTAGGGTGATCTATGAATGGAGCAAAATATATATATGTAGATATGTATACATATGTATAAGACAAGATAGTCACCGGGGAAGGGGAGTGTTGTCCTTTTTAAATTAAATTGAGATTTGAACTTATAACTTATAAGAACTATCATAGAGAAACTATTTTTTGAAAAACCGGTTATAAAAGAAATTAGTAGAATTCAAGAATAAACTTTGAGAAATTTCGGCACTAAGGGTAAAATGGTCTTTTACCGTAAGAGAGCTTTTACCGTAATTCCTTAGCATGAGGTTGGACATCTGGATGTGATTTTGATCCACATGCCTTATTTGACAGGCGTTTGAGTTACCACGAGTACGGACTATTTTGAGACGTGTTAGAGTGTGTTTTGACTCAGGTAAGTCCTTGCTACTTACTTAGCCAGTTTCTGGATATTAGTTGAGTGATAGTGGTTGTGTGTGCTATGTGCGTGTTTTAATAATAATAACTTGCTAGGACGACCGTTATTATTATGTTTAAGGCCCAAGTGTATGTATAACGGGTCGTGACATCACTGCCCAGCTCTGACAAGAGACTGGGAGGTTCTCTATACCCAGACCAGGCAGGTACAAGGTGAGATGCATCGGATCCATTCCTGATGGTTACACGGGGGCGGAGGCGAGGTTTGGGAATCCCTCGTGTCACAAACTAAGTATCATTAGCGTGAATGAGTAACTTAACTTAAGATAATAAATGGACTTGTTTGAAAGCATGATGGGTGTTTATTCTTTTATGTGTGTGTGTGTGCTATTATTATTCTTCTAATATTTAGATAACTAGCTAATGGTTTCTCTTGTTGTGTTTTTAGATTTACCGCAGGTTAGACCAGCAGCTGAGTGATCCGGAAGTAGTGGTCAGCCGGGTCTCCGTACTCCTTAGAGTGGGGGTTGGGGTTGTGTTTGCCATTCTTTCTTTTGTTAAGACAGTTGTTCGTTTTTCCCTTGTTTAAGTACTTTAGGCTGCTAGACCGTGTTGCATTCATTACCTTAAAAATACTATTTTATGAATTTCGGTTTTCCTTATTTGTGTCTTGTTGCAAGATCCTAGTAATATTGTTGTCAAACTGAGGTCGGGACCCATTGTGAGGTCCTAACCAGTAATGTCCCGAGTTCTGAGAATTCGGGGTGTTACAGTAATTTAGTAAAAGATCTAATCTCAAAAAAAATGTGAGGTTGTCACGTCAACATTATATCGCCTACTTTAGAAAATATATAGATATATAGAAAATAAATTGGAAGTCAAAATATTGTTTACGTACGTAACAAAACAAAGTCGGAACAAAGAAATTCAAAAAAAGTAAATTAATAAGAAAATTTATTTATTCAAAGCAAAAACAGATTGGGATAATTACGTAAGTAGGCTTTTTTATTTTATTGTATACTAACTAGGTCTTTTCTAGTTTTCTATTTAGTAAATATACTCCATGATTTTTTATTTCATACCGGCCATTTACATACCGGACATTTACATACCGTACATTTTATATATCGGACATTTACATTCCAGATATTTTATATACCGGACATTTACATACCGGACATTTTACATACCGGAAGTTCATATCGAAATTTTTCATACCGGAAGTTCATACCGAAATTTTTTATACCGGAAGTTCATATCGGAAGTTCATACCGGAAGTTCATACCAAAATTTATGCCGGAAGTTCATACCGGAAGTTAACACCAAAATTTTTAATACCGAAAGTTCATACCGGAAGTTCATAACGAATTTTTTAATACCAGAAGTTCATACCGAAATTTTTTATACCGGAAGTTCATAACGAAAATTTTTATACCGGAAGTTCATAACGAAATTTTTCATACCGAAAGTTCATACCGAAATTTTTTATACCGGAAGTTCATACCGAAAGTTCATACCGGAAGTTCATAACAAAGTTTTTCATACCAGAAGTTCATACCGAAATTTTTTATACCGGAAGTTCATACTGTTCATACCGGAAGTTCATACCAAAATTTTTTATACCGGAAGTTCATACCGAAAGTTCATACCGGATGTTCATAACGAAATTTTTCATACCGGAAGTTCAACCGAAATTCTTTTATACCGGAATTTCATACCGGATGCCAATGATGTTTACACTGGTGAATTTACAACCTTTGCTCGCTCAGGGTGATGCTGACAGTGGTATTGATCATCTTTGGGCAAAGAATAAGGTTATACCATTTTTAGAGACATTTTTGTTGCTTCAAGGTTGATTCTTGAATGTTGCGTTTTTGCTCATACCATTTTTATAACTTCCGGTATGTAATTCTCCGGTATATAATTCTTAATTCTAAACTATGACATAAAATCATTTTGTTTGGCATAACTTCCGGTATGATAACTTCCGGTATGATAACTTCCGGTATGATAACTTCCGATATGATAACTTCCGATATGATACTTCCGGTATGATAACTAACTTCGGGTATGATAACTTCCGGTATGATATGATAACTTCCGCTATGATAGCTTCCGGTATGATATGATAACTTCCGGTATGATAACTTCCGGTGTGTGAACTTCCGGTATGTGAAGCTCCGGTACGTGAACTTCCGGTATGTGAAACTCCGGTATGTGAAACTCCGGTATGCATTCCAAAAAAAATAAAGAAATAAAGAAAATAAAAAAGACCAAAAAATAAAATAAAATAATAAAATAAATTCCGGTATGATAACTTCCGATATGATATGATAACTTCCGGTATGATAACTTTCGGTATGATATGATAACTTCCGGTATGTGAAGCTCCGGTATGTGAAATTCCGGTATGATAACTTCCGATATGTGAACTTCCGGTATGTGAAGCTCCGGTATGTGAAATTCCGGTATGTAAAATTCCGGTATTGGAAATTCCGGTATGTGAAAATTCCGGTATGTGAAATTCCGGTATGATAACTTCCGATATGTGAACTTCCGGTATGTGAAGCTCCGGTATGTGAAATTCGGGTATGTGAAATTCCGGTATTGGAAATTCCTGTATGTGAAAATTCCGGTATGTGAAAATTCCGATATGTGAAAAATTCTTCATTCCAAAAAATAAAAAAATAAAGAAAATAAAAAGAGATAAAATAATAAAAGAAATTAAAAAACAAATTCAGTTTTTAAAAATTAAAACTTACACTTAAATAACAAATAACAAACATTTTTTTTAATAGAAGGGTTAATTACTTTTACCTACCATTAAATGAAAGTGGTAAAAAAAATATGGGGTGTAGTATCTTTAACAAAAACCAAAAAGAGTCTAGTTGGCCAAATTCTTTCAAACAGATTTTGAATATATATTTATTTTGGTAGGATAGAATTTGAGGATAAGCTCTAAGATCAAAGTGATTTTAAAAAAAAAATGAGTCTGTTTCGGTTTTTTATGTTCAAATAACATAGTTAATGAATGTTAATTTTTAAGAAAAAAAAATCAGAATGGGAATGCATAATTAGAAATTATATTAAATTCAATACCAAAATTTGTTTACATAACAAAATAAAGTTGGCACCTACAAATTAAAAAAAAAAGAATATAAAAATTTATTTATTTGAACCAAGAACAAATTATGTATATATATTTTATTTCGGTAGAATCGAATCTCATAAAAATCTGTATGATAAAAGGGTATTTGAAAAAACCGAGTCTGAATCGGATTTTTTTTTTATCTTCTAATAAAAAAGTTACCGAAAATTTAAATTTTTTTAAAAAAATAGTTGACAACGATATCTTTAGAGAATAAAAAAACGACAATGGTTACTGAAATTGCAATTGTGAAAAAAGTTTATGTAATTTTTTTAAGTGACGAAAGAGTTGAGATGAGTTTAGGTTGACTTTCTTTTCGCGATAGTTTATTTGTCATGTACTTTATGATTATCTTTTAGAGACGTGAAAAGTGGAAAATTACAAAGAAGTTTATGCAAAATTTTTAAGTGGAAATTATATGAGAAGTGTACGAGAGAAGTTAACATTTTGATTATCTTTTTAAGTATTTTATTTAATATGGAACGATTACATTGTTTAAATATTTAATTTATAAGAATATAAAATAAATGTAATAACCTTAGTAATCTAAAACATTCGCTTAGTAGTGTCTAGACGTAACAAATTCGTGGTGACCGGTGAGATTGTTAATCAACTATTGTGTTCTATTTCTCTTAATTGTATTTTAATCAATATATCTTTACTATATTAAAAGTAGGAGTTGCTCAAATGAATAGTATGTTTCCGATTTTACCCTTCTTGGTTGATTATTGACTATTTTACCCTTAATTTTTGTAAAAATTATAATCTTATGTTTCAGATTTTTATACACCTGTCATTGTCTCCTTTACTCTTGAATTTCTCTGAACACGTGTTGAAACTTCGCTTATTACGTGTTTTTTTTTACGGCTTCTTTTGTACACCTCCTGCTCTTCCAACTTCAGTGCCTCCCATCTTCTCTCTTTGGATTTACCGTTTATCTCCACCGTGTGTTCTCCATATGAAACCTCATCTTCCGCTTTGCCCTCGGTCTCCATATGAAACCCTAACCTTTGTTGACCTTCCACCGCCCCATGTTTCTTCGTATTCAGCTTTGCAATCACTCTCCATATGAAACCTCGTCTTCTGCTTTGCCCTCGTTCTCCATATGAAACCCTAGCATGTAGAGGAAGAAGAGTCAGTCACCTATTTCGGCTTCTTCTTCGGCGGTCTTCAAATCACAAACACAATCTCTTCCATCGTCAATCTTCCGACACCGAATTTTGTCTTCGATTTTGGCGGCAGTGTTTGCGGTTTCTTCACGAATCTGGTCACTCTTGCACCGTCGGGATGGATCGACTCCACGTGCACCGAGTTTGGCTTCCGGGGTAAGCTTTTCACCCTACTCTCTCATTTCTTTAGCCTTTTAATCTTCCAAGCTCTGGATTTATGACAACTTATTTTCCTAGCGTTTCAGTTTGGTTACACGCTCCTTCCTTCCGACGACTGGATGCTTGGACTCTTCTACCGCTTCATATTTTCATCTGTAGCATTTATTTCAATTAATTTGTTCAGCTATGAAAGTGGAGGTTTGTGTAATTTGCAATTCCTTACTTTGCTCATCATCGCTTCTTAGTAAGGATCTCATATTTGTGTGCGGATTAATTTGACATAGTTTACAAAGTGTAGTACACTCTTAATCTTAGCAATTTAATAGACCTTGATAACTCAACAAATGAAGAACGGCAGAGAGAGTAGTTAATCATCTTCATCTTGCGTGTTTGTGCTTGCATTCATCCCTCTCTTGCATGTTTGTGATGTATTGTAAGCTGATAAGTACTTTGAATGACGTGAAATTCAGGAGAGATCAGCTTAATTGAGAATGAATTTGATCGAGTTTCCCGTGGTGGTTTTGAAGGTGTCAAAAGTATTAGTAGTTATGGCCCACTGAGCAATCCCTTTCAAATCTACGCATTTGCTTCCATATCATATATCTATCTATCTATATATATATATATATATATATATATATATATATATATATATATATATATAGATTTTGTTTCTTATGTTGTATTTTACTCTTGTAGGCTTTAAAGCCACTTATAATAGCAAAGAGCAGGGAATTCATTGATGTATTGTATCTTGATTCAGTGAATGGAAAGTACGTTGAGGAGGCTTCTTCTTGTAACATTTTCTTAGTCAAGGTAAATTCAATAACACAATTGTTAGGATGTACTGCAGGAAGGCGTGATCTCGACTCCTGCAACAAACGGGACTATTCTTCGGAGCATCACACGGAGAAGCATTGCAGAACTTGGTCGAGATCTCGGCTACAAGGTGAACAAGAACTGTTGTACAGTGTGATTCATGATAATTAAAAATCTTAAAAGTAGAAACTCTTTATTGTATAGGAGATATCAGGCCTATCTCAACGAACTACTTGTGTAGTTCATCTCTTCATTGTCTGCAGTTTATATCTTCCTTTCTTGGAATGATAGTTGTGTTCATAAGGCTATTGCTCAGAGAGTCCATGGTCTTGCTGCTACATTTGCAGCTGGTCTGAAGAAGCTTGGTACTGTGGAGGTGCAAGATCTTCCTTTCTTAGACACTGTGAAGGTCAAGTGTGCCAACACCAAGGAAATTGTTTGATGTTGCTCAAGCATGATATAAATTTACGAATAGTTGATTCAAATACTGTGAGTTTAGGGTTTTTTCTAATCGATGTTTCGTTTCTTTTGTTTCCTGTGTTTCTAAATCTTCGGATTTGCTTTGGTGAAGGAGAGCCGAGATCGCCACCACCGTTAAGAGAGATGTTCCGAAGAGAAGCTAAGGTCGAGAACCGATCCATTTTTACTAACCTGTATCAATTCTTAAACTTTTCACCATCCATCTAAACTTTGGATTTTTTTGTAGGTTGTCAAGAAGCTCGAATTGTGGGGTCTCTGTACACGTAGTCTTCCTCTTAACATTGTATTGGTTAGAACCCTAATTGGTTCATAATGGGTTATTTGTGATGCCTTCTCTGACGTATCTCCCTCTTCTATGCTTCCTCCGCTGGTTTATTTTGTTCATTTTCTCTCTTTGGTTCTTCTTATTGTCTACATTAATTGATTGATTTTTGCTCCTCTTTTCTTATTTTGCAGCTTCATTTTGTTGATTCAGGTAATCTTCAATTTCACTTTCTTCTCATTCAGATATAATTGTATTATATTATCTTCATTGTTCATTCTCTGATTTTGCCTTGTATACTTGGTTTAGGTTATTTATCGTTGATCCATAATTGGTAAAGCTTAGAATTCTCCAATACAGTAGTTCCCAAATATATTAAATTGTCTCGTCTTATGTGGAAAGTTAACTATCTTGTTTTTGTTATCTTTCACCAATTTTTATCATTTTTGAGGTATTGAGATAAAAAGAAATTCTACACTAGGATTTCATTCTTCACTGCTGTCGAGGTAGCATGGGATGTTCCCCTGCATTTTGAGCAGCACACATACACATGATAAATCTCTTTGTAGCTTATATTAAAATGGTTTTTAGTTTTGCTAAACTTCTATTTTCTTTTTTCTATGTAGAAACACCAATGATGGAACATGATTGCTGGCGGTGTAGCTGGTCGGCCATTTGTAGCTCATCACAATGACTTTAATATGAGATTATTCATGAGAATTGCACCAGAACACTTTCTTAAGCAGCTTGTAGTTAGTGCATTGGATCGAGTGTATGAAATTGGAAAATAATTTAATGAGGGAATTGATCTCACTCATAATCCAAAGGTTACAACTTGTGGGTTCTATATGGCATTTGTAGACTACAGTGGTCTGATGGAAATGACGAAGAAGATGATAAGTGGTATGTTTCCTGCTTTACTCAACATGATTTTGTTTATCTCGCTCTCGGATTTGGGTCCTATAAGGCATTTGTAGTTCTACGATTCGTCAATGAATATTTTCCCCTTTCCTTTTGTTCTTTTAAAGAGCTTAATATCTTCCTCATATAATTTCCCCATTTCTTTTGAACAGTTCATGCTTGAGATGAAGTTCTACATTTGTTCCATGTTTGAGTGATGTATAGTTTTACAGGAGTATTTATTCGTTGTCATTTCTTCTTTTAAACATGCATTTTCAGCCCAAAAAGAATGTGTAGATTGCGTATTCTGACTTTTTGTATGATGATATAGATATCGTTCTTCTTGTGGTAGTCGAACATTTTCTCTGTTTGTCATCGTAAGATAGTCAAATGAGGTGTCACTTAGACATCCATTGTTTTAATTGTAGGTGTAGAAGGTCGTTTTGATGAGAACGAAGTTCAATAGGAATAAAACTAATGTACACTGAAATTAGACCGCTTTGTTTTCTGTTAAAATTTGCTTAGAATTGACGGTTATGCTTTGGTTAACTAATATCTTGTCATGTTTAATAGGTACTCACAAATTTAGCGCCCAATAGCAGTTCCAGTACAACCTAACGAATAAGAAGAGTCGTGAATTTATGAACAAAGTTCCTTCTCTATGTTTGATCACCTTCTCTTTGCTTATGATTGTGCTACATTGTTAGGGTAATAAAGGTTAGGAGTCAATTGTATGATTATGTATCCTGATTTTTTTTATATTCTCATGTTGGTCTATCAAGAGTTGGTGCTACCATTTTGGGGCAATTTCTTATTTGATTGAAATATTTAGGTGACATTCACTACTGCATCTATTGCTCCAGAGTTTGGATTGGAGTCCCTGGTTCACTGGAGAGGCAGAGTCCATTGTTGACTTATCCAATATTTAACTCTTACGAATCTTTAAATTGAATTTCACAATGTATGTTGTATTTACCATTCTTTTTTGGTTTCTTTTACTAGGTACCACACTGAGCACGAACTTCTGAAGTACCTCTATAGGTTGCAAGTAAAGGATTCGTCATTATTACTATTGTTAAAAATCAAGTGTAAATTCACTGTTAAATTTACAGGTTTTTGGGGTTTTTTTGTGTTTTCTGGCTCTTACATTCATCCAAATAAAACCTGCACATTGATTGTTCGATCTTTTCTTGTTTGAATCTAACCACGGTCCTATTTTCCTAGGCAGTAATTCATTTATTGTTTGACACTACTCTCAGGTGATCAGATGAAGACACTTCTCTCAAGAGGTGATCAGATGAAGACACTTCTCTCAAGTGATCAAATGAATTAGTTTCCTTATTGTTCCAAGTATTACAATATTTCACCTCTTAAATACAAAAGGGCTAAAATTTTTCAGTTGAGTTGTATCATCTACAAAATGCATTACCTTACCTGTCATCTCTTGTAACATCTCTTGTAAATGTAATCCGGTCTTCAACAATCTCTTGTAAATATAGTCCAATCTTCAACAATCTCTTGTAAATGTAATCCAATGTCCAACAATCTTCAACAGAAAGCCTGTTTGTTTAGCTAAAAAAAAAGTTATTTAATCAGTCTATTATTACAATAGGTCAAATAAAGAGTTTGTTTACATTAGATTTTGATGTTAAATAAGTTTTTTTTTTTTAAATATGAAGATAGTATTCATATTCAATTTCTTTTGTTCAAAGGTCAAATAAAGATACTTTCTCTATCTTCAGTCTTAACTAAGATATATTTTATCAACTACTCAGATACTTTCTCTTTGTTGTAGTAACACACTTGAAGAGCAACATAAACAACTATTAAACGGGAGCAAACCGATGAAAGAACGATTCCTATCGTAACTTTCTTGTACATAGCTAATAGTAGTTTATCAGATTTATTTCAATGCAATAGTTCTTTCGTTCGATAGTTTCCGATATATTGTACGTTTTAAAGTCCCGGCGCGCGTGCGTAGCACGCGCGACCAACCTAGTACTACTAAAGTAGAGTTCTAACCTACTGACGTGGCGTTCCCTGCTGTAAGCATTTTAAAATTGAACTCTCTAATTAAAAGCCATAAAAATATTTTTTAAATTACCTATATAATTTTTTTTAAACTAATCACCCACAATATCTCTTTAACAAATCTCTTATTTTTCTTTTTGAAGTATCTATAATTTTTATTTATTCAATGTATTTCGAATAAAATTATAAATATTTTCAATTTAAAAAACAAAAATATAGAAAAAAATACATAAATATTAAATCAAAATAAAATTATAATTATTTTCAATTAAATAAAAAATTAAAAAAATATCTTGAAATAAATTATAACTATTTTCACAACTTTTTAACTGTTTTACATTACAATTAACTTTTTTAAAATAAATTTTTTATATATTTTATTTGCATTATATAAGTTTCCTATTTCGAATAAAAATTTTGTAACTTATTTCGATATTAAAAATGTAATTACTTATCTTATTTTATTTATTTATTTTATAAATTTAATCATCTTAATATATCATATTTTATGTTTTATGTTTTT